>JAPZQD010000131.1:0-13970 GCA_036971965.1 Nyctalus aviator | reverse complement strand
AAGTCCTTTGTACATGGGGGCAGTGGTTATACTTGGACCAGAAGGCCTAATATAGGAAAATACATGAAAACCTGAATGAATCAGAGAAAATGACGGTTAAATCGAAGAGAACTCGTTTAGAACAGCTGAAACAGGTTGTCCAAGTCAGTTCTTAGTGTAGAAAGGTATCTAAAATTCCTTATTTAAAGTTAAGAGCACTAGAAACAGTGTAGGAAATATCTTTTCCTTACTTAAAGTAGCCTAGAACTTTACATGTGTGTCACCCAAGGCTTAAAGTAGTTAAATAAGCAAATTGAGCAGCTTTGGAAAGCCTTACAGTTCACTGTAATATCGTGTTAAACTGTAAATTATAGTTGAGGTACTATGTTCCCGAGTTTCTTCTGTTCCTAACAGTGTGTAGGAAATCATTTGTATGTGTGGGGATTGCTTCTACTTGGACAACATGGCCTAATAGAAGGAACTACATGAAAACATGAACAATTCACAGTAAATTACAGTAAATAGAAGAGAACTCGTTTAGAACATTTTGAAACAGATTGTCCATGTCAGTTCTTAGTGTACAAAAGGAATCTAAGATCTACGAATTCCTTATTTAGAGTTTAGGAGCACAGTAAACAGTGTAGGAAAGCTCTTTTCCTTACTTAAAGTAGCCTAGAACTTTACATGTGTGTCACACAAGGCTTAAAGGAGATAAATAAGCAAATTGAGCAGCTTTTGAAAGCCTTCCATTTCACTGTAATATCGTTTTAAACTGTAAATTATAATTGAGGTACAATGTTCCGAGTTTCTTCTGTTCATAACAGTGTGTAGGAAATCCTTTGTATATGTCGGGAGTGCTTATACTTGGACAACATGGCCTAATATAAGAAACCACATGAAAACATGAACAATTCAGAGAAAATGACAGTAAATAGAAGAGAACTCGTTTAGAACATTTGAAACAGATTGTCCAAGTCAGTTCTAGTGTACAGAAGGAATCTAAGATCTACGAATTCCTTATTTAGAGTTAGGAGCACATTAAACAGTGTGGGAAACCACTATTCCTTACTTAAAGTAGCCCAGAACTTTACCTGTGTGTCACACAAGGCTTGAAAGAGAGAAAGAAGCAAATTGAGCAGCTGTGGAAAGCTGGACACTTCAATGGAATCTAGTGTTAAACTCTAAAACATACTTGAGGTAAAATGTAACTCACTTTCTTCTGTTCATAACAGTGTGTAGGAAGTCTTTTGTATATGTGGGCAATGCTCATACTTGTACTACAAGGCCTAATATAGGAAACTACATGAAAAGGTGAACAAATAAGAGAAAATGACAGCAAATAGAAGAGAACTTGTATAGAACAGCTTTAACAGATTGTCCAATTCAATTCTTAGTGTAGAAAGGTATCTAAAATCTACGAATTCCTTATTTAGAGTTAAGAGCACATTAAACAGTGTAGGAAACCTGTTTATCTTACTTAAAGTACACTAGTACTTTAAACATGTGTCACACAAGCCTTAAAAGAGAAAAATAAGCAAATTGAGCAGCTTTGCAAAGCGTTACTGTTCACTGTAATATAGCGTTAAACTGTTGAGGTACAATCTTCCCGAGTTTCTTCTGTTCATTACATTGTGTAGGAAGTCGTTTGTATATGTGGGGATTGCTTCTACTTGGGACAACATGGCCTAATATAAGAAAACTACATGAAAACATGAACAATTCAGAGAAAATGGACAGTAAATAGAAGAGAACTCGTTTAGAACAGCTGAAACAGATTGTCCAAATCAGTTCTTAGTGTACAAAAGTAATCTAAATCTACGAATTCCTTGTTTAGAGTAGGAGCACATTAAACAGTGTAGGAAACCACTTTTCCTTACTTAAAGTAGTCTAGTAATTTACATGTGTTTCACACAAGGTTTGAAAGAGAGAAATAAGCAAATTGAGCAGCTTTGGAAAGCCTTACAGTTCACTGTAATATAGCATTAAACTGTAAAACATAGTTGAGGTACAATGATCCCGAGTTTCTGCTGTTCATAACAGTGTTTCGGAAGTCGTTTGATATGTGGGCAGAGCTTATAATTCCACAACTAGGCCTAATATAAGAAACTACATGAAAACATGAATAGTTCACAGAAAATGACAGTATAGAAGAGAACTCATTTAGAACTTTTGAAACAGATTGTCCAAGTCACTTCTTAGTGTACAAAAGGAATCTATGATCTACGAATTCCTTATTTAGAGTTAAGAGCACATTAAACAGTGTAGGAAAGCACTTTTCCTAAGTTAAACTAGCCTAGAATATTTAATGTGTTTCACACAAGGCTTGAAAGAAAGAAATAAGCCAATTGAGCATATTTGGATAGCGTTACAGTTTACTGTAATATAGCGTTTAAACTTTAAAACATAGTTGAGGTACAATGTTCCGAGTTTCTTCTGTTCATAAGAGTGTTTAGGAAGTGGTTTGTATATTTGGGCAGTGCATATACTTGGACTAGAAGGCCTAATATAAGCAACTACATGAAAACTTGAATAAATCTGAAAAAATGACTGTAAATATAAGAGAACTCATTTAGAACAGCTGAAACAGATTGTCCACGTCAATTCTTACTGTAGAAAAGGTAATTAAGATCTACGAATTCTTTATTTGGAGTTAAGAGCACATTCAATCAGTGTAGGAAACCACTTTTCCTAACTTAACGTAGCCTAGACCTTTACATGTGTGTCACACAATGCTTGACAGAGAGAAATAAGCAAATTGAGCAGCTTTAAAAAGCGTTACAGTTCACTGCAAGAGAGCGTAAAACTGTAAAAACATAGTTGAGGTCCAATGTTCCCGAGTTTCTTCTGTTCCTAACAGTATTTAGGAAGTAGTTTGAATATGTGGGCAGTGCTGATACTTGGCCTAGAAGGCCTACCTTAGGAAAGTACATGAAAACGTGAATAAATCTGAGAAAATGACAGTAAATATAAGAGAACTCGTTTAGAACAGCTGAAACAGATTGTCCTAGTCAGTTCTCAGAGTACAAAAGGAATCTTAGATCTTCGAATTCCTTATTTAGAGTTAAGAGCACATTAAACAGTGTAGGAAACCACTTTTCCTAACTTAAAGTAGCCAGGAACTTTACATGTGTGTCACACAAGGCATGAAAGAGAGAAATAAGCCAATTGAGCATATTGGAATAGCCTTACAGTTCACTGTAATATAGCGTTAAACTGTCAAACATAGTTGAGGTACAATGTTCCCGAGTTTCTTCTTTTCAAAACAGTGTTACAGAAGTCGTTTGTATATATGGGCAGAGCTTATAACTTCCACAATAAGGCCTAATATAAGAAACTACATGAAAACATGAATAATTCAGAGAAAATGACAGTAAATAGGAAGAGAACTCCTTTGGAACACCTGAAAGAGATTGTTGGGAACCAGCAGTCTCGGATTGTGAAAGGGACATCCCCTGAGGGGTCCCAGATTGGAGAGGGTGCAGGTTGAGCTGAGGGACACCCCTACCCTCAATGCACAAATATCGTGCACCAGGACTGCTGGATCCCAATTGCTTGCCTGCCCACATATATTAACGACTACCTCCTCACTGTTTAATGTGCTCCTAACTCTCAATAAGGAATTCCTAGGTCTTAGATTCCTTTTGTACACTAAGAACTTACTTGGACATTCTGTTTCAGCTGTTCTAAACGAGTTCTCTTAGATTTACTGCCCACATATACAAACTACTTCCTAAACACTGGTAGGAACAGAAGAAACTCGGGAACATTGTACCTCACCTATGTTTTACAGTTTAACGCTCTATTGCAGTGAATTGTAACGCTTTTCAAAGCTGCTCAATTTGCTTATTTCTCTCTGTCAAGCATTGTGTGACACACATGTAAAGTTCTGGGCTACTTTAAGCTAGGAAAAGTGGTTTCCTACACTGTTTAATGTACTTCTTAACTCTAAATAAGGAATTTGTAGATCTTAGATTCCTTTTGTACAATAAGAACTGACTTGGACAATCTGTTTCCAAAAGTTCTAAATGAGTTCTCTTCTATTTACTGTCATTTTCTCTGAATTATTCATGTTTATAGGCTACTTTAAGTAAGGAAAAGAGGTTTCCTACACTGTTTAAAGTGCTCTTAACTCTAAATAAGGAATTCGTAGATTTTAGATACCTTTCTACACTAAGAACTGACTTGGACAACCTGTCTCAGCTGTTCTAAAACGAGTTCTCTTCTATTTATTGTCATTTTCTCTGATTTATTCAGGTTTTCATGTAGTTTCCTATATTAGGCCATCTAGTCCAAGTATAACCACTGCCCACATATACAACCGACTTCCTACACACTGTTATGAACATAAGAAAGTGAGTAACATTTTGCCTCAAATATGTTTTACAGTTTAACGCTATATTACAGTGAATTGTAACGCTTTCCAAAGATGCTCAATTTGCTTATTTCTCTCGTTCAAGCCTTGTGTGACACACATGTAAAGTTCTAGGCTACTTTTAGTAAGGAAAACAGGTTTCCTACACTGTTTAATGTGCTCCTAATGCTAATAAGGAATTCGTAGATTTTAGATACCTTTCTACACTAAGAACTGACTTGGACAATCTGTTTCAGCTTTTCTAAATGAGTTCTCTTCAATTTACTGTCATTTTCTCTGATTTTTTCACGTATTCATGTAGTTTCCTATATTAGGCCTTGTAATCCAAGTATAAGCACTGTCCACATATACAAACGACTTCCTATACACTGTTTAATGTGCTCTTAAGTCTACATAAGTAATTCCTAGATTTTAGATACCTTTCTACACTAAGAACTAACTTGGACAATCTGTATAAGCTGTTCTATACAAGTTCTCTTCTATTTAATTTCATTTTCTCTGATTTGTTCACGTTTTCATGTAGTTTCCTATATTAGGCCTTCTAGTACAAGTATAAGCGTTGCCCACATATGCACACGACTTCCTACAAACCATTATGAACAGAGAAAAAGTTGTTTCCTACAATGTTTAATGTGCTCATAACGCTAATAAGGAATTCGTACCCTTAGATATCTTTTGTACATTAAGAACTGACTTGGACAATCTGTTTCAGCTTTTCTAAATGAGTTCTCTTCAATTTACGGTCATTTTCTTTTATTTTTTACACGTACTCATGTAGTTTCCTACATTAGGCCTTCTAGTCCAAGTGTAAGCACTGCCCACATATACAAACGACTTCCTACACACTGTTATGAACAGAAGAAACTCGGGAACAGTGTAACTCTACTATGTTTTACAGTTTAACGCTATATTACAATGAACTGTAACGCTTTCCAAAGATGCTCAATTTGCTTATTTCTCTCTTTCAAGCCTTGTGTGACAAATATATAAAGTTCTAGGCTAATTTAAGTAAGAAAAAGAGGTTTCCTACACTGTTTAATGTGCTCTTGACTCTAAAAAAGGAAATCGTAGATCTTAGAATCCTTTTGTACACTAAAAACTGACATGGACAATCTGTGTCAGGTGTTCTAAACCAGGTCGCTTCTATTTACTCTCATCTTAACTGGTTTATTCACGTTCTCATTTAGTTTCCTACATTAGGCCTTCTAGTCCAAGTGTAAGCACTGCCCACATATACAAACGACTTCCTACACACTGTTATGAACAGAAGAAACTCGGGAACAGTGTAACTCTACTATGTTTTACAGTTTAACGCTACATTACAGTGAACTGTAATGCTTTCCAAAGCTGCTCAATTTGCTTATTTCTCTATTTTAAGCCTTGAGTGACACACATGTAATGTTCTAGGCTACTTTAAGTAAGGAAAATAGGTTACATACACTGTTTAATGTGCTCTTAACGCTAAATAAGGAATTCATTGATAGTAGATTTTTTTTTGTACACTAAAGAACTGACTTGGACAATCTGTTTCAGCTCTTCTAAATGAGTTCTCTTCAATTTACTGTCATTTTCTCTGATTTTTTCACGTATTCATGTAGTTTCCTATTTTAGGCCTTGTAATCCAAGTATAAGCACTGCCCACATATACAAATGACTTCCTACACACTGTTTAATGTGCTCTTAATTCTACATAAGTAATTCGTAGATTTTAGATACCTTTCTGCACTAAGAACTAACTTGGACAATCTGTATTAGATGTTCTATACAAGTTCTTTTCTATTTATTGTCATTTTCTCTGATTTGTTCACGTTTTCATGTAGTTTCCTATATTAGGCATTCTAGTACAAGTATAAGCATTGCCCACATATACACATGACTTCCTACACACCGTTATGAACAGAGGAAAAGAGGTTTCCTACAATGTTTAATGTGCTCCTAACTCTAATAAGGAATTCGTAGCTCTTAGATAATTTTGTACACTAAGAACTGACTTGGACAATCTGTTTCAAAAGTTCTAAACAATTTCTCTTCTATTTACTATCCATTTTCTCTGATTTATTCACGTTTTCATGTAGTTTCATATATTAGGCCTTCTAGCACATGTATAAGCACTGCCCACTATACAAACGACTTTCTACACAGTGTTATGAACAGAAGAAACTCGGGAACAGTGTAGCTCAAGTATGTTTTGCAGTTTAATGCTACATTACAGTGAAACTGTAAGGCTTTCCAAAGCTGCTCAATTGGCTTATTTCTCTCTTTTCAAGCCTTGTGTGAACACATGTAAATTTCTAGGCTACTTTAAGTATGGAAAGAGGTTTCCTACACCTTTTAATGTGCTATTAACTTTAAATAAGTAATTCGTAGATCTTAGATTCCTTTTGTACACTAAGAACTGACTTGGAACATCTGTTTCAGCTGTTCTAAACGATTTTTCTTCAATTTATTGTCATTTTCTCTGATTCATTCACATTTTCATGTAGTTTGTTATATTAGGCCTTGTCTTCCAAGTATAAGCACCACGCCCATATAAAAAAGAATTCCTGCACAGTGTTATGAACAGAAGAAACCTCGGGAACATTGTACCTTAACTATGTTTTAACATAGTTTATTACATAGGTATATTACAGTGAACTGTAATGCTTTCCAAAGCTGCTCAATTTGAGGATTGCTCTCTTTCCAGCCTTTTGTGGCACACATGTAAAGTCCTAGGCTAATTTTAGTTAGGAAAAGTGGATTTCTTCACTGTTTAATGTGCTCTTAACTCTAAATAAGGAATTCGTACATCTTAGATTCCTTTTGAACACTAAGAACTGACTTGGACAATTTGTTTCAGCTGTTCTAATTGAGTTCTTCTGTATTTATTGTCATTTTCTCTGATTTATGCATGTTTTCATGTAGTTTCTTATATTATGCTTCTAGTCCATGTATAAAGCAATGCCCACATATACAAACGACTTCCTACACACAGTTAGGAAAAGAAGAAACTCAGGAACATTGTACCTCAACTATGTTTTACAGTTGAACGCTATATTACAGTGAACTGTAACGCTATCCAAACCTGCTCAATTGGCTTATATCTCTCTTTCAAGCCTTGTGTGACACACGTAAAGTTCTAGGCTACTTTAAGTTAGGAAAAGTGGTTTCCTACACTGTTTAATGTGCTCTTAACTCTAAATCAGGAATTCATAGATCTTAGATTCCTTTTGTACACTAAGAACTGACTTGGACAATCTGTTTCAAAAGTTCTTAGTGAGTTCTCTTCTATTTATTGTCATTTTCTCTGAATTATTCATGTGTTCAGGTAGTTTATTATATTATGCATTTTGTGGAATTATAAGCTCTGCCCACATATTACAAACAACTTCCTGCACAGTGTTATGAAGAGAGAAACTTGGGAAACATTGTACCTCAACTATGTTTTACATTTTATCGCTATATTACAATGAATTGTAAGGCTTTCCAAAGCTGCTCAATTTGCTTATTTCTCTGTTTCAAGCCTTGTGTGTCACACATGTAAAGTTCTAGGCTACTTTAAGTTAGGAAAAGTGGTTTCATACACTGTTTAATGTGCTATTTACTCTAAATAAGGAATTCGTAGATCTTAGATTCCTTTTGTACACTAAGAACTGACTTGGACAATCTGTTTCAGGTGTTCTAAACGAGTTCTCTTGTATTTGCTGTCATTTTCTCTGAATTGTTCATGTTTTCATGTAGTTTCTTATATTAGGCCTTGACGTCCAAGTATAAGCTCTGCCCACATACACAAATGACTTCCTGCACACTGTTATGAACAGAAGAAACTCAGGAACATTGTACCTCAGCTACGTTTCACAGTTTAACACTATATTACAGAGAACAGTAAGGCTTTCCAAAGCTGCTCATTTTGCTTATTTCTCTCTTTCAAGACTTGTGTGACACACATGTAAAGTTCAAGGCTACTTTAAGTTACGAAAAGGGGTTTCCTACACTGTTTAATATGCTCTTAACTCTAAATAAAGAATTCATAGATCTTAGATTCCTTTTGTACACTGAGAACTGACTTGGACAACTGTTTCAAAAGTTCTAAATGAGTTACCTTCTATTTACTGTCATTTTCTCTGAATTATTCATGTTTTCATGTTGGTTCTTATATTAGGCCTTTTTGTAGAAGTATAAGCTCTGCCCACATATACAAATGACTTACTACACACTGTTATGAACAGAAAAAAACTCAGGAACATTGTACCTCAACTACGTTTCACAGTTTAACGCTATATTATAGTGTACTGTAAGGCTTTCCAAAGCTTCTCAATTTGCTTATTTCTCTCTTTCAAGCCTTGTGTGACACACATGTAAAGTTCTCTGCTACTTTAAGTTACGGAAATGGGTTTCCTACACTGTTTAATGTGCTCTTAACTCTAAATAAGGAATTCGTAGATCTTAGATTCCTTTTGTAAAGTAAGAACTGACTTGGAAAATCTGTTTCAGAGATTCTAAATGAGTTCTCTTCAATTTACTGTCATTTTCTCTTAATTATTTATGTTTTCATGTAGTTTCTTATATTAGGCCTTGTTGTTTAAGTATAAGCTATGCCCACATATACCAACGACTTCCTACATAGTGTTATGAACAGAAGAAACTGAGTAATATTTTACCTCAAGTATGTTTTACAGTTTAACGCTAGATTACATTGAAGTGTCCAGCTTTCCAAAGCTGCTCCATTTTTCTTCTTTCTCTCTTTTAAGCCTTGTGTGACACACATGTAAAGTTCTAGGCTATTTTAAGTAAGGAATAGAGGTTTCCTACACTGTTTAATGTGCTCCTAACTCTAAATAAGGAATTCATAGATCTTAGATTCCTTTTGTACACTAAGAACCGACTTGGACAATCTGTTTCAGCTCTTCTAAATGAGTTCTCTTCTATTTACTGTCCTTTCTCTGATTTATTTAATTTTTCATGTAGTTTCCAATATTACGCATTCTTGTCCAAGTATAAGCACTGCCCAAAAAGAACAAACGACTTCCCAAACACTTTTATGAACAGAAGAAACTCAGCAACATTGTACCTCAACTATGTTTTACACTTTAACGCTATATTACAGTGAACTGTATCGCTTTCCAAAGCTGTTCAATTTGCTCATTTCTCTCTTTCAAGCCTTGTGTGACACACATGTAAAGTTCTAGGCTACTTTAAGTAATGAAAAGAAGTTTCCTACACTGTTTAATGTGCTCTTAACTCTAAATAAGGAATTTGTAGATCTTAGTTACCTTTTCTACACTAAGAATTGTCTTGGACAATCTGTTTTATCTGTTCTAAATGATTTCTCTTCTATTTACTGTCATTTTCTCTGAATTGTTCATGTTTTCATGTAGTTTCCTATATTAGGCCTTGTTTTCCAAGTATAAGCACTGCCCACATATACAAATGACTTCCTGCACAGTGTTATGAACAGAAGAAACTCAGGACCATTGTACCTAAACTATGTTTTACTGTTGAACGCTATATTCCATTGAATTGTAAGGCTTTCCAAAGCAGCTAGGTTGGCTTATTTCTCTGTTTCAAGCCCTGTTGTGACACACATGTAAAGTTCTAGGCTACTTTAAGTTAGGAAAAGTGGTTTCATACACTGTTTAATGTGCTATTTACTCTAAATTTGGAATTCGTAGATCTTAGATTCCTTTTGTACACTAGAAACTGACTTGGACAATCTGTTTCAGGTGTTCTAAATGAGTTCTCTTGTATTTGCTGTCATTTTCTCTGAATTGTTCATGTTTTCATGTAGTTTCTTATATTAGGCCTTGATGTCGAAGTATAAGCTCTGCCCACATATACAAACGACTTTCTATACACTGTTTTGAACAGAAGAAACTCGGGAACATTGTACCTCAACTATATTTTACATTTAACGCTATATTACGGTGAACTGGTAAGGCTTTCCAAAGATGATCAATTTGCTTATTTCTCTCTTCCAAGCCTTGTGTGACACACATGTAAAGTTCTAGGTTACTTTAAGTAAGGAAAAGAGGTTTCCTACACTGTTTAATGTGCTCTTAATTCTAAATAAGGAATTCGTAGATCTTAGATTCCTTTTGTACAGTATGAACTGATTTGGACAATCTGTTTCAGCTGTTCTAAACGAGTTCTCTCCTATTTACTATCATTTTCTCGGGATTGTTCATGTTTTCATGGAGTTTTTTATATTAAGCCTTGTTGTGGAAGTATAAACACTGTCTAAATATACAAACAACTTCCTGCACACTGTTATGAACAGTAGAAACTCAGGAACATTATACCTCAACTACGTTTCACAGTTTAACACTATATTACAGAGAACAGTAAGGCTTTCCAAAGCTGCTCAATTTGCTTATTTCTCTCTTTCAAGCTTTGCGTGACACACATGTAAAGTTCTGGGCTACTTTAAGTTACGAAAATGGGTTTCCTACACTGTTTAATGTGCTCTTAACTCTAAATAAGGAATTCGTAGTTCTTAGATACCTTTTGTAAACTACGATCTGACTTGGACAATCTGTTTCAGCTGTTCTAAACAAGTTCTCTTCAATGTACTGTCATTTTCTCTGAATTATTTATGTTTTCATGTAGTTTCTAATATTAGGCCTTGTTGTCGAAGTATAAGTTCTGCCCTCATAGACAAACGCCTTCCTACACACTGTTATGAACAGAGGAAACTTGAGAACATTGTACCTCAACTATGTTATACATTTTAACACTGTATTATAGTGAATGGTAAGGCTTTCCAAAGCTACTCAATTTGCTTATTTCTCTCCTTCAAGCATCTTGTGACACACATGTAAGGTTCTAGGCTTCTTTAAGTAAGGAAAAGTGGTTTACTAGACAGTTTAATGTGCTCTAAACTCTAAATAAGGAATTCGTAGATCTTAGATTCCTTAGGTACACTAAGAACTTTCTTGGACAATCTGTTTCAAAAGTTCTAAATGAGTTCTCTTCTATTTACTGTCCTTTCTCTGATTTATTCACTTTTTCATGTAGTTTCCTATATTAGGCCTTCTAGTCCAAGTATAAGCACTGCCCAAATAAACAAAATCTTCCCACACACTTTTATGAACAGAGGTAACTCGGGAACATTGTACCTCAACTATGTTTTACAGTTTATCGCTATATTACAGTGAACTATAACGCTTTCCAAAGCTGCTCAATTTGCTTATTTCTCTCTTTCAAGACATTTTTTAAAAAAATATATATTTTATTGATTTTGTACAGAGAGGAAGGGAGAGAGATAGAGAGTTAGAAACATCGATGAGACAGAGTCGTTGATCAGCTGCCTCTTGCACATCCCCTACTGTGTATATGCCCGAAACCAAGGTACATGCCCTTGACCAGAATTGAACCTGGGTCCTTCAGGCCCCAAGCCGATGCTCTATCCATTGAGCCAAACTGTTCCCGGCATCTTTCAAGTATTGTGTGACACACATGTAAAGTTCTAGGCTACTTTAAGTTATGAAAAGAAGTTTCCTACACTGTTTAATGTGCTCTTAAATCTAAATAAGGAATTCGTAGATCTTAGATTCCTTTTGTACACTAAGAACTGACTTGGACAATCTGCTTCAAGCTGTTCTAAACGAGTTTCTCTTCTATTTACTGTCATTTTATCTGAATTATTCATGTTTTCATGTTGTTACTTATATTAGGCTTTCTAGTCCAAGTATAAGCACTGCCCACATATAAAAACGATTTCCTACACACAATTAGGAACAGAAGAAACTCGGGATCATTGTACCTCAACTATGTTTGACAGTTTAACGCTATACTACAGTGAACTGTAAGGCTTTCCAAAGGTGCTCAATTGGCTTATTTCTCTCTTTCAAGCCTTGTGTTACACACGTGTAAAGTTCTGGGCTACTTTAAGTTACGAAAAGGGGTTTCCTACACTGTTTAATGTACTCTTAACTCTAAATAAGGAATTCGTAGATATTAGATTCCTTTTGTACACTAAGAATTCACTTGGACAATCTCTTTCATCTGTTCTAAATGATTTCTCTTCTATTTACTGTCATTTTCTTTGATTTATTCACGTTTTCATGTAGTGTCCTATATTAGGCATTCTAGTCCAAGTATAAGCACACTGCCCACATATACAAACAACTACTTACACAATGTTATGAAAAGAAGAAATCGGGAACATTGTATCTCAACTATGTTTTACAGTTTAACGCTATATTACAGTGAACTGTAAGACTATCCCAATATGCTCAATTGGCTTATTTATTTTCAAGCCTTGTGTGACATACATGTAAAGTTCCTGGCTACTTTAAATTAGGAAAAGTGCTTTCCTACACTGTTTAATGTGCTCTTAATTCTAAATAAGGAATTTGTAGATCTTAGATTCCTTTTGTACACTAAGAACTGACTTGTTCAATCTGTTTCAGCTTTTCTAAATGAGTTCTCTTCTATTTACTGTCATTTTCTCTGAATTGTTCCTGTTTTTCATGTAGTTTCTTATATTAGGCCTTGTTGTCCAGGTATAAGCACTGCCCACATACACAAACCACTTCCTGTACACTGTTATGAACAGAAGAAACTCGGGAACATTGTACCTCAACTATGTTTTACAGTTTAACGCTATATTACAGTGAAAGGTAACGCTTTCCAAAGCTTCTCAATTGGCTTTTTTCTCTCAAGCATTGTGTGACACAGATATAAAGTTCTAGGCTACTTTAACTAAGGAAAAAAGTTGGTTTCCTACACTGTTTATTGTGCTCTTAACTCTAAATAAGGGAATTCCGTAGATCTTAGATACCTTTTCTACACTAAGAAAACTGACCTGGACAATCTGTTTCAGGCTGTTCTAATCGAATTCATTTTCTATTTACTGTTCATTTTCTCTGATTTATTCACGTTGTTCATGTAGTTTCCTAGATTAGGGATGTTCTAGTCCAAGTATAAGCACTGCCCACATATACAAACCGTCTACTACACACTGTCATGAAACAGAAGAAAAACTCAGGGGGGAAATTGTACCTCAACTATGTTTTTACAGTTTAACGCTATATTTAAAGGATACTGTAGCATTTTCCAAAACTGCTAAATTTGCTTATTTCTCTCTTTTCAGCCCTTGTGTGACACACATGTAAAAGTTCTAGGCTACTTTAAGTAAGGGAAAAAAAGAGAATTCTTACAATGTTTTAATTGTGCTCTTAACTCTAAATAAGGAATTCGTAGATCTTAGATACGGCATTCTACACTAAGAACTGACTTGAACAATCTCGTTTCAGGCTTCGGTCTCTAAAGGAGTTCTCTTTCATTTATTGTCATCATTTTTCTAGCTGATTTATTCACTTCTTTTGATGTAGTTTAAAAACCCCCTATATTCAAGGGGGAATTCTTAGTCCAAGTATAAGCACTTGCCCACATATAAAAACGACCTTCCTACACACTGCTAAGGTAACAGAAGAAACTCGGGAATCATTGTACCTGAAACTACTATGTTTTACAGTTTTAACGCTATGTTACATAGTGAACTGATAATGCTATCCAAAGCTGCTCAATTGGGCTTATTTCTCTCGTTTCAAGGCTTCATGGACAACACATTGTAAAGTTTGGATACTTTAAAGTTAGGGCGAAAAGTGGTTTTCTAATCGTTTAATATTGTGTTAATTTT
>JAPZQD010000130.1:0-14499 GCA_036971965.1 Nyctalus aviator | reverse complement strand
AAGCAGCTTTGGGAAGCAATACACTTCACTGTAATGTAGCATTACACTCTATAGCATAGTTGAGGGACAGTGTTCTCGAGTTTGTTCTGTTCATAACAGTGTGTAGGAAGTTGTTTGTCTATGTGGGCAATGTTTATACTTGGACAAGATGGCTGAATATAGGAAACTACATGAAAACATGAATAATTCAGAGAAAATGGCAGTAAATAGATGATAACTCGTTTAGAACAGCTGAAACGAATTCTCAAAGTCAGTTCTTAGTGTAGAAAGGTATCTAACATCCAGGAATTCCTTAATTCGAGTTGAGAGCACATTACACAGTGTATGAATCCTGTATTTTTTACTTCAAGGAAGCTAGAACCTTAAATGTATGTCACACAAAGCTTGAAAGAGAGAAATAAGCAAATTGAGTAGCTTTTCATGACGCTTCACTGAAATGTATCATTAAACTCTCAAAACTAGTTGAGAGGCAATGTTCCCGAGCTTTTCAGGTTCATTACAGTGTTTAGGTAGTTGTTTGTCCATGTTCCCAATGCTTATTCTTGGTCTAATGTTAGAAACTACAAGAAAACATGAGTAATCCTTTGAAAATAATTGTAAACAGATGAGAACTCGCATAGAAGATGTATAAAACAATTCTCCAACTCTTTTGTTTGTGTATAAAATGTATCTACGATCCAGGAAAGCCTTATTTAGAGTTCACATCACATTTAACAGTGTATGAATCATATATTGTTTACTTAAATGAGCCTAGAACGGTAAATGTGTGTCATACAATCAGAATACCATTGAAATACAGAAATAAACGCATTAAGCAGCTTTGGGAAGCAATACACTTCACTGTAATGTAGCATTACACTCTATAGCATAGTTGAGGGACAGTGTTCTCGAGTTTCTTCTGTTCATAACAGTGTGTAGGAAGTTGTTTGTCTATGTGGGCAATGTTTATACTTGGACAAGATGGCTGAATATAGGAAACTACATGAAAACATGAATAATTCAGAGAAAATGGCAGTAAATAGATGATAACTCGTTTAGAACAGCTGAAACGAATTCTCAAAGTCAGTTCTTAGTGTAGAAAGGTATCTAACATCCAGGAATTCCTTAATTCGAGTTGAGAGCACATTACACAGTGTATGAACCCTGTATTTTTTACTTAAAGGAAGCTAGAACTTTAAATATATGTCTCACAAAGCTTGAAAGAGAGAAATAAGCAAACTGAGTAACTTTTCATGACTCTTCACTGAAATGTATCATTAAACTCTCAAAACTAGTTGAGAGGCAATGTTCCCGAGCTTTTCAGGTTCATTACAGTGTTTAGGTAGTTGTTTGTCCATGTTCCCAATGCTTATTCTTGGTCTAATGTTAGAAACTACAAGAAAACATCAGTAATCCTGGGAAAATAATTGTAAACAGATGAGAACTCGCATAGAAGATGTATAAAACAATTCTAAAACTCATTTGTTTGTGTATAAAATGTATCTACGATCCAGGAAAGCCTTATTTAGAGTTCACATCACATTTAACAGTGTATGAATCATATATTGTTTACTTAAATGAGCCTAGAACGGTAAATGTGTGTCGTACAATCAGAATACCATTGAAATAGAGAAATAAACACATTAAGCAGCTTTGGGAAGCAATACACTTCACTGTAATGTAGCATTACACTCTATAGCATAGTTGAGGGACAGTGTTCTCGAGTTTCTTCTGTTCATAACAGTGTGTAGGAAGTTGTTTGTCTATGTGGGCAATGTTTATACTTGGACAAGATGGCTGAATATAGGAAACTACATGAAAACATGAATAATTCAGAGAAAATGGCAGTAAATAGATGATAACTCGTTTAGAACAGCTGAAACGAATTCTCAAAGTCAGTTCTTAGTGTAGAAAGGTATCTAACATCCAGGAATTCCTTAATTCGAGTTGAGAGCACATTACACAGTGTATGAATCCTGTATTTTTTACTTCAAGGAAGCTAGAACCTTAAATGTATGTCACACAAAGCTTGAAAGAGAGAAATAAGCAAATTGAGTAGCTTTTCATGACTCTTCACTGAAATGTATCATTAAACTCTCAAAACTAGTTGAGAGGCAATGTTCCCGAGCTTTTCAGGTTCATTACAGTGTTTAGGTAGTTGTTTGTCCATGTTCCCAATGCTTATTCTTGGTCTAATGTTAGAAACTACAAGAAAACATCAGTAATCCTGGGAAAATAATTGTAAACAGATGAGAACTCGCATAGAAGATGTATAAAACAATTCTAAAACTCATTTGTTTGTGTATAAAATGTATCTACGATCCAGGAAAGCCTTATTTAGAGTTCACATCACATTTAACAGTGTATGAATCATATATTGTTTACTTAAATGAGCCTAGAACGGTAAATGTGTGTCGTACAATCAGAATACCATTGAAATAGAGAAATAAACACATTAAGCAGCTTTGGGAAGCAATACACTTCACTGTAATGTAGCATTACACTCTATAGCATAGTTGAGGGACAGTGTTCTCGAGTTTCTTCTGTTCATAACAGTGTGTAGGAAGTTGTTTGTCTATGTGGGCAATGTTTATACTTGGACAAGATGGCTGAATATAGGAAACTACATGAAAACATGAATAATTCAGAGAAAATGGCAGTAAATAGATGATAACTCGTTTAGAACAGCTGAAACGAATTCTCAAAGTCAGTTCTTAGTGTAGAAAGGTATCTAACATCCAGGAATTCCTTAATTCGAGTTGAGAGCACATTACACAGTGTATGAATCCTGTATTTTTTACTTCAAGGAAGCTAGAACCTTAAATGTATGTCACACAAAGCTTGAATAAGAGAAATAAGCAAATTGACTAGCTTTTCATGACTCTTCACTGAAATGTATCATTAAACTCTCAAAACTAGTTGAGAGGCAATGTTCCCGAGCTTTTCAGGTTCATTACAGTGTTTAGGTAGTTGTTTGTCCATGTTCCCAATGCTTATTCTTGGTCTGTTAGAAACTACAAGAAAACATCAGTAATCCTGGGAAAATAATTGTAAACAGATGAGAACTCGCATAGAAGATGTATAAAACAATTCTCCAACTCTTTTGTTTGTGTATAAAATGTATCTACGATCCAGGAAAGCCTTATTTAGAGTTCACATCACATTTAACAGTGTATGAATCATATATTGTTTACTTAAATGAGCCTAGAACGGTAAATGTGTGTCATACAATCAGAATACCATTGAAATACAGAAATAAACGCATTAAGCAGCTTTGGGAAGCAATACACTTCACTGTAATGTAGCATTACACTCTATAGCATAGTTGAGGGACAGTGTTCTCGAGTTTCTTCTGTTCATAACAGTGTGTAGGAAGTTGTTTGTCTATGTGGGCAATGTTTATACTTGGACAAGATGGCTGAATATAGGAAACTACATGAAAACATGAATAATTCAGAGAAAATGGCAGTAAATAGATGATAACTCGTTTAGAACAGCTGAAACGAATTCTCAAAGTCAGTTCTTAGTGTAGAAAGGTATCTAACATCCAGGAATTCCTTAATTCGAGTTGAGAGCACATTACACAGTGTATGAATCCTGTATTTTTTACTTCAAGGAAGCTAGAACCTTAAATGTATGTCACACAAAGCTTGAAAGAGAGAAATAAGCAAACTGAGTAGCTTTTCATGACTCTTCACTGAAATGTATCATTAAACTCTCAAAACTAGTTGAGAGGCAATGTTCCCGAGCTTTTCAGGTTCATTACAGTGTTTAGGTAGTTGTTTGTCCATGTTCCCAATGCTTATTCTTGGTCTAATGTTAGAAACTACAAGAAAACATCAGTAATCCTGGGAAAATAATTGTAAACAGCTGAGAACTCGCATAGAAGATGTATAAAACAATTCTAAAACTCATTTGTTTGTGTATAAAATGTATCTACGATCCAGGAAAGCCTTATTTAGAGTTCAGATAACATTTAACAGTGTATGAATCATATATTGTTTACTTAAATGAGCCTAGAACGGTAAATGTGTGTCGTACAATCAGAATACCATTGAAATAGAGAAATAAACACATTAAGCAGCTTTGGGAAGCAATACACTTCACTGTAATGTAGCATTACACTCTATAGCATAGTTGAGGGACAGTGTTCTCGAG
Source organism: Nyctalus aviator (assembly GCA_036971965.1). NCBI lineage: Eukaryota > Metazoa > Chordata > Mammalia > Chiroptera > Vespertilionidae > Nyctalus > Nyctalus aviator. Next base: position 10,362 of record JAPZQD010000130.1, on the reverse strand, counting down.
TTTCTTCTGTTCATAACAGTGTGTAGGAAGTTGTTTGTCTATGTGGGCAATGTTTATACTTGGACAAGATGGCTGAATATAGGAAACTACATGAAAACATGAATAATTCAGAGAAAATGGCAGTAAATAGATGATAACTCGTTTAGAACAGCTGAAACGAATTCTCAAAGTCAGTTCTTAGTGTAGAAAGGTATCTAACATCCAGGAATTCCTTAATTCGAGTTGAGAGCACATTACACAGTGTATGAATCCTGTATTTTTTACTTCAAGGAAGCTAGAACCTTAAATGTATGTCACACAAAGCTTGAAAGAGAGAAATAAGCAAATTGAGTAGCTTTTCATGACTCTTCACTGAAATGTATCATTAAACTCTCAAAACTAGTTGAGAGGCAATGTTCCCGAGCTTTTCAGGTTCATTACAGTGTTTAGGTAGTTGTTTGTCCATGTTCCCAATGCTTATTCTTGGTCTGTTAGAAACTACAAGAAAACATCAGTAATCCTGGGAAAATAATTGTAAACAGATGAGAACTCGCATAGAAGATGTATAAAACAATTCTCCAACTCTTTTTTTGTGTATAAAATGTATCCATGATCCAGGAAAGCCTTATTTAGAGTTCACATCACATTTAACAGTGTATGAATCATATATTGTTTACTTAAATGAGCCTAGAACGGTAAATGTGTGTCGTACAATCAGAATACCATTGAAATAGAGAAATAAACGCATTAAGCAGCTTTGGGAAGCAATACACTTCACTGTAATGTAGCATTACACTCTATAGCATAGTTGAGGGACAGTGTTCTCGAGTTTCTTCTGTTCATAACAGTGTGTAGGAAGTTGTTTGTCTATGTGGGCAATGTTTATACTTGGACAAGATGGCTGAATATAGGAAACTACATGAAAACATGAATAATTCAGAGAAAATGGCAGTAAATAGATGATAACTCGTTTAGAACAGCTGAAACGAATTCTCAAAGTCAGTTCTTAGTGTAGAAAGGTATCTAACATCCAGGAATTCCTTAATTCGAGTTGAGAGCACATTACACAGTGTATGAATCCTGTATTTTTTACTTCAAGGAAGCTAGAACCTTAAATGTATGTCACACAAAGCTTGAAAGAGAGAAATAAGCAAATTGAGTAGCTTTTCATGACTCTTCACTGAAATGTATCATTAAACTCTCAAAACTAGTTGAGAGGCAATGTTCCCGAGCTTTTCAGGTTCATTACAGTGTTTAGGTAGTTGTTTGTCCATGTTCCCAATGCTTATTCTTGGTCTAATGTTAGAAACTACAAGAAAACATCAGTAATCCTGGGAAAATAATTGTAAACAGATGAGAACTCGCATAGAAGATGTATAAAACAATTTTCCAACTCTTTTGTTTGTGTATAAAATGTATCTACGATCCAGGAAAGCCTTATTTAGAGTTCACATCACATTTAACAGTGTATGAATCATATATTGTTTACTTAAATGAGCCTAGAACGGTAAATGTGTGTCATACAATCAGAATACCATTGAAATACAGAAATAAACGCATTAAGCAGCTTTGGGAAGCAATACACTTCACTGTAATGTAGCATTACACTCTATAGCATAGTTGAGGGACAGTGTTCTCGAGTTTCTTCTGTTCATAACAGTGTGTAGGAAGTTGTTTGTCTATGTGGGCAATGTTTATACTTGGACAAGATGGCTGAATATAGGAAACTACATGAAAACATGAATAATTCAGAGAAAATGGCAGTAAATAGATGATAACTCGTTTAGAACAGCTGAAACGAATTCTCAAAGTCAGTTCTTAGTGTAGAAAGGTATCTAACATCCAGGAATTCCTTAATTCGAGTTGAGAGCACATTACACAGTGTATGAATCCTGTATTTTTTACTTCAAGGAAGCTAGAACCTTAAATGTATGTCACACAAAGCTTGAAAGAGAGAAATAAGCAAATTGAGTAGCTTTTCATGACTCTTCACTGAAATGTATCATTAAACTCTCAAAACTAGTTGAGAGGCAATGTTCCCGAGCTTTTCAGGTTCATTACAGTGTTTAGGTAGTTGTTTGTCCATGTTCCCAATGCTTATTCTTGGTCTAATGTTAGAAACTACAAGAAAACATCAGTAATCCTGGGAAAATAATTGTAAACAGATGAGAACTCGCATAGAAGATGTATAAAACAATTCTAAAACTCATTTGTTTGTGTATAAAATGTATCTACGATCCAGGAAAGCCTTATTTAGAGTTCACATCACATTTAACAGTGTATGAATCATATATTGTTTACTTAAATGAGCCTAGAACGGTAAATGTGTGTCGTACAATCAGAATACCATTGAAATAGAGAAATAAACACATTAAGCAGCTTTGGGAAGCAATACACTTCACTGTAATGTAGCATTACACTCTATAGCATAGTTGAGGGACAGTGTTCTCGAGTTTCTTCTGTTCATAACAGTGTGTAGGAAGTTGTTTGTCTATGTGGGCAATGTTTATACTTGGACAAGATGGCTGAATATAGGAAACTACATGAAAACATGAATAATTCAGAGAAAATGGCAGTAAATAGATGATAACTCGTTTAGAACAGCTGAAACGAATTCTCAAAGTCAGTTCTTAGTGTAGAAAGGTATCTAACATCCAGGAATTCCTTAATTCGAGTTGAGAGCACATTACACAGTGTATGAATCCTGTATTTTTTACTTCAAGGAAGCTAGAACCTTAAATGTATGTCACACAAAGCTTGAAAGAGAGAAATAAGCAAATTGAGTAGCTTTTCATGACTCTTCACTGAAATGTATCATTAAACTCTCAAAACTAGTTGAGAGGCAATGTTCCCGAGCTTTTCAGGTTCATTACAGTGTTTAGGTAGTTGTTTGTCCATGTTCCCAATGCTTATTCTTGGTCTAATGTTAGAAACTACAAGAAAACATCAGTAATCCTGGGAAAATAATTGTAAACAGATGAGAACTCGCATAGAAGATGTATAAAACAATTCTCCAACTCTTTTGTTTGTGTATAAAATGTATCTACGATCCAGGAAAGCCTTATTTAGAGTTCACATCACATTTAACAGTGTATGAATCATATATTGTTTACTTAAATGAGCCTAGAACGGTAAATGTGTGTCGTACAATCAGAATACCATTGAAATAGAGAAATAAACGCATTAAGCAGCTTTGGGAAGCAATACACTTCACTGTAATGTAGCATTACACTCTATAGCATAGTTGAGGGACAGTGTTCTCGAGTTTCTTCTGTTCATAACAGTGTGTAGGAAGTTGTTTGTCTATGTGGGCAATGTTTATACTTGGACAAGATGGCTGAATATAGGAAACTACATGAAAACATGAATAATTCAGAGAAAATGGCAGTAAATAGATGATAACTCGTTTAGAACAGCTGAAACGAATTCTCAAAGTCAGTTCTTAGTGTAGAAAGGTATCTAACATCCAGGAATTCCTTAATTCGAGTTGAGAGCACATTACACAGTGTATGAATCCTGTATTTTTTACTTCAAGGAAGCTAGAACCTTAAATGTATGTCACACAAAGCTTGAAAGAGAGAAATAAGCAAATTGAGTAGCTTTTCATGACTCTTCACTGAAATGTATCATTAAACTCTCAAAACTAGTTGAGAGGCAATGTTCCCGAGCTTTTCAGGTTCATTACAGTGTTTAGGTAGTTGTTTGTCCATGTTCCCAATGCTTATTCTTGGTCTAATGTTAGAAACTACAAGAAAACATCAGTAATCCTGGGAAAATAATTGTAAACAGGTGAGAACTCGCATAGAAGATGTATAAAACAATTTTCCAACTCTTTTGTTTGTGTATAAAATGTATCTACGATCCAGGAAAGCCTTATTTAGAGTTCACATCACATTCAACAGTGTATGAATCATATATTGTTTACTTAAATGAGCCTAGAACGGTAAATGTGTGTCATACAATCAAAATACCATTGAAATAGAGAAATAAACGCATTAAGCAGCTTTGGGAAGCAATACACTTCACTGTAATGTAGCATTACACTCTATAGCATAGTTGAGGGACAGTGTTCTCGAGTTTCTTCTGTTCATAACAGTGTGTAGGAAGTTGTTTGTCTATGTGGGCAATGTTTATACTTGGACAAGATGGCTGAATATAGGAAACTACATGAAAACATGAATAATTCAGAGAAAATGGCAGTAAATAGATGATAACTCGTTTAGAACAGCTGAAACGAATTCTCAAAGTCAGTTCTTAGTGTAGAAAGGTATCTAACATCCAGGAATTCCTTAATTCGAGTTGAGAGCACATTACACAGTGTATGAATCCTGTATTTTTTACTTCAAGGAAGCTAGAACCTTAAATGTATGTCACACAAAGCTTGAAAGAGAGAAATAAGCAAATTGAGTAGCTTTTCATGACTCTTCACTGAAATGTATCATTAAACTCTCAAAACTAGTTGAGAGGCAATGTTCCCGAGCTTTTCAGGTTCATTACAGTGTTTAGGTAGTTGTTTGTCCATGTTCCCAATGCTTATTCTTGGTCTAATGTTAGAAACTACAAGAAAACATCAGTAATCCTGGGAAAATAATTGTAAACAGATGAGAACTCGCATAGAAGATGTATAAAACAATTCTAAAACTCATTTGTTTGTGTATAAAATGTATCTACGATCCAGGAAAGCCTTATTTAGATTTCAGATCACATTTAACAGTGTATGAATCATATATTGTTTACTTAAATGAGCCTAGAACGGTAAATGTGTGTCGTACAATCAGAATACCATTGAAATAGAGAAATAAACACATTAAGCAGCTTTGGGAAGCAATACACTTCACTGTAATGTAGCATTACACTCTATAGCATAGTTGAGGGACAGTGTTCTCGAGTTTCTTCTGTTCATAACAGTGTGTAGGAAGTTGTTTGTCTATGTGGGCAATGTTTATACTTGGACAAGATGGCTGAATATAGGAAACTACATGAAAACATGAATAATTCAGAGAAAATGGCAGTAAATAGATGATAACTCGTTTAGAACAGCTGAAACGAATTCTCAAAGTCAGTTCTTAGTGTAGAAAGGTATCTAACATCCAGGAATTCCTTAATTCGAGTTGAGAGCACATTACACAGTGTATGAATCCTGTATTTTTTACTTCAAGGAAGCTAGAACCTTAAATGTATGTCACACAAAGCTTGAAAGAGAGAAATAAGCAAATTGAGTAGCTTTTCATGACTCTTCACTGAAATGTATCATTAAACTCTCAAAACTAGTTGAGAGGCAATGTTCCCGAGCTTTTCAGGTTCATTACAGTGTTTAGGTAGTTGTTTGTCCATGTTCCCAATGCTTATTCTTGGTCTAATGTTAGAAACTACAAGAAAACATCAGTAATCCTGGGAAAATAATTGTAAACAGGTGAGAACTCGCATAGAAGATGTATAAAACAATTTTCCAACTCTTTTGTTTGTGTATAAAATGTATCTACGATCCAGGAAAGCCTTATTTAGAGTTCACATCACATTCAACAGTGTATGAATCATATATTGTTTACTTAAATGAGCCTAGAACGGTAAATGTGTGTCGTACAATCAGAATACCATTGAAATAGAGAAATAAACGCATTAAGCAGCTTTGGGAAGCAATACACTTCACTGTAATGTAGCATTACACTCTATAGCATAGTTGAGGGACAGTGTTCTCGAGTTTCTTCTGTTCATAACAGTGTGTAGGAAGTTGTTTGTCTATGTGGGCAATGTTTATACTTGGACAAGATGGCTGAATATAGGAAACTACATGAAAACATGAATAATTCAGAGAAAATGGCAGTAAATAGATGATAACTCGTTTAGAACAGCTGAAACGAATTCTCAAAGTCAGTTCTTAGTGTAGAAAGGTATCTAACATCCAGGAATTCCTTAATTCGAGTTGAGAGCACATTACACAGTGTATGAATCCTGTATTTTTTACTTCAAGGAAGCTAGAACCTTAAATGTATGTCACACAAAGCTTGAAAGAGAGAAATAAGCAAATTGAGTAGCTTTTCATGACTCTTCACTGAAATGTATCATTAAACTCTCAAAACTAGTTGAGAGGCAATGTTCCCGAGCTTTTCAGGTTCATTACAGTGTTTAGGTAGTTGTTTGTCCATGTTCCCAATGCTTATTCTTGGTCTGTTAGAAACTACAAGAAAACATCAGTAATCCTGGGAAAATAATTGTAAACAGATGAGAACTCGCATAGAAGATGTATAAAACAATTTTCCAACTCTTTTGTTTGTGTATAAAATGTATCTACGATCCAGGAAAGCCTTATTTAGAGTTCACATCACATTTAACAGTGTATGAATCATATATTGTTTACTTAAATGAGCCTAGAACGGTAAATGTGTGTCGTACAATCAGAATACCATTGAAATAGAGAAATAAACGCATTAAGCAGCTTTGGGAAGCAATACACTTCACTGTAATGTAGCATTACACTCTATAGCATAGTTGAGGGACAGTGTTCTCGAGTTTGTTCTGTTCATAACAGTGTGTAGGAAGTTGTTTGTCTATGTGGGCAATGTTTATACTTGGACAAGATGGCTGAATATAGGAAACTACATGAAAACATGAATAATTCAGAGAAAATGGCAGTAAATAGATGATAACTCGTTTAGAACAGCTGAAACGAATTCTCAAAGTCAGTTCTTAGTGTAGAAAGGTATCTAACATCCAGGAATTCCTTAATTCGAGTTGAGAGCACATTACACAGTGTATGAATCCTGTATTTTTTACTTCAAGGAAGCTAGAACCTTAAATGTATGTCACACAAAGCTTGAAAGAGAGAAATAAGCAAATTGAGTAGCTTTTCATGACTCTTCACTGAAATGTATCATTAAACTCTCAAAACTAGTTGAGAGGCAATGTTCCCGAGCTTTTCAGGTTCATTACAGTGTTTAGGTAGTTGTTTGTCCATGTTCCCAATGCTTATTCTTGGTCTAATGTTAGAAACTACAAGAAAACATCAGTAATCCTGGGAAAATAATTGTAAACAGATGAGAACTCGCATAGAAGATGTATAAAACAATTCTCCAACTCTTTTGTTTGTGTATAAAATGTATCTACGATCCAGGAAAGCCTTATTTAGAGTTCACATCACATTTAACAGTGTATGAATCATATATTGTTTACTTAAATGAGCCTAGAACGGTAAATGTGTGTCGTACAATCAGAATACCATTGAAATAGAGAAATAAACACATTAAGCAGCTTTGGGAAGCAATACACTTCACTGTAATGTAGCATTACACTCTATAGCATAGTTGAGGGACAGTGTTCTCGAGTTTCTTCTGTTCATAACAGTGTGTAGGAAGTTGTTTGTCTATGTGGGCAATGTTTATACTTGGACAAGATGGCTGAATATAGGAAACTACATGAAAACATGAATAATTCAGAGAAAATGGCAGTAAATAGATGATAACTCGTTTAGAACAGCTGAAACGAATTCTCAAAGTCAGTTCTTAGTGTAGAAAGGTATCTAACATCCAGGAATTCCTTAATTCGAGTTGAGAGCACATTACACAGTGTATGAATCCTGTATTTTTTACTTCAAGGAAGCTAGAACCTTAAATGTATGTCACACAAAGCTTGAAAGAGAGAAATAAGCAAATTGAGTAGCTTTTCATGACTCTTCACTGAAATGTATCATTAAACTCTCAAAACTAGTTGAGAGGCAATGTTCCCGAGCTTTTCAGGTTCATTACAGTGTTTAGGTAGTTGTTTGTCCATGTTCCCAATGCTTATTCTTGGTCTAATGTTAGAAACTACAAGAAAACATCAGTAATCCTGGGAAAATAATTGTAAACAGATGAGAACTCGCATAGAAGATGTATAAAACAATTCTAAAACTCATTTGTTTGTGTATAAAATGTATCTACGATCCAGGAAAGCCTTATTTAGATTTCAGATCACATTTAACAGTGTATGAATCATATATTGTTTACTTAAATGAGCCTAGAACGGTAAATGTGTGTCGTACAATCAGAATACCATTGAAATAGAGAAATAAACACATTAAGCAGCTTTGGGAAGCAATACACTTCACTGTAATGTAGCATTACACTCTATAGCATAGTTGAGGGACAGTGTTCTCGAGTTTCTTCTGTTCATAACAGTGTGTAGGAAGTAGTTTGTCTATGTGGGCAATGTTTATACTTGGACAAGATGGCTGAATATAGGAAACTACATGAAAACATGAATAATTCAGAGAAAATGGCAGTAAATAGATGATAACTCATTTAGAACAGCTGAAACGAATTCTCAAAGTCAGTTCTTAGTGTAGAAAGGTATCTAACATCCAGGAATTCCTTAATTCGAGTTGAGAGCACATTACACAGTGTATGAACCCTGTATTTTTTACTTCAAGGAAGCTAGAACCTTAAATATATGTCTCACAAAGCTTGAAAGAGAGAAATAAGCAAATTGAGTAGCTTTTCATGACTCTTCACTGAAATGTATCATTAAACTCTCAAAACTAGTTGAGAGGCAATGTTCCCGAGCTTTTCAGGTTCATTACAGTGTTTAGGTAGTTGTTTGTCCATGTTCCCAATGCTTATTCTTGGTCTAATGTTAGAAACTACAAGAAAACATCAGTAATCCTGGGAAAATAATTGTAAACAGATGAGAACTCGCATAGAAGATGTATAAAACAATTTTCCAACTCTTTTGTTTGTGTATAAAATGTATCTACGATCCAGGAAAGCCTTATTTAGAGTTCACATCACATTTAACAGTGTATGAATCATATATTGTTTACTTAAATGAGCCTAGAACGGTAAATGTGTGTCGTACAATCAGAATACCATTGAAATAGAGAAATAAACGCATTAAGCAGCTTTGGGAAGCAATACACTTCACTGTAATGTAGCATTACACTCTATAGCATAGTTGAGGGACAGTGTTCTCGAGTTTCTTCTGTTCATAACAGTGTGTAGGAAGTTGTTTGTCTATGTGGGCAATGTTTATACTTGGACAAGATGGCTGAATATAGGAAACTACATGAAAACATGAATAATTCAGAGAAAATGGCAGTAAATAGATGATAACTCGTTTAGAACAGCTGAAACGAATTCTCAAAGTCAGTTCTTAGTGTAGAAAGGTATCTAACATCCAGGAATTCCTTAATTCGAGTTGAGAGCACATTACACAGTGTATGAATCCTGTATTTTTTACTTCAAGGAAGCTAGAACCTTAAATGTATGTCACACAAAGCTTGAAAGAGAGAAATAAGCAAATTGAGTAGCTTTTCATGACTCTTCACTGAAATGTATCATTAAACTCTCAAAACTAGTTGAGAGGCAATGTTCCCGAGCTTTTCAGGTTCATTACAGTGTTTAGGTAGTTGTTTGTCCATGTTCCCAATGCTTATTCTTGGTCTAATGTTAGAAACTACAAGAAAACATCAGTAATCCTGGGAAAATAATTGTAAACAGATGAGAACTCGCATAGAAGATGTATAAAACAATTCTCCAACTCTTTTGTTTGTGTATAAAATGTATCTACGATCCAGGAAAGCCTTATTTAGAGTTCACATCACATTTAACAGTGTATGAATCATATATTGTTTACTTAAATGAGCCTAGAACGGTAAATGTGTGTCGTACAATCAGAATACCATTGAAATAGAGAAATAAACGCATTAAGCAGCTTTGGGAAGCAATACACTTCACTGTAATGTAGCATTACACTCTATAGCATAGTTGAGGGACAGTGTTCTCGAGTTTCTTCTGTTCATAACAGTGTGTAGGAAGTTGTTTGTCTATGTGGGCAATGTTTATACTTGGACAAGATGGCTGAATATAGGAAACTACATGAAAACATGAATAATTCAGAGAAAATGGCAGTAAATAGATGATAACTCGTTTAGAACAGCTGAAACGAATTCTCAAAGTCAGTTCTTAGTGTAGAAAGGTATCTAACATCCAGGAATTCCTTAATTCGAGTTGAGAGCACATTACACAGTGTATGAATCCTGTATTTTTTACTTCAAGGAAGCTAGAACCTTAAATGTATGTCACACAAAGCTTGAAAGAGAGAAATAAGCAAATTGAGTAGCTTTTCATGACTCTTCACTGAAATGTATCATTAAACTCTCAAAACTAGTTGAGAGGCAATGTTCCCGAGCTTTTCAGGTTCATTACAGTGTTTAGGTAGTTGTTTGTCCATGTTCCCAATGCTTATTCTTGGTCTAATGTTAGAAACTACAAGAAAACATCAGTAATCCTGGGAAAATAATTGTAAACAGATGAGAACTCGCATAGAAGATGTATAAAACAATTCTAAAACTCATTTGTTTGTGTATAAAATGTATCTACGATCCAGGAAAGCCTTATTTAGAGTTCAGAT
>JAPZQD010000129.1:0-14501 GCA_036971965.1 Nyctalus aviator | reverse complement strand
GGCTTATTTCACTCAGCATGATGTTCTCTAGCTCTATCCAGGTTGCTGCAAATGATGAGAATTCCTTTTTTTATGGCAGCATAGTATTCCATTGTGTAGATGTACCATAGTTTTGTGATGCAATCATCTGCTGACGGGCACCTGGGCTGTTTCCAGATTCTAGCTATTGTAGATTGTGCTGCTTTGAACATAGGGGTGCATATATCCTTTTTGATTGGTGTTTTTAGCTTCTTGGGATATATTCCTAGGAGTGGGATTGCTGAGTCAAATGGGAGTTCCATTTTCAGTTTTTTGAGGAAACTCCACACTGTCCTCCACAGTGGTTGCACCAGTCTGCATTCCCACCAGCAGTGCACGAGGGTTCCTTTTTCTCCACAACCTCGCCAACACTTGTCGTTTGTTGTTTTGTTGATGTTGGCCATTCTGACAGGTGTGAGATGGTACCGCATTGTTGTTTTGATTTGCATCTCTCGGATAATTAGTGACTTTGAGCATGTTTTCATGTGCCTTTTGGCCTTCCTTCTGTCTTCCTTTGAGAATATTCTATTTAGGTCCATTGCCCATTTCTTAATTGGATCATTCATCTTCCTTTTATTTAGTTGTATCAGCTGTCTATAGATGTTGGAGATTAAACCTTTATCAGTGGTAACATTTGCAAATATGTTCTCCCACACCATGGGCTTTCTTGTTGTTTTGTTGATGCTTTCTTTTGCTGAAAAAAAAGCTTTTTATTTTGATGTAGTCCCATTTGTTTATTTTCTCTCTAGCTTCAATTGCCCTAGGGACAGTATCAGTTAAGAAGTTATTTCGGCATATGTCTGAGATTTTGTTGCCTGTGGATGCTTCTAGTATTCTTTATGTATTTCCCATCTGATGTTTAAGTCCCTTATCCATTTTGAGTTTATTTTTGGTCGTAGAGTGTAAGTGGGCTGAAGTCTATTTTTCGATTCTTTGGTGCATGTATCGTGAGTCCAATTTTCCAAACATCCCACATTTATTCTGATGAGACTGCCTTGTACTACCATCTGTATATTCATGCCTCATTTTAGTCAAAGATGATTAATGGAGCATAGTGATTTGGGTTGATAAGCCAGTGGTATTTCTTACGATTCGATTACCATTGATCTATATGTCTGTTCTTGTGCTCAGTACCAACTCGTTTTTGAGAACAGTGGCTTATGGAATACAGTTTGAAGTCTGGTATTGCGCTAGATCCACGTCCTACTTTACTCTTTCTTTCCTCAGAATTGCTGTGGCTATTCGGGGTCCTAGTTTATTGCTCAAAATGTAAACTTGTAGGAGAGTTCTTTCTAGGTCAGTGAAATCTAATGCCGTTGGTATTTTAATGGGGAGATGCATTGAACCTATAGATTAGCTGTTAGGAAAGATTGTCAGTTTTGATGGTGTTTCTGATTCAACCAATCCATGAACATGGTAAATGTGTCTTCGCGATCAGTTTACATCTTCCTCTAACCTCTTTTTTCAGTGGCGTGGTAGTTTTCCCCCAGCCTACATATAGGCAATACCTCTTACTGTATTCCTTAGTTAAGTTTATTATCCTAGGTATCTTAATTTTTTTGGTGCGATGGTAAATGGCGAATCTATGCTTCCTTAACTCTTAAGTCTGCACGTTAACTATAAGATGTCGCGTTAGTTAGTTGTAATCTAGAAATTGAGCCAGATGCATTTCTTGGCGTTCTATATTTGTATCCTGCTTACAATTTCGCGTACAAATTCATATATTAAGTCAATTAATTTTTTTAAGGAGTCTTTTGGGTTTTTTTTATCTAATACAATATAAAACATTGTTCATCCTCACAATAAGGAGAAACTTTTTACTTCTTCTTTTCCAAGCACCACAATGCCTTTTAATTTCCTCCTCTTGTCTAATTGCTATGGCTAATACTTCCAGTACTATTCCACAGAGTAATGGATTATATATGGGCATCCCTGTCTTGTTCCTGTTCTTAGAGGGAATCGTTTTTTAAGTTTTGAGACCCATGTGAGGGAATGATGTTGGCGGTGGGTTTTACACAGCTGGATATATAAGCTTTTATTATGTTGAAGTTAAATATTCCTTGTACTGCTCCGCCACCTATGTTTGAGAGACAGAATTCTATATCTCTACTCACATCTCAGGAACTACAGTGCGTCTGCGCGACATCCTTACTCAAACATGCTCTTTCTCTCTGCATCACAAATTGATATGACTATGATGATTTTTATCTTTCAATTTAGCGCGTTATAAAGAAAATATTGTGATGGGTATCACATGTTATTGATTTTGGCAGATATTGAACCAATCATAAGCATTCCTGAGAATAAATTCCGACATCTGTGAAGTTTGGTCATGGAGTATGATCTCTGATGATAGCTCTGCTGGAGCCGATTTCCTAGAATTTTAAGTTTGAGAATTTTGAGCATCTATTTGTTCATGAGGGATATTGGACCTGTAATTCTCTCTTCATTAGAGTACGCGTCTTTATCTGGTTTTGGGTATTAGGTAGTGATGCTTGGCTTTCATAGAAAGGAGTTGGGAAGTGTTTTCTTCTTCCACTCGTTAGAATTTTTTGTGAATAGTCCTTACAGGAGGATAGGCGTTATTAGGTTCTTCCTTGAAGATGTATTGGTAAAAACTCTCCTGTGAAAGGCCATCACTGGTACCTGGGCTTTTGTCTTTTACGTGAAGCTTTTTGATGACTGTATTCATTTCTGTCTTACCTCAAGTCATCTGGTCATATTGAGATATTTTAGATTCGTTCCTGAATGAGTTTTGGAAAGTTTGCTATTTTTTTCTAGGAATATGTTCCACTTTCTCTCCAGGATTAGTTACAGTTTGTATGGAAATAGAGTTGTTCATTCTAGTATTTTGTAAACAATCCATTGTATACTTCAGCGCAGGGTCTGTTGTTATTTGCAGCGCTTTTCGTATTCTTAGATTTTGTTTCATTTCTGGCGTCCCTCTACGACATTCGTTTGTCTTACTTGGTTAGTCTTGCTAGAGATAGACCATCTATACCTTGTTATTTTTTTCAAAGAACCAGCATCTTGGGTTTTTGGGTTGATCTTATATGTATTGTTTTTCTTTGGTCTCAATGTCGTTTTATTTCCGCTCTGAGGTTATATTGTTATGTTCCTTCCTTCTTGCTTACACTGCGATTTTCTTGTTCGCATCATTATTTTTCTAACTCTTTGAGTTGTATGAGTTAAGATCAATTAGGTTACCAATTTTTTCATAGTTTCTTCTTGCAAAAGGCTTGTAGGGATTATGAACTATTTCCTCTCAAAACAGCGTTTTTCTGGTGTCCCATAGATTAATGGATGCAGTTGTGATTATTCATTGTCCATTATGTGGTTCCAGAAGTTTTTTTAATCGTCATTCTCTCCTTGAAAATCTTTCTGTTACGGTGGACCCAGTCCATGTTTTCAATAGCAATTGACCTGTTCTAGTCTCACATGGTGAATTAGATTTCTTTGCTTTATTTTCATTGTATTTTAATTTCCAGCGTTTATATTGCCACTACTGATCTGAGAAGATTCTTGATATGATTTCCTTATTTTCTGGAATTATGAGAGAATACTATTGCCTAGTGGCCCAAACCAAATGTGGTCTATCTTAGAGAATGTCCCATGTGCGCTTGAGAAAAGATGTATATTACTGAGCTTTGAGGATGTAATGTTCCTGAAGATGATCAATCTAACTTATCGCCATCGGCTCTAATACGCAAGTCCATTATACCTAGGATTCTGATATTTCTTTGCTGAATTTTTTCGTTTAAGATGAAATTTGTCGAAGGGTGAAAGACTGTGGTACCTTAAAAATCTCCTTACCTATGCTTTTATTGCTATAATAATCTCTCCTCTTAATGCGTCCGGAAATCACCGAGCAGGTTTTTTTTAATATATTGGAGGAGCTCTCGTATTGGCTGAGAGTGCATATATATTTAACCAGGCGGTATAATTTTCTTTCTTGTGACATGGATTGCTACTCCTTATAGATATTATGAAGTGGCCTTCATTATCTCCTTGTTATGTCATACACTCATGAGATCAATATATTGCTTCAGATATACAGTCTCATCTGCTACCCCAGCCTTGTTTTTTCATTTCCCACTACTGCCTCGGAAAACCTTTTTCCATCCCTTCACGTCCTCCGTCAGTGTGCATCTATTTGTTTCCTTAAATCGAGTGACTAGGTGGGATTTTCTTCTTGATTAGACCAACCAACACCAGATATATCCGTACGGACATTGTTTTTTCTTCATGACTCCACGAACTCCGTTACCCTATTGTCTTAGTGGATTGAGGAGCATTTTAGTCGTCATTTACATTTGATAAAGTCTATTCATTGATTAGGATACTTATTTTATCTAAACGCCCATTTTAATTCTATACCCCCCTACTGTTGTCTTCCTTCTTTGGAGCTTTCAAATTTTCTCTTTATAATTGTTACCGTAGCAACCCATTAAGCATTTCTCCCTTGCATTGCCTGGTTTGGCTGGCGAGACTCAACACTAAATTCCCTCTAGTTTGTAGCCTTTCTGTCAGCTGGTGAAATGACGCTCCATTGCAATTATCTGTTCGCACTACTTCCACTTTTTAGGCGAGATTGTGAGGATAGCCTTGACTGCGCGAGTAAACACAGTATTGCTGGAATTCAGACCCTTTCCTAGTTGTGCATGACTTTGTACTATTTCACATACCCTATTTCCCCATCTGGCCTGGATAAAGTTTCTGTCTGGAGAAGTGTAGTTCCTGGGTTTCCTAGTCTTAAGGGGGTTCTCTTTATATGTATCTTTCTGTCTCTCTCCTCCTCTCTCCTCTGGCGTGCTTTTTTATTTAAAATTCTTTTTCTTTGGTCCGTTGGCGTGATATTATGGCCAGCTTAATTATAATGTGTCTAGGGGTCGCGTTTTCTTCCTGTCGCGGGGAGTTCATTCCATCTTGCTTTGGGACTTCTGCGAGGCATCTCATGGATTTCGCGTGGGTTTTTTCTTACTCCTTTCTTCTCTATCTCCGGAAAGTTTGCTTGTCATTCAAATTACTTGAAACTACCTTTTCCCATGTCTTCCCTTCCTCAGATTTCCCCTTTTCTCCTTCTGGAACCACCTACTACTTACTATTCGCTAATCCATTGTTTTTTTTCGTCTATTGTCCCAACAAAAAAGTAATCCCTCTGAGGGACTTTCCTCCTGCTGTCTTTTTACAATTCGTTTTTTTTCCAGAAGCTTTTCTACATTAGGTATTTTTTTTCCAATCTCTTGCCTTTCTAACAGCTTCGCATTGATGCTCAGACGGTATTAATCTTCCTCCCCTGCTTCATTCTAATCTACTCTCTGATGCTTTTCTAACGTGAGTTCCTTTCTACAGTAGCGAATGTCATTTTTCATTACTTCTTGGTTCTTCTTCATTTCCTCTTGGTTCTTACTCATTTTATCAACTTTGCGTGTCTTCCATTCTTTTTCTAGCCAACCTCTTTATGTGTGAAAACGTTATACTTCACCTCTGAATTCTTGCTCGCATAGGTTGCTTACTTCTAGCACATATACTTCCTTTTCTGTGGTTGAAGCCCACCTCGCTTTCTATTACTTACTTTGCATATGCATGCACTTGGCTGTATTTTGGGCTCTCCCCATTATCTTATCAGGGATAGTTTCCTGTATTGTGTAGAAGATATTTCCATATCCCCCCCAAGCACAGCTGCTTCTGCTTTGATCCTTACAAAGGCACAAAATACAACACAACCAGGTACAAGACCCCGCAAGTGAGGCACTGAAATTAGGAAAATGTGTTTGTAACTAGTGCGAAGTAACCACCAATAAAGTTGACATAAAACCCAGCTAACAACATCTAACAAACCATACTTACCTAAAAGAATAAAGACAAATTAATCGTATTAAAGAAAAAAAAAGCATACAACTTCAGTATAGTTACCAGTGTAACATACACGCTTTCAAAGCAGTTAGAGAGATAGACCTGTTTTTCTTTTGCTTTAGTTTTATGTTTTTTGACAACCGGCTAGGGAGGTGGTGAATGTGCTTTGGAGCAGGTAGTTTGGAAATTAGATATATAACAAATAGGGTAAAGTTTTAGGATAGGTGTAGACAGAGCAATGAATGGGGAAACATTCTAAGAGACAGAGGAAGCTTAAGATAAATCGGTGTAGCAAAGGAAAAGAGCAGAAGAGAGGGTTAAGGCGCATAAAGGAAGGGTTGAGATAGAATTAAAAAAGTTTGGAGAAAGAAAAATAATAAAGACCTGTAAGGACCAGTAATCCTCTCAATTAAAAAAATATATATCAAAATAAATATGTGAAATCAAAAGAAACTAAAAAAACAACAAAAAGAAAATACGAACATGAAAAAAAAACAAAAAAAAAAGTAAATTAGAAGCATCTAATAAGTGATGATTCACGTTATACAATGTTATAATTATAAAGATAAAATCAAGTGAGGAAAAACAAAAAAAAATAGTTTCTTGAGTAAATGTTGCAAATAACTGAGAACAATAAATAAAAAAACGCAAAATTTAAAAAATTAAATGGGGGGAAAAAATTTAAAAAATTTAGAATAAAATTTGCAGTAATGAAGGTCATTCGCTTCCTCTATTGTTATGATCCAGTCCTGATTTTTAGGGAGGTTTTGCTTTGTTTTTATTACACTAGAGTCAATTTGTGAATTAGCCTCTGGGGGCAGTGTTTCTAGGTTGACTTCCCGGACTCTAAAGCCTCTCAGCTTTTTTTTTTTTTACCCCCCCCCCCCCCCCGTCCTCTCTGAAGCAGGATCTACGGAGGGGGGAGGGGGCAGGTCCGAGCAACTGCAATCTCCCGCAACTCTCCGATATCCCTCCAAGCCAGATCCAAATGTGTTGCTCTTTAGATATCTCCCCTATTAGGAGCCCCGTCCACTTTCACAGGTGTCACCCGCCCAACAGCCAGGGCTTCCACTTATAATCACCGCGCCTTGTCCCTCCAGCTTCTCACGCAGCCCTTGGTTCGCGCATCCATTTGTCTTCGCTGCGAGCACTCTCCACCCCTCTCCACCCCACGAAATCCCTGACCATTTTCGTCACGAGAACACCCCCAAATGGTGGGGGGGTCACTCCTGTAAGGCAAGGTGTTTGCGCCAGCCCACCCCAAAAAAACACCACACCAGCCGTTTAACCTTGGGATCCCGTGTTCTGGGGGTCACAGCATGCTTGGTGGTCGAATGCGGCTATGGATGTATCAAGGCCTCATAATTACATGAAACGATCCTATCGCCTCTCAAGATAACGTGGTTTCCACGCCCCGTCCAAGCCTGGCAGATAGCTCCAGAAAGGGACGCCGCCCGAGTGGGTGCCGTTCCCTGTTATAGGGGTAACCTCTGTCAGGGCCGGCTCCCCATACAATTTCTTCTGAGCTTTCTCTTGTCTTCCACAGCAATGTGCTAATACACCCTCACTGATCAAAACACCATCAGATTGCTCTCATGTTTATGCTTCAGTGCCATGGGCTCACCCACGAATCTCTACCATCTATCTCTATCCGCCATCTTTCCTCACAGTACCCAAGATTTGTTTTTTGATCCAATCTGCAGAGCTCTTTGCCCACTATATTTGTGCCCTTGGTCCATTTACATTTAAGGTACATCTATTTTTTTACTTATTTTGTGTGTTTTTTAAAATTTATCTCTTTATTTGTTTGAAAAGTAGTATCAGGTGACCCAATTGTAATACATTGACCCTCCCCCCATAGAACCCCCCTCCACCCTGCTCCGCTAACCCTTTAAAGGCATTCCCTGAACTATTATCTGTCCCATGGGCGATGCAATATCCTACCCCCCCCCCCAAAAAAAAGAAAAATTAAAAGCTTTTTCCCTTTTACCTTTTTAAAACTTCCCCCCCCTCCCGGGAGTGAGTTCCCTTAATCATTGCTTCTGTTTTGGAAACTTAAAAGCAGGGGGGATACTCTAAATTTTTCTTCACTTCCAGGACCGGGGGCAAATCAACCGCGGGGGAATGGGAGCCTTGCCGTTTTTGGCACCTTTTCCTTGGGCCCCCAGATTTGGGAGGGGGCCAAATCAGACTTTTTGGGGGCCCCCCCCCAATCAAAAAATTTTGTGACCGGGTTTGTTTTTTATATAAGTTCTTTTAAAATTTTTCCCCCCTTCACCTTCCCCTGAAATACATTTGTCTGTTGAAACTTAATGTCTCTGGATTTTTTTTATTTATTTTTTTTTATTTTTGTCTTTTTTTTAAAAAATTTTTATTGATTTTTTCAAAAGGAAGGAAAAAAGTTAAAACTAGCCCCCAAAAAGAGAAAAATTTACCCTGGCCCCCGCCCCCCCTACTGGGGATGTGCCCCAACCAATAATGCCCTTTACCAGAATTTTTTCCCGGGCCCTTTCATCCCCAAAATGCTCTACCATGAGCCCTGGGTTTTGGGTGGAAAACTTTTTTTAAAAAAATATTTTTTTTTTTTTATTTTCAGAGAAAAAGAGAGAGGGAGAGAAGGGATAGAAAAAAAGATAAAAGAATCATTTATTCTTTTCTCCCCAGCCCCCCCCCTGGGGGTTTAAACCTCAAAAAACCCGAAAAAGTATGAAGGGTTTTAAAAAGATTGGTTTTGGTCCCTTAAATGAGCCAGCCAGCCCCTCTGGATTTATTTTTTCCCCTTTCCCCCGGGTTTGGAAAAATATCAGCTGGTCCTTTTGAAATTTTTTTGGCTAGGCTTTAGTTCTATTTAATAAGAATTTTCTGAAATGGAACCCCAACCCTGTTATGCTGGTTTTATGGAAAAGGGTTTTAAGTTTTTCCCAAAATTAATTAATTTAAAATTCACTGTAGGTTTCCCCCTTTTGATTTTATTATGTTGAGGTATGTCCCTTTTTTCCCCCTTTTTAGAAAATTTTTATTAAAAAAGGGGGTTATTTTTCTGCTTTTTCTGGTTCAATTTATATGATATTGATTTTTGTTTTTTCAATTTGTTTATGTTGGTGTATCACATTTATTGATTTGCAAAAATTTTTAACCAACCTTTTCATTTAGTAAAATACTAGGTTTTTTACTTTAATTAAAGGCAAATATTGTAAAAAAGAAAACAAATTTTTTTTTCAAGAGAAAACAGAAATCTTTTTCAAAGTAATGCCACTTAGCCCCAATTTTCCCCCCTTTTGGGTTTTTTTTATATTAATAGTTTTTTATTTTTAGGAAACCCTTAAGCCCTTTTATTTTTTTTGTTCTGAAGTGCTTTTTCCCGAAAGTGTTTTTGCCAAACCCCTTTTTTAAAAGGTAAATTTAAGGACGGCCTGGGGATTTCCTTGGGTTAATATTTCCAAAAAATCTTTTTCTTTTTTTTAAATTTTTTGGTTTTTAATTTTGTGATGGTTTTTTTGTTTTTCTTAACAAAATTCTTTTTGTCTTCTGGGATATTCTGGGAAAAAACATGGAAATTTTTATTTTTTTTTGTACATCAGATTAAAGTATTGGGGTTTTTCTTCTGGTTTTTTGGGGAAACCCCTAAAACACCACATTCTTTATAAAACTCAGGCTTGTCTTTTTTCCCGGCCCAAATTTTTTGCAAATTTTGTTTATGGGTTTCCCGAACAAAAATTAAATTTTTCACATTTTGGGATTTTCAAATAAATCCTTTTTATTTGGGCATAAATTTAAAGAAAAAAGACTTTCATCCATTGAAGGGAACATTTTGCTATGATTTTTGGTTTTCCTTTTCTTTCGTTGTTGATTTTTTTGGGAAATTTTTTTTTTAAAATCTGTATTTCTTTTAAAAATGAAATTGTTTTTTTAGAATTTTAATTTTTTGCAAGTTTTTTTTTTTTTTTTTTTTTTTTTTTAGATTTCAAAAACATTTTTTTTTAATTTTTATTGTTTATATTATTACAAAAGTTTCCTTCCCCCTCCCCACCATTGCTTCCTCCACCCGGGTTTCCCAACCCCCCTCTGCCCCTTTCCCCCCTTTCCCCCTTTGTCCTCCCCATAGGGCACTTTTTGTTAAACTCTTCCCCCTTCCCCCTCTTCCCCCCTTTCCCCCAAAAATAGTCAGTTCACCCCCTTTATACCTCTGATTCTATTTATTTAACAGTTACTATTTTTTCAGATTCTTTTCAATTCCCCTTTGGGTTTTTTGATTCATTTTTTGATAGTTTCATATTTGTTGTTCATAATTTCCATCTTTATTTTTTTTTTTTTCTTCTGAAAGAACCCCCCTTTAGCAAATTTTTAATTCTGGTTTTTGATAACTCCTTTTTGCCTTTTTTTTTTGAAGCTCTTTGTCTCCTTGATTCTGAATTTATAGCTTTTCTGGGTTTGAATTTTCTTGGTTCTTCTTTTTCATCACCTTTTAATATTTCTTGCCATTCCCTCTTTGGGCCCGCATGGTTTTTTCGCTGACAATCGATAGGTGCTTTCCCTTTTAGGTAACTTTCTTTCTCTTGCTGCTTTTTAAAATTCTCTCTTTGTCTTTTGCTCTTGGTTTTTAAATTTTGATGTGTCTTTTGTGGTCCTTTTGGGTTTTTTTTTTGGGGTTTTTCCGGCTTCCCGGACTTGAAGTCTTTTTTTTTCACCATGGGGGGAAATTTTCTGTCACTATTTTTTTCAGTATGTTTTCTATCTTGCTCTTCTCATCTTCTAAGACCCCCCTAATTCTGATGTTGGGTTTGCTTGAAGTTGTCCCCGAGGGTTTTTTACTTATCTTTTTTTTCTGGGTTTCTTTCCCTTTTAGCTTTTGTAGGGTTTCTTCTTTTGGGTCTTTTTCCCCCAAGTCTTTGATTGATTCTTGCGATTTACTTTTCTGTTTTTTGGACTGTATAATATTTATTATTTCAACCCTGTATTCTTTTATTTCTTTTTTGATTCCTTATCATTTTTGTTTATTTCCCTTTTTAATTTTTAGATGATTTCTTTTCAATCCCCAAGGACTTATCCATCTTTTCAGGAAATTCTTAAAAAACCTTATAAGCGTAGATTTGAACTCTATATAGGCTTTTTGTCCTCCATTTCTTTCATTTGTTTAAAAATTTTTTTGTTGTAGCATTTTGCAGCTACAGATGGGAAGGGGTTTCAGGGTGGAGCCTACAGTTGGCCCCCCGGGGCCCTATGTGGGTCCTTCAGTTAAATTGTCAGCACCTCTGAAGAAATTCCCTCGATTTTCGCCCCTTTTGCCAAACAGTCTATGCTCTCCCCCCAAAGTGCTGGGTTTTTGGGGTTTAGTTCAGTTTGGGAAATGGAGTTGGAGGTGGCGTTCAGAGCAGTCTGGAGCCCCTGTCTCCTTCCCGCCAGTGCAATCCCGCGGCACAGCCGCCCCTCCCCTTTTCTGCACGCACTGTGCGTGCTGCCGGGACCTCCTTTCGCCGCTCCCCGGGTTCCACCTTACAGCCCAGCTCCCTCTGTGTGAGCCTGGGTCCCCGGGGTCTGGGCTAGAACGGGTTCAGAGCAGTCAGAACTGGGGCCCAACACAGTCGGGGTTTTATCTCCTTCCCGCTAGGGAACGCCTGCCAGGCACTCAGCCTCCCTCCTCTCCAGCTCCGTCCTCCCCGCGCGCTGCGTGTCTCGGTACCTTAGGCTTTTCCAGCTCCTCCGCGCTTCCTTCTGGTTTTCTCCTTGCTTCTTGTTGTAGAATTTCCAGTCAGTCGACTTTCCTGTAGTTCTGGGTAATGTCCATTTTATGTTTTAGTTGTATTTTATTGAAATTGTTGTGTGCAGCTGCAGCTAGGTGTTTACCTGGGCGCAGCCATCTTGGATCTTTGACATGCATCTTCATCCAATAATGCTTGTAATTATTGGTCTTGAAACTTTTTTGTTTGACCTGGACATTTTTTGTCTTTCACATCAAAATCAACACTTTTAAAGCATTTAAACCAGTGTTCACAAGTATCTTGAGATGGAGCATGTTCACCATTAGCTTCCCAAAGTATATGATAACTTTCAGCAGCAGTTTTCTTCAAAATAATGAATTAAAACTTCCTGCTGCTCTAACAGGTTTGGCTCAGTAGATAGAGCGTGGGCCTGTGTACTCAAGGGTCCCAGGACTGATTTCGGTCAAGGGCATGTACTTTGGTTGTCGGCATACCCCCAGTAGGGGGTGTTTAAGAGGCAGCTGATTGATGTTTCTCTCTCATCGATGTTTCTAACTATTTTCTCTCTTCCTCTCTGTAAAAAATCAATTAAATATTTTTTTAAAAACTTCCCACAAATGTCCTCTTTTTGGGGACAAAATTTGACATTTTTAAGCGTAAAAATATCTATGATTTTAACATCTTCAGAAAATTTGACATATGAACTTTTGAAGCTTGTTGTCAATACAACAAAATAGCATACATATTAAATCGCATATATATCAACATATGTGTAACTCCATCTATTTTTTAAAAATGTGCATTATTAACTAATATACCTAGTAAATTCCACTTGGTCATGTATATGATCTTTTTAATATATTGCTGGTTCTGATTAGCTAATATCTTGTTGGAAATTTTAGCATCTATGGACCTGTAATTTTCTTTCTTTGTAGTTTCTTTATCTGGTTTTGGAATTAGGATAATGCTGGCCTCTTAGAAATATAGCTTAGAAGTGTCCCTTCTTCTATAATTTTTTCAAATAGTTTGAAAAGGATAGGTGTTATTTCTTTGACTATTTGGTAAAACTCCCCTGTGAATCCATCCAGTCCAGAGTTTTTGTTTGCTGAGAGTTTTTTATTACTACTTCAATTATACTAGTTAGGTTTTCTTATTGATTTAGTTTTGGAAGGTTCTATTTTTCTAAGAATTTGTTCATTTCATCATTGTTGGCATAGTGTTATTCATAGTATCCTATATAATAAAGATGTAATATGCAAATTGACCGTCACCCCAACACATATGATGGCCTCCCCGTGTGGACACAAGATGGCCTTCAAGAAGGGCAGTTGGGGGCAATCAGGCCTGCCAGGGAGGGCAGTTAGGGGTGACCAGGCTGGCAAGGGAGGACAGTTGCAGGGAACCAGATTTGCAGGGAAAAGCAATTAGGGGTGACCTGGCCAGCAGGGAGGGCAGTTAGGGATGACTGGGCCTGCAACCGAGAGCAGTTGGGGGTGACCAGGCTGGCAAGGGAGGGCAGTTAGGGGTGACCAGCCCTGCAGAGGAGGACAGTTGGGGGAAGGGGAACCCAGGCCTGCAGGAGAGGGAATTTGGAGGGGAACTGTGCTGTGCCAGCACAGCCAAGGGTTCGGCAAGCCTGAGGGGGGCTGGTGAAGGATGAATAAAAGACAGACAACGAGAATAAGCTGGGTCTAGGTGGATATTCTGTGCCTGGCTGAAACCACAGGAAAGATCCAGACTGCAAGCTAAGCCTTTATAGTCAGAGGTTAACAAGGTAATTTACAATGTTTCAGTTTTGGGGGTTGAAACCCCGGAAAAATCTAGGGAGCATCACAAGATCAAGCTTAATTATGCTAAGAGTGCTGTGCCCTCTAAGCTGAGACAGTTTGTGGCTTTGCTCAGAGGTCAATCTGAGGCTTAACTCTATAGCCACTCCCTACACCTCACCCTTTTTTATTTTTTTAAAATACCATAATGAAAGTAAAATGTAAACATAAACAAAGTCTCTTTTTCAAAAAAATGCTTTAAAAAAAGCAAAAAACCCCAAATAAGAATGTTAACATTTAAAAATTTAAACATCAAGACCAAAACCCTGGCTTTTTGAAAAAACCAATGCAACACAACAATAGATAAATCAAACTATAGTAACATTTTTCTACTAAATGAAAGTTTCTTTTGCTGATTTACTAAGAGTCCTTGAACTTAGCTGCGCAAAACTTTGCAGAAACTGGGAGCTAACCAATGCTAGATAGCCAGAAACATGATTGAGGGAGCAGCTTCCACGTCATGCTTTTCTACCATTTGCTGGGCTCAGTTTTTAACTTCTTCAGCTGATCCCATGTTGGCACCTAAGTCCCTTCATATTATTCCCTTTCCTTTTTTTTGTTTTTTCCTTTTTTCAAGGGAAAATTTTCTTATTTTTTGCAAAAACCCAAAAGGTTGTGTTGCCCCTTTTAAAATACAAACCACAATCTTTCCCACATGATTATTAGATCTGATAAAACTCTTTTCTGGGCCACCAGGCTAAGTAAGCAGAGGGTATTGTACAGGAGGCCCGATGCCTTTCGGGCTGTACAACTCTCTGCATCACAATTCAAAAAATGTAACACATAACATCCTTCTCCCCCTTTTTTTGATAGTTGCATTTTAAGGGGAGGATGGGCTCTTTTTGCTATTGCCTGAGTCCTGATCTATCACCCAGGGAGAGCCCAATCCTGCACTTCTAGGGGTGGCATGATAAAAGTTTGAGCCTGCTGGGAAAATCTGCAGTGGGATCAAGGGTAAGGACCCTACTATCTGGTGGGACTGCCCCACTTGAAGTTTTCCCCGCCAAGGGGGTTGGTTATCATCATCAGTTTTGGAGTGGCATTTGTTTACCTAATTCTTTCCCCTCCTGCATCTTGGACATACTCCGGACTGCTTGTTTCC
>JAPZQD010000128.1:0-14563 GCA_036971965.1 Nyctalus aviator | reverse complement strand
GGGGGAGAGAGAGAGAGAGAAAAATCATTGATGAGAGAATCATTGATTGGCTGCCTCCTGCATGCCCTACTGGGAAAAGAGCCCCCAACTCGGGCATGTGCCCCTGCATAAACCGCCTGGTTTGTGGGTCCATGCTCAACCATTGGCCAAAACAGATGAGCGATGGACAAACTTCTTCCTGTTTTATAAGATACCCTATTATCAATGTGTAGCTCAATCTTAGCAGGCATAGACATGCCTGAGGCATGAGACTCTCCTTCCATGAACATGGTATATATATGTCCATTTTTACGGGGATTCTTTTATGTTCTCAGCGAGTTGAAGTCAACTTAAAGGGGAACCAATAAGGGAAGAAAAGAGGCAGTCATGAGGGCAAAGAAGAGGAAAGGGAACACGGGGAGGAAGGGACAGGATCAAAAAGGAAGATATACCATCTGGGCCGATGGAGAGAAGTGAAGCAGCGTGGAGAGAGGGAAGAATGGAGGGAGGAAAGGGGCAGAAAGAGAAGGTGTGAATCCGGGATTCCTCTTTCCACAGGCAACCTTGGGAAAAGGGAAAAAGAACTTGGCCTTAGGGCACTATGGTGTTCAGTTCCCTGCTCTGAGAATTGCGGATAAAAGGGACGTTGCCCAGGTCCTGAGACACGGTGAGTCTGCACCAAAAGGCAGGGGTTACTTTAAAGCAAAGGGAATGGAGGCCCTCTGAGTAGGTCCTGCTCACAGGGGCATGGTGCCGTCAGTTCTGGGACTGTCATTCTCCCTGGCACACCTGCAGAAGGTAGAGGAGGAGACAGGAATGAGAGCAGCAGCCCAGAGGGCATGCTGGGAGTCCTGGGGAGAGGCCAGGAGGCACAGGCTCAGGAGACAGGAGGAACTCCACCCGGTCCCGAGGAGGAGCTGGCGTGAAGGTTTGGAGGGGATCCCATCAGGGAAGGCAGGAGGAGGGCTCAGGAGCTGGGCCCAGCCCTGTCCGGGCTCGCAGCCTTGACCACTGCTGAGGCCCCCAATGCTGCTGGTCACCACGTCGTCCCAACACCTGGCCCTGCACCTGTTGTGAGCACACTTGGGCTGCAGGATGAAGGGGTTGTTTTGTAAACAGACCAGATTTATGGAGCCAGAGACGTCCCTCTTCCTTACAATAACCTCCTCATTGGTTGAAGACCATACTAACGCATCATTGTCCCCATATGCCCGAGCTTTAACTGGCACCAAACAGCCCCGCTGTCAGTCTCCTGTTCCGCTCTGAGTGTTACAGGTGGGGAACTCGGAGGCAGTCCTGTTCCCTCTGCCACACCTCAGGGTCCCCAAAGGAGGATGAAAGGCCACTGGAAACGGATTGATGGGCCGCCCATCGGCTGGCCTTCCCATGGCGGAGTCCCTGCTGTACCCAGTGAAAGGATGTACAGGCTGGAACATTGTGTGGTTGGTCCATTCCCCTCTCTGCCTGCCCACCTGAGAAGGAGGCATGATAACTGGCGGTGGGGCCGCCTTCTTGGAAAGAGACCAGCAGGAGAAGACCACCCCCCCAAGCTGAAGTTGTAGCCAGGGGCTGGGCCGGATTCCCATAGTTTATCCCTGAGCGTTGTGAGCCAGGACCACAATGTCCTCCTCCTCACACAGGTCTTGTCCTGGGAAACAGAACTGACTCTCAGCTCCCTCAAATGGCCGGCCCCAGTCCCCTGGGATAAACCCCCAGCTTTTCTGCCCTGGATCCTCCTTTTGCCTTTGCCCCTGGTCTCTTTCCCCCATTTGGCCTCCACGGGAGGCCCCGTGGCTTTTGGTCCTGGCCCCCCAACACACTTCCCCCACCCCTCTCCTGTCCTTTCCTTCCATCTCTTCAGGGTCGCTGTGTCCTGTCAAGTCTTCCCTCTGGCTTGTGTCCTCCTGACCTTCAGTCCCCTTCCTAAATGGCTTTTTGGGCCCCACGGAGGGGCATTCACCACTGGTTCCCTTAATCATTCTGGGTCCCGTTCCCTATCCAACGGTCTCCCCACAACCTGGGGAAGGTTACCAATTTTCCCCATTCCCAGCCCCTCACATAACCCTGTGAGGCTGGGAAATGGGGGGTTGGTTTCCAAGGGGAACCAAAAGGGAAGCAGAAGGCCTGGTGGTGAGAGGGACCTGGGGGGAGGGCACCCTCGGGTTGGCCTGTAAGGGGTCCCTTTGTGCGGGGGAAAGGTCCCCAGGGCTGTGCAGGGCCTCGCTTCCAGGACTACAATTGGTTTTCAGACAGTCAGCCTGCCACAGGAGAGGGGAGGGGGGACCACAACACGGGGAGGGACAGTCTCTTGTAGCTTCTGTGTGCTGCTGCTGCTGCCGCCTGCTGCCGGGGCCTTGCAATTCCTCATCCATCCCCTGCGTGGGCCCAGGTCCTGGCCATAGGGCCAGAGGGAGGAAATCCTTCCTCACTGCAGGGGAAAAGGGAGGCCCCCTCCCCTCCACGCGTCCTCCTATCCAGGGCGCAGGTGGTGACGCGGGGAAATGGGGGCCTGAGGGGGGGACGAGCAGTCCTTTCCCTCCCCAGGCCCCTGAGGGGCCCTCAGGCCCAAAAAAAGGCGTGCTTTCCACTTCATGGTTAGGGCTTTTTTCTTTTCCCTAAATAAAGCGACACCCCTGAGTTCTCCTCTCTCTGCCCTGGCCTTATTAGGCGGTGGGGGGCTGGGTATCAATTTTCAAAGGCAAGGGCCCCCCTGCCTCTCAGCATATCTTTGGTCGCTGGGGGATGCGTCCAGGCTTTTTTGGATTCTGAAGGGTTCGCTTCTCCTGTTCAGTTATTCATCTGACTTCCACCTTTGAACGAGAGGGGGCAGTTAGTGGTTGAGCACTCTGCCCCTCCCTGGGGCTAAACCCCCACCAAGAGAGGAACCAGGGGCGGGTTTTCACACCCTCCCCCCACACGTTTGCAAAAGGCCTCATGGGGGGTGGACTGTTTGGACTTCAACGGGGGGAACAACACAGCAGAGGCAAAGGAGGAACATTTTTGTAGGGGGGACAGGGGTCTCAATCATTTCCTTTTCATGTTATTGCTTCTGGGATTTCAAATCTTATTGTAAATAATTAATTAAGATTTCCCCTCTAAAATATAGGATTGCTGTTTTGGCTTAAAGGGAATAGAATAGTTAATTGCGGTGTATATTTTTTAAATGAAATCACTGATTTGTAAATTAAAAAAGTAAATCAATCGGTTTGTTTTTTAAAAAAATTCCTTAGGAGCTCAGTTCATTTGATTGCCTTTTTACTGGGGTTTTCTTTTTTCTTTTGATTCCAAATTTTGGGGTGATGGTGGCAAATTGTTGCGGGAGGTTTTGTATGGTTTAAGTTTTTTTTAATTGATGTTTCAGAGAGGGGAAGGGAGAGGGAGGGAAGAGAGAGGAGAAAAAACCCATAATGATGGGAGGGAAGGAAATTCTATTGGGGGGACTGGCTGGCCTCCCCCGCTCAGGTGTCGGAGGACCTGCCTGCACCCAGCACCGCAGGGGCATCGTTCCCTTGAGGTAGGGAATCCAAACCCCTAGAATCCAACCCAACCCGCACCTTTTCCAGTCCGCGGGCCGACGCTCTATCCATTGAGCCCAACCAGCTAGGGCCGTTTTCACTTCTTGAAGAAACTGTTTTATTCCTGGTTCAGCAGAAGACCCCCTGCTGCTTAGACAGACAGAAAGTCCATGCTTCAGTTTTTCCGGATTCTGGATGGAGAAGGAGGAGGTGGAGGAGCGGGAGTGAGGCAGGTGGGAAGGTGAACTGAGCAAGTCAGGGACAGTCACAAAGGTGGGGGGGCGGGGAGGGAAAGGGGGGGGGGGCCCCAGGGGAGGGGAAGGGGAATAGGCAGGGGGGGGGACTTGTTGTGGAGGGTGGGGGGCCTGAGCGGGGAGGGATGGGTAGGGGGCTGGGGGGGGGGGGGTGCCAACAAAGGGGAAGGTGGGAGGGCAAGGTGGGGACCCAGAGCACTCGGGACACAAAGCCCCAGGGAGGAGGAAGGGGAGGGGTGGTTCGGGGGGCGCGGGGAAGAACGAGGGGAAGAGGGAAGGGGATTTTCTTTCACCCTGGAGAATGGGTCCTCCTAAAAAAACTCTTTAGCTAGGCTGGGCAAAACTGTTTTAACGGTATAGGGTTCCCTTTCCAGTACCAGAATCGTGCGTTTTTTGTGGGTCATCCCCCACAAAACGTTTTCCCCAAGGCCAGGAAAAGCCAAAAGGTACTGGAAAAGACAGGACAGGGAGAACCATGGTTGGGTCTCCCGGGAAAGGGGGCCCTGATAGGAGGATCTCAGGTGCCTGACTCTGCGCGCGGGGGGGGGGGACAGCCTCTTTTCCCCCATTTCCATCACCGTCCCCCCCACACTCCTTCCTTTGTCTGCTTCTCCTTTTCTGCGAGTGAGCGTTCGCGGTTGTGGCTGCCGCTCTTTTCCACTAAAACTTCACCACCGGGGGGGGGGGACTGCCCAAGGTCACTTCCAGATGAGGCGCGGGGAGGGGGGGGGGGCGGGGGGGGGCAGCGGCGTGCATCCCCTAATCACACCCACACCAAAAAACTTCCACCCCCAGGGTGTGGGGGACCAACCAGGGGGGGGCCGGACTCCTTCGGCCCTTCTGGGGAAAAGCGTGCTTACATATCTCTGCTCTGGGCGCGTCCGAGTGAGACAGAAGGGCGGCGTTAGACCATGTAAAAGGAAGAGAGACGTTTTAACACCCCCCACCACGGTTATAAAAAAAAATGTTGGCTGTGCTCTGACTGTGGCTCGGGGACCAATAGACAGATTCCATCTCGTGATTGTCTAGGCCTTTGACTCCTTCTTATTTGGGCCCGTTGCTCCTTTCTTGGGCCCGACTGAAAATGACTTCCCCTTCCCTACTCCCCCTCCCCAGGGCACTCCGAACAACCCACCTCTCTCCTGGCCTAGCTGGTGCGTTTGGCCCTGGGTCCGGTTCCTTCTTCACAGGAGGCTCCCTGCCTTCCCGGCCCCTCCAGCACAAACCCCCACCTCTTGGCCAAGGGTGGCAGCCTTCCAGGGGGCTTCTCCTTTACATGCTGGGGGATGCTAGTGGTCCTTCCTGCCTGGGTCCTAGGTCCCCACCTCCCACATCCCCCACCATCACCACTTCCAGTTCCATGCCTTTGGGGGGGGCGGGCACCCCTTGGGCTTCTCAACCCAGGGGGCTGGAGTCCATTATTTGCCCTTGGTGGGCCCCTGGGGCCCTTCAGGGCTGGCGCAGCGGCTTGCTGGTTACTGGGGGGGCGTCCTTTGGGGTAGTAGAGGGGGCGGGGCGGCGGGAGGAATTGCCTCATGGCTGTTTTACGGGACGGGGTGTGTGGTCCCTCAAGGAACGCCGCGGGGCCTACCTGGCCTGGCGCACTGGTAATAGCAGGGGGGGGGGCCTCCAGGAAACATGAAAAAAAACCCTACGTGTGACGGTCGGTATTTTCTTCCGCCAGGGGCCCAGGGGGGCGCTGGGCCAGGAAGGGGCTTGGGCTGGGGGTACCCTTGAACCAATTCAAGGGAAGGGCAGATTTCTGCATTGGAGGACGGGGCTCCTTGGGGATAGAAAAAACACTGGGGGAGAACGGAGATAGGGGGGGAGGGGCCTTCTGGGGGGCTGGGCCATGAGCAGGGTGGGCAGGGGCAGGGGCTGGAGGTGCTGCGGGTGGGGAACCCAGGGGGGACAGGGGGGGAAATCGTGCCCAGGATGGGCGGGGGGGGGGGAACTCTCAGCGCAGAAGGGGGCCATGTGATTTGGTTTTTGGTTGGTTGGGGGGTATGGATTGATTGATTCCTTCTCTATAAAACATTCTCCCCCTTCCAGGCTATTTTATAAAGTTTAGTTCATTTGCCTTCCCCCCCCCCCTCAATCCCATTGAAAACTCCAAAACCCCCCACCCGCCCCTCCCTTTCCGTTCTTTCTTCCATTTCTACAAGCTTTTTGGGGGGTGGTCTTAAGGCCCTCCTCAGGCCCAGGGCCGGCTGGGTTACCGAGGTTTTTGTTTCCCCCAGGGTTGCTGACCTTTTGCCGGGGAAAGGCCCGGGGGGCCGTGGCTTGTCCCACCCAGGGGGAGCCACTGGGGCACCAGGGGTCTTCCTTCGGCTCTGTGGCATTGGTGGCTCGCCCTGCATGGGATGTGGGTGCGGACCAAAACCCACGGTACACACACCTTGTCCACGATGACCGTAGTACAAAAGAATGTAAACTGTCTTTGGAAGAAACTTTCTATATTAGACGGAAATGTTGAAACCCCATCCCATCTTCGGATATATTATACAAAAGTAAAAGTACGTTTTTTGGGAACATTAAATTGAATCCATTTTTTCAGAAAGGTTTTGGGGACACTCACACTGGGTTAAACTGGAGGAAGGTTACATGGGACCAAAAATCCGTTGTTTTCCCAAAACTTTTGAACCCATTATGTTTGTACTCATGTCTATAAGTTCCCCCATTAACGCCTTTGGAGTTACCCCTTGTCCTCCATTGGAGGGAAACGTAGACTTAAGGCGGCAGCTAAGGCACGGTTGCAGGGGCATAATCCCCTCCAAAATACGCCGGTGCAACGCGTACCCCCACCAAACTCTTCCTGCACCCCTGGGTGTACGTGTACACACTTTGGGAAACACTGACTAAGTCTCACCCATTAAGCTAACATGGGTAGGATACCACAGGGACGCCCGGTCCAGCCAACAGGGGCTCTGAGAAGCCTGCGGTCTGGGCAGAGAGGGAGCACTGGTGTGGAGCAGCCTTCACAGGAGCCTCAGTGTGTGGCTGAGGGGCGGGGCTGGCCCTGTGTCTCTGGAGGCTGCTGTCCTTGCTGGGTGTGCACCTGGGGTCCCGGGAGGGTCAGGCAGGGGCTTCCGGGGTAAAACGCAGTACAGAGTTGTAGGAAGAAGCCTTTGGCATTTTACATATTGTCATCTCCCACCTCCTTCCCTGGCTTAGCTCCTGCCACCGACGGCAGCATCGTGGGCACATAACCTCATTTTCAAACACCCCAGAGCCCACGTCCGAGGACCAAGCCCCCCTGTGTCCTTTCCACTCGGAAGCAGAGGTAGCAGCCGTTCCGATCTTTGGGGTAAGGCCGGTTCTTTAAAAGTGGAAAAGTAGAAATAATGACGACTGAACCTTCTCACTGGGTTGCTGGGGGCAGGGAGAGAGAAAAGAAAATGCAGGGTTCCCTGGAGTTTCTCCCACCTGGTGACCTGGGAGCCCTGCCTCCCAGCAACCCTTCCCTTCAGGCAATTCCTGCCGCCTCCGGGCAGGAAAGCTGGGGAGAGAAGGAGGGCAGGGGCTGCAGGGACAGTGGGGGGTGATGGGGACAGCCAGCCCCACAAGTGCAGGACTGAGAGGAGGACCAAGGCACAGCAGGCCCGGGGGAGGGCCGGGAGGGCCGTTCAGAAGCACCTTGTGGGGGCAGCCCCAGGAGAGGGCAACGGCCCCGCTGCAGTGGGACATGCAGAGAAGGTGCCCAGAGGGAGGGGGAGAGGCCAGGCTGGACCCGGGGGGGGACCAAGGGCTGAGGACAGAGACCCCCTCAGGGCGCCCACGTAGAAAGGGCTGCAGGAAGGGCAGGGCGCGGGCAGTACCTGGGCCAGGGCAGCGGAGTGGAGTGTCTTCTGGGGCCCCCTGGGCCTCGGGGTCCCTGGCGCTGGCGCGGCTTCTCTGAGTCAGGCCCAGGTTTCAGCAAAGTCCCTCGATGATAAAGAACCTTCCCGCCTTCTCAGCTTGAGGCCCCAGCTGCTTCCTGCTTTGGCAGCAGGGGTGGGCGGGCCCTGGGGTGTGACCTTCCTCAGCCTCAGGACCCTCCTCCCCTCCTCCTCTGGGGCCGCCCTCCTGCACAGCGCTGACCTCTGGCTGGACACAGGGCCTCTTGGGCAGCAGGACCAGGCTGCCTGCAGAGGGGAAGGGGAAAGGGATGGTGGAGAGAGGGGATGGGTCTCTTCCCAACGGCCACACCTTTTCCCTTTCCTGGGCTTACTGGCTGGCTCTGAGACCCATACATCCGCAGGCGGGGATGGGTGGACGGAGGGCAGAGGGCTGCTGGGGAACATTCTGGTTCTCCTTCCCGGGGCCATGGTGGAGCCCCACTTCCCAGCAGCGCTGGGGTCAGCTTTGGCCAATGAGACGTGACACCTCCCTTCAGGCAGAACTCTAGAAGCCCAGCACCCGGCCCGCCGAGCTGCTGAGCCTGGTCCAGTGCAGGCTCCAGGCCAGACGGCCCCCAGCCCCACAGGGACAGTTAGCATCAGCAGGAAGAAGGTGCCATTGGACCGAAGCCACGGAGGCCGGGGGACTGCTGGTTCTGCCCAGGAATAAGAAATATGGACCCCGGGGCCGGTCTCGCTTCCTGACAGCCTTCCTGCTCAGACCCCAGAGAACCCCTAAGCCTGCTTTCCCTTTCCCAGGGCCTCCTTCACCCTGAGGGGCGGCATATTTTCAAGTTGTCCTCACCCTAGTCATCTCCCCTTCCCTCTCCTCTCTTCCCCTCCTCTTTCTTTCTTTCTTTCTTTCTTTCTTTCTTTCTTTCTTTCTCTCTCTCTCTCTTTCTCTTTCTTTTATTGTTTGACAATCACACATCAAAAGTCTGAAGTATTCTCAGTAAGCCATTAATTGGTATGGATTTTTAACAAAAATAATCCCAAAAGTATTAAAACAAAACAAAACAAAACAAAAACACCCACTGAAGCTAGTGTTGGGCCTAAGCCTCCCCTGGTGACAACACAAGGGTCTGTAATGTCCCGGGATCGCCGGGGGCGGCGCTGTGGTGCAGTCCACTGAGTCGCTGTGTCTCTGCACAGAGGAGCTCAAAACAAAGTGTGTTGAATGAATGAATGAATGAATGAAGGGGAGTGTGGCCAACAACCAGGAGAGGACAGCAGCACAAGGAGGAGGCAGTGCACAGTTGTGTCACTTTGCCGCTGGGCGAGGGGCAGGCCGAGGCCTGACAAAGACCCCTTTCCCCCCAGCACAGCAGCACGGGGGGTGAAAACCAGAGGGAGGCAGGAGAGGAGGGGCAGGACACGCAGACAGTTTGTACAAGTCTCATGTTCTAGAAAGGGGGGCTTTGCTTTTCTGGGAAGAGGATGGAGGGAGGAGCGGCTGAAAGGAGAGTTTTTGTTTGTGAACACCGCAGAGCACATGCTGCACATCACAGTGCCTGAACGGCCCCTGGAATCACACCCGGCACAGGGTAGCTCAATGTGAGGTGTGTTGAATGAATGAATGAATGAATGCGAGTCTAAAAGGAGCAGGCGGAACCGGTATGGCTCGTTGGATAGAGCGTCTGTCTGTGGACTGGAAGGTCCCAGGTTAGATTCCGGTCAAGAAGATGTACTGTGGTTCTGGGCACATGCCCAGTAGGGGGCGTGCTGGTGGCAGCTGGTCGATGATTCTCTCTCATGGATGTTTCTAACTCCTTATCCCTCTCCCTTCCTCTCTGTGAAAAACCAATAAAATACATGTAAAACAATAAAAAGTAAAAGGAGGGCAGGTGTCAGATGGAGAAGGTGAAGGTGAGAGGTCCTTCCTGCTAAGGGGGGGGGGTTTTCAACTGGCTGGAGAGTCCGGAGGGAGCAAACGGGAGCAGGAGAGGGCCCGACTCGCTTCCCCCGGAGATGACACATCTCGTCCCCCCAATGGCAGCCCCGCCGTTGTCATCGGCGAGGCTCCCAAGCACACTCGCTGGCGGGGCGAGTCCCTGGCTCACACCGCACGCCGCCGGCACTGGCTGTAACAGCTCTTGTCCGTTGTCGTCATGTTTGCCAAGGACGGCTTCACTTCCTCCTTTCTGCCTCACGGTTTCACTTTCCACCATGTCCAACCAGGCATTCGGATTTTTCAATGGCTGAAAAAATCTTAAATGTCCTTTCTCACGAAAACAGCGACCAAGCCAAGAGCATTCCTGGAGCGTCTGCGTGGGTCTGACTGGCCTTCTCACCTGGGGAACCCGTTGGGGACAGGATGCCCTCTGCCCTTTAGGAACAGGCGTTCCGCCTTGGCAATGTGAGCTGCGCAGCCTCCTTTGACCGTTCACTGTTTCCTGGGGGTGTAACTGACAGCTAAGAGCAGGGCTGGGGTTTCCAGGTGGCATAACCATCACCCAGACTGAGGGGAGGGTGGGGGCTCTGTCCAGTATCCCAGATGGGAGTCCCTCTTGTCCCCTCCCAGCTGTCCCCCCTCCACAGGGAATCCGGGTTAGCACGTCTAGGGCCACAGGCTGGTTTTTGCCTGACTTGGGACTTCATAGAAATGGGGACAGGATGCAGCTGTGGCAGGAAGGCCTTGTGAGCGCAGTCATGACCTCACGTTTCCATCTGCCTGCTGGCAGAACCCACAATGTACCAGCGTCAGAGTTGGCCCCAGACAGACAGCACACAAAGGTCGATTTGCCACATCCTTCTTCTGGATGACACTGCACAAGTCAGTAAACACGATCAGGGGCAGGTTCTGTTGGGTTTAGTCTTCAAACATCTCCATTTGACTGGAGCGTGACTATTTTGGTTTACACTTGGCTGATGATTCCACAGATAAGCCAAGGGTGGCTGGATCCAAGCAAAAACCCATAAGAAAGCAGCAAAAGAGAGGATCTCCTTACCGACTGAACTTCTAGGAAAGAGCAGGAGGAAGCAGGGCCCCTACCTCAGGAAGGGGCCACGGCTCCTCCTCTGCACCCCCAGCCGCGAGGAACTGGGGGGGTGAGAGGGACACTTTGTGTTCCAGTGTGACCTGAGCCCAGCTGGCGGAGGCGGTCCCCGAGGGGCTGCCCCTCTGTCCCGCTGACTGTGCACGCGGCTCCTCTCAGACCGGCCTGTGCCGGCCCCACACTGCCTCCCAGGCCGTGCCCAGCTCGGGGCGTTGGGGCGCCCAGGCCGGCCCGCAGGGGGAACCATGAGCCGCTCCCCTCTCAGGCGGCTCCTCACATCCTTCACACGGAAACCTGTGATAAGGGTCCCCCTCTTTCTGGGGGGGCGCCCCTGGACATGCACAAACAGGGTCCCTCTGGGGGAGACTCCTCCCACCTGCCGTGGTCCTCTCGACCCTCGGGCCGCCTGGGCCAGCCCGTGCGGTCCTGCGGAGGCGCCGGGTTTGCAGGCCTGGAGCACAGACCACCGGCTGTGCTTGTGGGTTCTGCTAGTGTTGCCACTGCCCTCGGTCACGATCTCCCCCCGCAATACACCGTCCACACCCAGGGGGTGTCTGGGGGACCAGGCCTGGGTCCCTGAGCATCTCCCGGGCGCTGTCTGCCCCCCAGATCTTGCCCCAGGGAGGGAGGGAGGCGTTCCGATCCCAGGCCAGCTCTCCCCCTGGACCCCAAGTCTCCTCCTGTCCGCAGCCCACAAGCACTTCTGAGCCCCCCCCGCCCCCGCCAGGTGCCAGAGGGCTGGTTCTCCTGGCACATACCCTGTGCCCAGACAGGAGAATGTGGGGTCCCTAATGGGCCCGGCCCTGGGCCCCTGGGGTCCCAGGCTACCCAACCCTGCCCAGGTGCCCTGCAGCCGGAGGGGCACCGCCCTGGGCCCAGTGCCACTGCCTCGCTTGCCCGCCGGAGTGCTCATCGAGGTGCCTCTGGGGAGTCTATGGGACCAAGTGAGGGGCCATCTCGCAGGGACTGGCGCTGCGTGCCCCCCACCCCACTCCCTCCTCCCCGAGGCAGGTCTCACCGCGCCAGGCCTGGCTCCTCGGCCAGCAGCTCTGAGGTCTTCTGTGGCCTTTTCCCCAGGTCCTCCTCCCTCCCCAGAACCCCGATTCCCCCAGGCCGGGCACGTCCCTGAACTGAGCCCTTCTGACCGCCTGGCTGCCTCTCTGCAAGCGCGGGCCAGCCCTGCCCGGCGGATCTTCACACCAGAGCCCCCTCTGCAGTGAGCCGCGAGCAGAGGCGCCAGGAGAGGCTGCGGGAGGACACAGGGCCGCCGGTGATACACTGTCTGTTATTTGTCTTGACACGCCCAACCTGGAGGGGCAGAGGAGGGAGGATGCCTGCCGCCCGTCCCCTCTCTCATTTCATGTGGACCGTTCAGCGGGTAGTAAAGGATAATCCATGGCCCGTGTATGAGATAAGGTCAACAGAAACCGAAGTTAGAGAAAGGACGATCACCAATCCTGGTATGAGCACTGTATTCACCTGGTCCCCATGGTGGACTAGCCTGTCTCTCCTGCTCTTGTCGGGTCCCCTAGCAATCCTGCCTGCATACTGCAGCACCTGTACTGGCCCCATGTAATCATCAATAGGCTGGTTCGGTTTATCAAGGAACGAATGGGGATTTAGCTCAGATTATGGTTCTAAGTACGCCAGTACTGGGCCGCAAGCAGCTGGAGAAAAGGTAGAAATACAGACTGTCCCATGATTGGCGGCTGTAAGCTTCCAAGGCAAGGATCGGAATTGAGAGGACAGGCACAGGGTTAACTCCTGACTCCACTTTGTACTGTGGGACAGGGACGGGCCAACTCCTGACTCCATTTTGTATAACCCAGCTCACTGTGTAACTGGACCCTCAGCCCTCACCTGACCAAATCGGGAGCCAGCCAAAGCAGTGACCTCACCACCCACCCCGCAGACCCCTACAAATCCTTTGATTTCCTGTAGAAGCCAGCTCGATCTCCCCCTCTCCGCTGTGTCATGTACATGAGATTGAGCTCGGGCTAGCTCGAGATAAAAAGGCTCTTTGCTTTTGCATCGAACTCAGCTCCCTGGTGGTCTTTGGGGATCACAAAATCTGGGCATAACAAGGACTCTTCTGATACGTGACTTTTCACTCAGCATCGTCTTTGTGGGCTCAGCTGTTGCTCGCTGGAGGCCTATGGTGCTGTGAGGAGGACAAAAACCACACACAAAACATCTACGGCAGCCTGTTCACCCACAAGGACAGATGTCATCAGCCGACAGGCGGCCCTCCCCACATCTGCACCTGGCTGGGGGCCCTCATCAAAACCCTTGCTTCCGGTTTAAGAAAGAAAAGAGCCACATGCCAACCTGACAAACTCAGGGGAGGCCTGTGTGGCAGTCGTGCAAACTCAGAGACCTAAAGTAACCACAGAGGATGGTTAGAAAATTAAATATTTAACTACAAACAGGTTATAGTGAGTAGTCATGTACTAGGCCGATATTTTCTCTGACAAAGATCAACTTAGATCTTCTTTACTGAGCCCATTTGCCTTTTCGCCTCTAAGATAACATATCTGTGAGATGTCTGGGTAACTTGTAACTTCCTTTTTATGGAGCCCCTGGGGCACAACCAAATGTGGTGGGCACCAGGACAGATGCCTCAAATTCCTTCTTTATCATGTTAATTGTTCCTGCACTCACCTAAGTACATTTTACTTTTTATCCAATCCCAGGGGTTTCCCACCGCTTTGCTTTCTCCTGCCTCGTTACTCCATCACCAATGAGTTTCATGTAACCCATCTATATCCCTCAGTGTATAAATAGAAATGTAACCCCGCCATTCTCCGGAGCATTATCTCATTCCGTTGAGGTTCTGCTTCCCAGCAAATGTTGACAGTTTGGCTGAAATAAACTCACAAAAATTCTTTACAGGTTTCAATGTAAACCTGTTTTTTTTCGTTAACAAAGTTGAGGGTCGCCAAAACCGGTTTGGCTCAGTGGTAGAGCATCAGTCTGCGGACTGAAAGGTCCCGGGTTTGATTCCGGTCAAGGGCATGTACGTTGGTTGCGGGCACATCCCCGGTGGGGGCTGTGCAGGAGGCGGTGGTCGATGTTTCTCTCTCATCGACGTTTCTGGCTCTCTATCTCTCTCCCTTCCTCTCTGTAAAAAATCAATAAAAAAGTGTATTTTTTTAAAAAAGTTGAGGGTCATGTACATGCTTCTCTGAATGCATGGCCAATTCAAATAGTCTTTGCACTCCCAAGTTCGTGTTTCTGTAGTGTCTGGAATGACAGGGGAAGGGCCAGACTTACTGCTCAATGACAGTGTACGCTGGTTAGACTGCAGTTTTCACTCACCTGATCTCGCACGTTTTCCGCAGTGAGCAGGGGGCATGTTTAAAATCACAGTCTTGGCCTGGCGGCTTTGTGCAGCCGCCATATTCGATTGCTATGCTGTGGCCTGGGAGACGGAGTGTGCTTGAGGGAGGAGGAGGAGGAAGAGGGACCGAGCTCCTCTCACCTTCGCACACACCAGCGCAGCCCCAGGGACCCGCCCGCTCACACGCTTTCCGCTCCTCACGGCCCCCCATTGTTCTCCCGGACTCCTCTCTCAAATCAATAATAATAATAATAATAAAATACCTTTAAAGGAAGAAAAAAAAAATTCATTCGCTTTAAACTGCGTGTCTTTCGGAGTTGCGTGATGAAGTCTTTGGCCTTCCCTGAGTGCCAAGCCCAGGACACGGGTGCCCCCTTGGCCCAGGGCTTCTGCCCTGTGCAGGCAGCCAGCCCCAAGGTCAGCACCTTATACCCATCGCGCAGGTGGGGAAGCCGAGGCTCAGAGGGCAAGGCCTTGCCTGACAGACACCTCACAGCTGGTGGGTGGCAGAGCCAGGTGCCAGGAATCTCACCCAGGCCTGTGATGCTGCCCAACTCTCTCCAGGGTCACAGCCACTTTGCTCCAGGCCGCACAGCACTGG
>JAPZQD010000127.1:0-14731 GCA_036971965.1 Nyctalus aviator | reverse complement strand
GAACAGCTTCCTTCACTGTACCAAATGGTTTCTTAAAGGAGCTTCCAAACTTTTTAACCTTCTCACAAACACAACATGGGCAGCACAGTCCTCCCACAGTGACCCTCTGCTTCATTAACCAAGGATGGGCGTGTTGTGCCATTACAGGAACGCTGGGCCAGGGTCCTGTCCACAGAGCTGATTCAGTTCTCGGTGTCTTGGTTGGGTTGAGAGACGCTACCCAAGGACAAGGATGAAGGAAGGCAGTGTTGTCATTGGAAGAACATGCTTTTTAATCATCTACAGATCGCAACTGCAGAAACGTCACATATGCTCTGTTAAAGGTCAGGGAGGGTAAACAATTTTTCTGTGTACTCAGCAGCATGGTGCTCAAATTAAGGTAATACTTGTCTTCATATGCTCTCTCCTTCCAGAGATGGCTCCAATTTATCTGTCAACTTTTCTGGAAGTCGAAAAAGAAGTAATGCTGGTGAGTGAAATCAACACATGCCCATTTTAAGGGGGTTAACCACAGATGAGAGTAAGAGCATCGCTCATCAAAGTTCTAACACTTTGCTTTGTGATCCATTCAGGGAGGGTCTAATTGTTCGTCAAAGACTGAGACGTTAGGGCAATAATGTGGGCTGTCATGAAGGATATTTCAGTGTCTGAACCCAGTAAAATCTTGCTCCTTGTGTACCGTGACGTGCGCCAAGGAGCCACCAAAGCTTGTCCTCTCCACTCAGTGACTCAGGGCTCCAGCCTCCTCTGGCTTGTGGATTCAGCTGGCAATGAGCACAGACCACAGGGATAGAGGTCAGACAGAGGAGTGCTGTCAGGAAGCCCTGGGAACAGCCACTTATGGCTGTCCTTGTCTCTGGCCAGACCTGACTCGCATGGTGAGAGAGGCTCAGAAACGCAGAATACCACCAACACCTTGCAACTTGGCACACAGGACAGCACACTCACAATCTTGTTTCTTTACCTGAGCAGCCAGACAATGCAGTCACCTCCTTCAGGATGAACATCCAGAGAGAACAATAAAATAAAAGTACCTCATGCCAATCCACATAGCACTTCAAAGTACTTAGAGAAAAGAAACCTCTCCCCATGTATTTCTACTTGCTGTCCAGACCCATTGTCTTCCTTCCATTTCTTCTTCTCAAAGGAATAGAACACATCATTTTGGAGCCACCGACATGGAGCAGATCAATGGCCAGTTGTCCACCCGATGATGACAATACGGTTTCAGGACAGAAGAGGAACTCGGACTCCAGAGAGAAACAGCAGTGGGGAGACAGGGATAGAAGTGAGAACCTGGCAAGTGACCAGCGCGCTGGTGAGCTGATTCGTCTTGAAGGCAGTGAGTCTTGGCACTGCTCTGTGAGCAGGACAGAAATGACTCCGAGGGACTGGGCCAGGGGCCTGTGGGAACCAGAGTCGGGGCTGCCTGGACCCTTCCCTCTTCTCTCCTGGCCTGGCTCTAAAGACATGGCCTGGGCATTAGCCTCTCAAATACTGAGAAATAAACCATCTCTGGTTAGGACATGGGAAAACGGGGCCCTGGACTCTAAAGTATTGGGGGAAATCCTGCTAATGTGTTTTGTTGTTTTTTTCTTTTCTCTTGCCAGTTTTCCCTGAAAAGCATCTTGTTATATGAAGCTTCAGCACAGCTCATGGGGGGAGAGGAGTCTAAGTGCTGAGAGAAGCAGAGCTCCTAGCAGAAGGACCAGGAAGGTGTCTGAGAATCAGAGGGAGAGGAGCTGTGGGTGAGCTGGGCCTGCACAGAGCACACCACAGGCCAGCACAGGCTCTGCACATGCTGGTGCTGAGGTCACCCCCAGAGATGCTGAGGTGTATGCTTCATATGCTCCACAGCCTGACACAGTGCGCTCTCACCTCTGCCACCCAGTGGTGGGAAGACAGACTGTGGAGCCCGCCCAGCAGGGGCAGCACATCCATGCCCAGCCTCATGTGAAGTCTGGAAGGAGAAAGGAACTGCATGTGAAAAGGCAGAGGTCACGGGCAAGAGGCCAGGCTGTAGAGCCCCAGCCTGCAGACCCACCACACCCTGCGCTTTAATTCCAAGTACAAGCTCATTTTGCAAACAGCATAACATTTCGCAACAGTAAGGTTTGCCTTTCAATAAAAAAGCTAACTCAAATTACATTAGAGATTTCAATGTTGGTTTATCACATCTTCGATGGATATTAGCTGAACCCAATGTGGTTATCATTTCACAATGTTTGTAAATCAAACCATTGTGCTATTAGCACTGTATATAAATTATTTCTCAATAAAGGTGGAAAAAATAAAAACTGTCTTACTTAATCGGGAAAAAAATGATTATAGATATATGGTATGCATACACAACTAAAAGAAAACAAAGCAGGGGAGAGATCCAAGATGGCTGCTCGGGTAGACACCTAACCGCAGCAGCACACAACAATTTCAATGGAATACAACTAAAATGTAGAGTGGACATTGCCCAGAGCTACAGGTAGTCAATTGACTGAAAATGCTACAACAAGAAGGAAAGAGAGAACCAGAAGGAAAATCAGAGGAGCTGAAAATAGCCTAAGGTACGGAGACATGCAGCGCGCCATATGCGAGCGCGGAGAGGTCGCAGCCGGAGAGGAGGAGAAGGCTGGGGGCCTGCCTGGCGTTCCCTAGCAGAAAGGAA
This sequence comes from Nyctalus aviator, assembly GCA_036971965.1. Lineage (NCBI taxonomy): Eukaryota > Metazoa > Chordata > Mammalia > Chiroptera > Vespertilionidae > Nyctalus > Nyctalus aviator. The sequence continues at coordinate 12,069 of JAPZQD010000127.1, read as the reverse complement.
TTAAAACCCCCGGCCTGGGATGAACCCCCAAACCAGCAGCGCTGAGCCCCAGTTATGGGCCAGACCCTGGGGACCCAGGCTCAGGCAGGGGGAAACGGGGCTGTGAGGCGGAATCCCAGGGAAGCGGCGAAAGGCAGGGCCCCCGGAATCGCGCGCACCCTGCATGCAGAGGACTGAATGTTGACTCTGATGCTGGATTGCCCTAGCGGGAAGAAACAAAGCCTCTGGCTGCGGCGGTGGCGGCGGCGGCGCTAAGCCCCAGTCCGGACTTTCACCATTCTAGGCCAATCCCTGGGGACCCAGGCTTAAGCAGAGGGAGATGGGGCTGTGAGGTGGAGTCCTGGGGGAGCGGCGAAAAGCAAGGCCCCCAGGGTCGCGCGCACACTGCCCGCAGAGGACTGAATGTTGACTCTGATGCTGGATTGCCCTAGCGGGAAGAAGCCTCCGGCGGCGGCGCTAAGCCCCAGTCTGGACTTTCACCATTCTAGACCAATCCCTGGGGACCCAGGTTTAAGCAGAGGGAGATGGGGCTGTGAGGTGGAGTCCTGGGGGAGCGGCGAAAAGCAAGGCCCCAGGAGTCGCGCGCACTATGTGCGCAGAGGACTGAATGTTGACTCTGATGCTGGACGCCCCTAGCGGGAAGAAGAAAGAGGGCTCTAGACTGGGGGAATGCGATGAGGAGCAGGAGCCCCTGCCGGACACCGGCCAGCCGGGCACCAGCAAGGAGCTGGGCGACGGGGCCCCCGGGGGGGGGGGTGCCCCTGAGCCTTTGACCGCTGACGGCGGGAAATGGAGCCGAGGCTGGGGGCTGCTTCCTGGGCGGCGCCGACCCCGGCAAAAGGATGAAGAAGCGCAGGAGACCGCGGAGAACTAAGGGGTGCCACAGGCCAACCTGCTGAGCTTCCAGGACAAGGAGGAAGAACCCAAAGAAGTTCTCAATGTGAAGAAATCATGTGAGAGCCAAAAGATAGTAAAATTACTTAAGAAAGAATACAAAGAAGTTATTGAAAAAAATCAAAGACTAAGTCAGAACTCAATTCACCAGCCAACATTGCAACATAAATGCGTGGTTGATTTTTTTTGTTGTTGTTTGTTTGTTTTTAAAAAAAAAAGAAGGAAAGAATGTTGGAACAGCGGCAGCCAGGCCTAGAGTGGCCAGGCACAAGGCAGTGGCAGCCAGGCCCGAAGAAGCAACAGCCAGGCCTGAGAGCAGCAGCAGCCAGAACCAGAGCAGCAACAGCCAGCACTGGAGCACCCAAACCTGGGGCAGTGGCAGCCATGCCTGAGGCGGAGGTGACCAAGCCCAGGGTGGCCAGTCCAGGAACACCAAGACCCGGAGTGGCTGGGCCCAGAGAGGCTGGGCCCAGAGCAGCCGGGTCGGGAGCAGCCAGGCCCAGAACAGCAGTGGCCAAGATAGGAGCATCCAGGCTGGGAGCAGCCAGGCTCAGAGCAGCCTGGCCCAGAGCAACTAGGCCCAGAGCAGCAGGGTCGGGTGCGGCCAGGCCCGGAGCAGCGGCTGCCAGGCTGGGAGCGGCCAGGCCCGGATCATCAGGGTCGGGTGCGGCCAGGCCCGGAGCAGCGGCTGCCAGGCTGGGAGCGGCCAGGCCCGGATCATCAGGGTCGGGTGCGGCCAGGCCCGGAGCAGCGGCTGCCAGGCTGGGAGCGGCCAGGCCCGGATAATCAGTGTCGGGTGCGGCCAGGCCCGGAGCGCCGGCTGCCAGGCTGGGAGCGGCCAGGCCCTGATCATCAGGGTCGGGTGCGGCCAGGCCGGAAGCAGCGGCTGCCGGGCTGGGAGCGGCCAGGCCCCTATCTTGTCAGGGTCGGGTCGCGGGTCAGGCCCAGGCAAAGCTGCGGGCTGACCGGGCTCCGCGGAAGCCGGCCACGGCCCGGCCCCAGCCCAGCAGGGACTCGGTTGTCGCCGGCCAGGCCCGGCTGCAGCGGCTGCACAGGATTGGGAGCCGGCCAGGCCCGGATCAGAGAGGGTCGCGTCCGCGGCCCAGTCCCGGGCACACACCACCACCTACAAGCAGCCGGCCTGCCAGGCTCGGGACCCACCCCCAAGCCGGCAAGGCCCTGCAGCAGCAGGGTCGGGTGCGGACCAGCGACAGGTGCAGCAGGCTGCACGAGGATGAGGACCGCCGGACAAGGCCATGAGCCAAGCGGCGTCGGGTCCTCTGCGGGCGCCACAGGCTCCCGGACCCCCCACAGCAGCCGGCATGCCATACGGCTGGGAGCGGCAAGGCCCGGTGCTCTACACCCACAGCAGGGCTCGGGATGCCGGCCAAGGCCAGGAACAGCTGCGGATGCCAGGCCCTGGGACCCGACGGCCAGGCCTGGTTTATTCAGGGTATCGGGTGCCGAGCCAGGCCCGGAAAAGCAGGGTGTTGACGGGCTGGTGAACGCCCGGCCAGGGCCCGGCTCGCCAAGCGGCCTGACGGGCTGGCGACCAGCACGGCAAGCACAGGCCCGGCAGCAGCGGCTGCCAGGCTGCGGATGCCCCCCACCGCGGCCCCACGGACAGGCCCGAGAGCCCCCCCCAGCAGGGTCGGGTAGCGGCCAGGGCCCAGATGACACCGCGGGCATGCCGGGCTACGGGACCCCCCACACCCTGGCCAGGCCCAAGGCATGGATTCATCAGGGTTAGGGTCCCCCCGCACCAAGGCACATGGCCCTCGGCCAGCAGCCGGCTCGGGCCTCCCTTGCCAGGCTCGGGACCCCGCAGCGCCAGCGCCCTGAAGAGCCAGGGTCCGGGTGACCCGGCCAGGCCTACGGCAGCCTCGACGGCTGCCGGGATAGGGAAGCGGCCAGGACCCTGCAGCAGCCAAAGAAGCGATCGGAGTGTGGACCAGGACCCGGCCCCAGCAGCGGCTGCCAGGCTGAGGAACCCCCCCCCGCCCCCCGGCCAGCGCCCGGAGCAGCCAGGCGTCGTGTCACGCACGGAACCTGGACCGGCCCAGCTGACCGCGCTGCCCAGGCCTGGCGAAGCGGGCCCAGCACTCCGGGAAATCATCCAGACACACGCTCCTCGGTGTGCCCGTCGCGCCCAGGCCCGGACCAGCCACCCCAGAGCAGCGGCTGCCAGGACTCGGGATGCGGCACAGGACCCGGCACATCATAAGGGCTCCGGGTCAGAGCAGGACCCGGCCCAGCAGCGGCTGCACGGGCAGCATGGGAACCACCACGACCGCCGGCCTGGACCCTCGCTGCAGTCCCCAGCGGCCCCCTACGGGTCCGCCGGCCAGGCACCCCGGTGCAGACGGCTGCCCCAGGGCATGCGGCCAAACCCACCAACCGCCGGCCCATGCCCTGAGAAGCCCAGGGTCGGGTCGCCGGCCAGGCCAGGACTGCAGCGGATGCCGGGCTCGGGAAGTCGGCAAAGGCTCCGGAGCCACGCGGGGGTCAGGCGTCCTCCCCTCGCAAGGACAGGCACCGGAATCAAAGCACAAGCGGCCTCGCGGGCATGGGACCGCAGGCCAGGCCCCGGTGCAGCCGGGGATCCGGGTGCCGAGCCAATAGCCCAGTGCAGCCGCGCTGCCGGGGATGGGACCCACCCCCCCACCAGACCTCGAGGCCAAGGCCCTGAAGCATGCGGCCCCAACACAGGTCGCGGGGTCCACTCCCTCCTCCGCGGCCAGGCCGTCGGCCCCCACCCTCCCCCACCCCACATAACTGAAGCCGCGGCTGCCGGGCTGAGCACGCCCGGCCAGGCACCGGCTTGCAGCCAGGGGCTCGGGTGCCGGCCAGGCCGGAAACAGCCCCCCCCAAAGCAGCTCGGCCTGCACGGAATCGGGAGCGGCCTGGCCACGGCAACATCAGAGGCTCGGGTACCCCGCGGACAGGCCCCAGGCCCAGCAGAGCGAAGCTGACCGGGTCGGGAGCGTAGGCAAACGGCCCGGATCCCATCCAGATGAGGGTAACACCAAAGCCGCGCTCCAGGCCCGGACCAGCTGCACGGCATGCCGGGCTGGGACCGCGGCACATCGGCCCTGTTACACTCTGCGCGTCGGGTTGCAGGCAGGCCACGGCCGGCCACGCAGAGGCTGCTGGGCCACTCGCGTACAGCGGCCCACAAGGGCCACTGATCATCAGGGCTCGGGTCCCTGCCGGCGCCAGGCCCGGCACGCATCGGCTTGCCAGTGCTGGGAGCCGGCCAGGCCCGGATCATCAGGGTAGAGGTAGCGGACGGATCCGGCGAGCAGCGGAGGCTGCACAGGCCTGGGAGCGGCAACATGGCCTTGAGCCCTGACGGGCCTCGGGTCCCGCAGGCCCAGGCCCGACGCTAGACCAGCAAGCGGCTGCCCAGGTTGGGAGCGGCCCAGGCCCCGGACGCACAGCGGACGGTCGTGGTCTTCGCTGGCCTCAGGCCCCGGCGTGCCAGCAGCTTGCCAGGCCTGGGCAGCGCGGCCTGCGCCCGGCCAAAGCCAGCACCGGACGGCATACGGGTGCCGGACCAGCGCCCGGATCAGCCGGCTTGCCCAGGCCTGGGTCCCGACGGCACATGGCCAGCGGGCAGCCCCGCCGCGTCGCGGTGCGGCCCCAAAGGCCCGGCCCCCACGCTGCGGCTGCCAGGGGGGGCCTCGGAACGCCGCCAGGCCCACGGTTCATAAGGGCTCGCGCGTGCGGCCTGGCACAGGCCCCAGCAAGCGGCTGACCAGGCTGGTGAGGCCCCAGCGCCCGGCAGCAGCAGCGCGTCGGGTGCAGGCACCTGGCACCCGGCGCAGCGGATGCCAGGCTGGGAAGCTCGGCCAGGCCCGGAGCAGCGGGGTCGGAGTGCGGCCAGGCACGGTGCAGCAGCAGCCAAGTCCAGAGACATACTAGGTCGGGTGCGGGGGGCACACGTGGCCAGGACACGGAGCAGCTGGTTGTGGTTCGAACGAGGAGCAACAGAGGCCAGGGCCCAACCGGTGCTGCCAAAAGGACCCGAAACAGCTCGCTCCTCGCCTGCCCCCACCCACAAGGCTGCCTCATCAGACATCTCGGCATGGACGACTTTGGCGGGAAACTTGAGGGTCTGCTAGAATCAAGTGATGAAGGCTTTGTAACAAAAAAAAAACTATGAATGTGTTGAAATCTGTTATAGTGTCTGAGGTGTTGATCTGGTAAGCGGCCTTGGGTGAGGTGGGTTGGAAACTATTTGGAACATGTATGTGCTCTGAAGTATATCACTTGGGGCATCCCCCCTGACTTGATGCAGACGGTATTATTGTTATGAGAATATGCTAAGTAACTGATTTACCTATCTGATAAAGGGATTTACTATCCGAGGAAAGGGACGGGAGGAAGAGGATAACTCTTAGACTGTGCACCTCTTGGTTGAGGACAGTGAGAGCTGGATGGGGAGGGGGAGTGAGGTGGGGGAGGGAACCTGCGGAGAGGAGGAGGAAATGAGGAACCTTTGTAATATTATGAACAATAAAGATTGATAAAAAAAAAAAAAAAGAAAACAAAGCAGGATACACACGTAATAAATAGTATCATGTTGCCCTGGAGGGGTGCTCAGTGTTGAGCATTGATCTTGGAACCTGGAGGTCATGCATGGAGCCCCCTTCAAGGCACATGCCCTGGCTGTGGGTCCATCCCCAGTAAGGGGCTTCTAGGATGAAACTGATCAATGATTCTTAATCAATCCAAATTATCTCTCTCTCCCTCTTCCCTTTCTTTCTGAAGTCACTGAGGACTATATTAAAATAAATAATTAAATAAATAGTATCACCACTAAAATGGTATCCTGGATATATAAATTTACAAAAGGACCAAAGTGAAATAACTTTGAAATTGATAATGTTCACAATGGTTGACCTTAGGATAGTGGAAATACGTTGTTTCTTTTATTTTATACTCTTCTTTTTAAATTTCTACCCCAAGATCATGTATTATTTTTATAATGAGGAAAAAAAATTAAAAAACATTTAAGGAACTCTTTTTAGTGTAGATGCATTTTGTATCCATGTTTCAGTGACCATCCACTTATCTTTGAGAAACTTAAAAAAGTGCTTTGGGTTGTGAAATATCCTTTAAAATGTATTCTTGCACTCTACCAGCTCCTGAATGAGAACACTAAACTTTGGAGATGCTGGGTCTGTTTGGAATTGGGCAGGGGCTGGGGGCGGGGCACGGCTGGGGAGGGGTAGCTCTGGGGGCAGAGCAGGGCAGGGAGGAGAAGGGTTTGGTGTGGGGGGTAGTGCTGGGGGTGGGTCAGGCACTGTGAAGAGAGGCTCCTAGGCAGGATGCCTCATGTCCTCAGCTCAGGCTGCATTTGAAGAATTCCACATTGGAAGACTGATGTCTTCATAAAGGTTCAGACTTTGGTAAACTGAGACATGAGCTCATAGACATGAGCCACAGCAAATTTTCTTTTAAAATGGTTTCTTTTAAAATGCAGTAAGAAAAATGCTATTCTTACTGCAAAATAGCTGAATAATGCTATATAGATCGTAAGAGGAGCATATTTATAAATAAAAGATTTTTAAAGGATTAAGATCTCCTAAGTCTCAGCTCTATGGTTCTAACCTCAGTTGGCCCTACACAGGCCAACAGTGGGAGGAGCACAGACCCTGGGTTCTCATTTGATTTCTGCTAGGAATTCCCTTTGTGGTCTTAGGGATTTCACTTCCCTTTCTGGGTCTCCTAGATACATCTGTGGAATGAGGGTAAAATTAGAAAATCAATAATTGTAGCTTCAGATTTCTACAATCGTCCTAAATATCTCAGCAATAATAAACTTTTCTTCGGACTAACACTTGTGGTAGGAACACTTCACAAAAATGTAAACACATTTCTATAATATTACTCATTTCAAAAGTACAAAATCTCTATAAAGCTTATCCTATAACCTTTTGGTAGATACTATTAAACATTTCTTAGTAACTGACCTATAACCCAAAATAGCAAATTTAGTATTATCCTTTTAAAACATAAATTGTATGTATATTCTTTGAATTGGTATGAAAAGCTTGTGTTATAATCTCAGACAATACACATGTGTTGAGCACTATAATGTCACTTTTAATAAAATTCAATAACTTCCCAGGTATGAAAAAGAAGTGATGTCAATTTTTTTTAGGGAAAAAACAACTCTTGTAAACATCCAATAAAAATGTGGCTGAATCTTCCGCCTTACAGTTAAAAAAACATAATAGATGTGATTTAACTCACTCAAATGGTTTTGTGAAGCTGAAATGCTTCCATATAGGGACTACTCCATCCTGACATCTGCTTAGTGCCAGGACTGAGAGCCACATGTCACCTATTCTCTCCTGTGAGGAAGAGAGCTGAGTGGGAATCATTCCTGCCACTAAGCCCGGTGGACAGCCAGCCTGCTAGGCAGCAAGGATCCCAGCCTCAGCCCACAGGGCGAGAAGTGCTGCCATCTCTCTCAGGACAGTCCCAAACTCAGCCTGAGGAGGACAGCCCTACCAGCCAAGACCCAGCCAGCCCATGCCTGGGCATTCAGTCAAGCGTGATGATTGTCTCTCGGTGTTATTCCTTCTGAAATCAAACCAACCAACCACTTTCCATCAACCCTAACAACCAGCCACCCAATCACCCACCCACCCAAACAACTAACCAACCTAAATTGAACAATCATCCTTGCACTCCAGTCACTGCTGAATAAACACCAAGGAGTATATGGGCTCATGTGGTGACTTGCCTCCTAGACACACATTCCCAGGGCCTGGAATAAAAACTCTGCCCCTGCTCATTAACTTCCCTCAGCCCGCCTCTCCACCCTCCCCTGCTCACCTCCCCTTCACCACACACACACACACACACACACACACACACACACACACTGTTTGACCAGGTAGTTAACTTTCTGGGGACTACAGATTCTCTTGTCTCCTGGCTGGAGACCCAAGCCCTGAAGAAGCAGGTCCCCTCAGTGCCTGGCTTAATTGACTAGGGGCCCTACTGGGCTCTGGCTGGAACTCTGTCCTCAGCTGCCTCTTGTCAGCAAAGCAGCCCCCACTCATGCAGGTCCATGGAGAAAATGCAACCCATACCGGAATGACAGGGGAGCAGCTGTGCACAGAGAGGGAGCCCCAATGGCCTCCTGGTCTCCCACTGGGGCTCTTGGTCCCACGTGGTGACTGGATGGAGCCTCTCCACTCTCCTGCTTTATCCCAAGACCCACAGGCTCCCAAGTCCCACCCTTTGGGAAAGTGCCCCCTTGGCTGCCCCCAGAGCAAGAAGGCCCAAGAAAACCCCAATCCTCCATGTGTTTTAAATACCTGACAAACCCAAGTTCACCCTTTGAAGGAACCCTTCACGCCCACTACAGCCACCAACACGTGGCACACTCCAAGTCTGGACCCCTGGGAGGTGCCAGACAGGCTGGAACCTCCACCCAGTTGTGTTGAGTGGGGGTCCACAGGGTTTTAGGCAGGAGGCTCTGGGTAGGTGAGAGGGAGGGCACTCACCTGGTGACACTGAGGAAGGGGTCTGGCCCAGCACTGCCCCTTACCAGCTTCAGCTCCAGCTTCCCCCTCAGATTAGCAAGCGGGTCCAGCCCACAGGACTAAGAGGAGCGCCTGCGGGATGCTGGTCTGGACCCCAGGCAGATGCTCTTGGTCTATCAGCAGGGGCGGCATCCATACCAGCTACCCTCGGACTCCAACCGCTCCTCCGCCCGCGGGACACTGACAGACCCGGGCGAGGCAGCAGCGCGAGCCAGGAAGTCCAGCGGATCCTATGACTCGCGCCCCATCTCCCCCTCCCCTTTGTCCCCCTCACCCATGAGAAAGCCTGTGGCCAGGTCTGCCAGGCTGGCCAGCCAGGCGCGTTTGCTGCTGCAGCGCCACCTGGTGGGGCCTCTGCTCAGTACCAGGAGGCCACCCTGGCTCCTTTGCTCAGTAGCTTGGGTTAACTCATACACCCAGCATTGCTTTCTGACAGTCTGTCCCTGCAGAATAACTTCAAACACAGGACACTTCTGCATTTGGGCCAAGTCAGTGTTGAGAGCCAGAATTTTTCATTAGGTCACTGGTTTGCTCATCAGCATGTAAAGCATCTGAGCTTTTAACATTTTACTTATTTTACTAAATGTTTTTATATTAAAGAAGGAAATAATTTTTTGTAGACGTGATAAATGAGGGTATGTCATTATATTATCTATACACCAGCTTGTCCAGCAAGTTATTATTCCCTGGGTGAAATCTGGCCTAGTTGCCTGTTTATATATGTCCCATGAGAAAAAGAATAATTTTTATTCACTTTTTTTAAAGTTAGAAAAACAATCTTTCTGATACATAAACATAATATGAAGTTAACATTTTAGTGTCCATAAGTAATGTTTGACTGGAAGGCAGACATGGACATTTATTTACATATTTTTCATTGGCTACTTTCATATTCCAATGGCAGAGTTGGATAATTATGACAGGTGATATTGTCTACAGAGCCCAAACCATTTCCTACCAAGCCCTTTCCACAGGAAGTTTGCAGACCAATTGCCTAGTCAGAGTAGATGAAGGCCCTGTGCGTTATTCTTGGCACTGTATTTGGATTTCTTATAATTTTAAGTGTGTCATATTGCACATTTTAAAATCAACAAAATATGCCTGGCTGGTGCTCAGTGGTTGAGCATTAACCAACAAACCAGGAAGTCATGATCTGCTCTGAAACCCAGTTATATACTGGGGTTTCAGGCTCAATTCCTAGTGTGAGGTGTGCAGGAGGCAGTCAATCAATGATTCTCTCTCATCATTGATGTTTCTACCTCTATCTCTCTTCTTTTCTCTCTGAAGTAATATATATAAAATAATAAATAAATAAAATGAACAAAATATGGTAAATATTCACCAGTAAAGGAATACATAAATAGTTCTGAAATACTTATATGAATAAATATTACAGGGTAGTTAAAATCAATAAAGAACTATTTGTCTCAAAGTAGACAGATTTTTAAAATTTATGATAATATAAACAAAAAAGTTCCAGAATGTTACATAAAATATACCTGTATATAAATCCAGAAAGATGAACTAATACTACATTTGGTTGATTGATATATATCTATAATAAGAGTGTAATCTGCTAATTAGACCAAACACCCTTCCCGGCGACCTTGTGGACAAAGCCAAGCCTGCAAGGGAAGCCTGGGTCCTGGGTGCCTGATGGCGGCCAGTAGGGAAGCCCTGGTCCCGGGTCCCAGAGAGAAGCTGGTGCTGGCAGCTGGGGGAAGCAAGGCCCACTCTTGCATGAATTTCATGTTCCAGGCCTCTAGTATATGCAATAAATGATTAAATACCTAAATTAGAAGAATGATTAGAAAATTTATAATGTAAATGTAAATAGAAAAATTGGACTGAAAAAGGATACCGACTATTACCGTATTGTATTATTTCTTTACTATTGTTTTTTTTGTTTCTTTTTTTAAAATTTACACCAGTATATATGTTTATTGATTTTAGGGGGAGAGAAAGAGAGAGAGGGAGGGGTGCAGAGGGAGAGAAAGAAAAATCTATGTGAGAGAGAAACCATGATCTCTGCCTTCTGTATGTGCCCAGACTGGAAATCGAACCTACACGTTTTTGGTGTATGGTACAATGCTCCAACCAACTGAGCTACTCAGTCCTAGTGTTTCCCTATTTCTTAAAAACTGAAAATATAAAGAAAGAGGGCGAGATGTGATCACTATTTATTCTGCACTATTTATTCTACATTTATTAAATGTCTTCTGTACTACAAATACAATTTATAATAAAAAAGGAAAGCAACATGGCTGTGAAAGTATTTGCTTTTATTTGTTGATGAGAGAAATGTGAATGGTGCAAATGCAGTTCAAATCTGCAGTTACCACTAAAAATAAATAAAATTGATGGTAATCATTGGATTCTGATATCTTATCAGAGAACCACTAAATTATGACTAGCTTATCCTTAAAGAAAAGGAAAAAACAGCCAATAGCTTTTCTAGAACACACAATAGATATATTGGTTCTTCTGATGCAACAGGGGACTGTTCCAAGACCAATGTGAGACATTGAAGCAAATCAAATCTGAGTTTCCTTATAAAAACCTTCATTGTTCCCAATAATTACAGATCACAAGATGGTTGCTGCTCATTACTTGCATAGGGCTAAATAAACTCCAGTAACTAGCTATGGGATTAGCATTCGAGTGCTTGATAATTTACCTAATTTGTTTCAGGGAGTTTGAGGTTTGGCCACTCTACCTTGTTTCACAAAGGGCATTGGGCCTCCTTTCATTGCCTCTTTTCCCATTTCTTCTGAAGCTTGGGATGAGGCCAAAGCAATAAATTAGCATCCTGGATATTTGGTTAACATTGACCCATAGGGAGTGTGCTTTAGGGGTAGATCTCCAATAAAATGCAGTTTTCTTTTTTCAGGACGCCCATACCGCTCACCTTTTTTTTATGGGCTCTACTGAGTCTTCTCCCAGAAACTCACCACATTCCACCATTTTTTTTTTTTGAAAAGGGCATATTTGATGCTTAAAAGTGAACATTTCGCTGAAATTGGTTTGGCTCTGCGAATAGAGCATCAACCTGTGGACTGCATGGTCCCAGGTTCGATTCCAGCCAAGGGCAGGTACCTTGGTTGAGAGCACATCCCCAGTAGGAGGTGTGCAAGAGACAGCTCATCGATGTCTCTCTCATTGATGTTTCTAACTTTCTATCCCTCTACATTCCTCTCTGTAAAAAGTCAATAAAATATATTTTTAAAAAGAGTGTTATTAAAAAAAGTGCACATTTCCCCAATGTACTAATTCTAGGAATAACCATACAGAGCCTTATTTGCAAATAGTAATATTGCCAGACATGGGAGGTAACATGGAATAAGATATAAAAGTTGGACATCTTATCTTTTGGCAAAGAAAGCTTCTTAAAGCTTAGCCTTGGTTACTCCAAGAGTGCACATTCCTCTTTACAACCATGCAGTGGACTGTAAATGACCTCATTGCGACTTTACAAATAGAGTATTTGAACAGACTTCTCAGTACCTGGTTAAGAAGGATTGTTAGGAAGAACAAAGAAGACGCAACAAATATACAACTATATTTTACTGGAAGTTTGTGAGGCTGTCATGTGAAACGAAAATCTCACATT
>JAPZQD010000126.1:0-15027 GCA_036971965.1 Nyctalus aviator | reverse complement strand
CCAGGAATTCTGAATGAAAACCCAACTCTCAGCTTCTTTAAGGTTCAGAAGATAGAAGTCGAAACTAACTATACTTTTAGCACATTCAAATGGTTATGATGGAGTCACAGGGTCAAAACCAGTTCAATGTCAAATATTTTGACTTCTAAAATTCAATATTCACCATATCATTGCTTATACTGGGATTTTTTCAATCTATGTTGAAAAATAACTTATTTTATTTCTTTTCCCAGTTTCATTCACATGATTTTTTATTTTTTAAAAAGAAACCCCACTTATTTTTCAAAGAAAAGCTAACAAACAAAATATGCCATGTTTCTTACCTTCTTTCTACATCCTGGTTGGTGTCTGGAAGTGGAAAGTTTAAAGTCTCTGGTAGGAAGTAGACACAGATGGCGGCCACAATGGGGGAAGTTCCATACAGAATCATTGGAAAGGGTTCAAAATACTGTCTTGTGATTAATGCTAGACTGCTCAGAGATGAGTCCAGACCAGACATGAATATAATTAAGCCCTCTCCTCTGGACCTTGAGAATAAGAAAACATTGTTTAAGTAAATCTTTGTCTTCTCTTGGAGACTTGTTTGTTAAGCCTTTCTTGACAACTTGAGGTCATCTTTCTCTCCGTGGGTTCTTTTGGTTTAAAGTATGTGCATGGTATCTTGTAAATAAAGACAAGATAAATAGTTACAATTTGCAATTGCTTTTGTTTTCTACTTTATATATAGGGCTTCAGGGATTCTTCTTGGCCTGGAAATGAAATCTAAATGCCTTCCCGAGGTCATTACCATATTGCCAACTTTGGTGCTCATAATAGTGTTTCTCCCCTTAAGTGTTAAATGTCAATTACACTGGCCTTTTGAGTTTCTAGACATGTGGTAGAAGTTTGTTTGTTTGTTTACTTTAGCTAACTTTACATGCTGGCCTTTGGATCACAATTTGAATGTTTATCCAGAAAGAATGAGGCCTACTCTAACCTCTCTTGCTGATTCACCCATCCCTCATTCTTGGTCTAATGAAAAACACTGTTAATGTCCTTTAGACCAGTGGTCTTCACCCTTCCTAATGCCATGACCCTTTAATACAGTTCCTCATGTTGTGGTGACCCCCACAACATTATTATAAAATTATAAAATTATTTTCATTGCTACTTCATAATTGTGATGAATCATAATGTAAATATCTGTGTTTTCCAATGGTCTTAGGAGTCCTCTGTGACAGGTTGAGGACAGCTGCTTTAGACCATGTATGTAAAGGTGGTATTTCCTTATTATTTACATTTTATTATTTATTGTCACTGACTACTAATAAAATAGGTCTATGGAAGAAAGCCCTGTGTTTTTGTGTTAATGGACTTATTGTCAAGGGCCGATATTTATGTCTAGTTCATAGAAATTTCTTAAATCTTATTTTCTGTTTATTCCTCTTCCTCCTCTTGCTCTTCAATCCTCTCCATTTCTTCTTTTCCTTTTTTACTTCCTTCTCCTCCTCTTTTGGTATATAAATGTGTTTGTTTGTTTTTTAATGAACTATATGCCTTTTGAGAGGAGGTGCACCAAAATGTTAATTATATCACATGTATAATTACGTGCCTTTTATATACAGATAAATTACTTTGGAACCCTGTGTTTCCCAATGACTTCGGAATGCATCCACTTTGGAATATTTGTTATCTCAAGAGAATATTATTTCTTTATCTATGAATTTAGTCCATTCTATTGAGAGATTATCATGAGTTTTATACAGAATCCATTAAATATTTAGTGTATTCACATTCACTCTTAAAAATTTTTAGATAGATCTCTAACATTAAAAACATGAGTAGAATCCAGGCCTGTGTTTCTCAGTGGTTAGGGCATCGGGCCATGCAACAAAAAATCACGGTTCAATTCCCACCTAATGGCACATACCTGGGTTGCAGGTTATGTCTGTCATACATCAACGTTTCTCTCTTTGTCTCACCTCTCGCCTTCCAATCCACTCTCTCTAAAAATCAGTGGGAAAATTATCCTCCAGAGAGGAGTAACAAAAAAATGGGTAGAGGTTTCACATGGTGATTGAGTAGGACATTGAGTCTGAAATCCCATAAAACTTGCATTACTCTGGTTTATGATATATTGTGAAACCCTTTTAGTGATTAGGATGTTACAATGACTAGATACAGTTTTCTAGTAATGATTCAGTTTAAATCTTGTTATAGTTTAAATTCAGAGCCAATATTCAAAAGTATTTAACTGTGTCTATGGGGTTAACGAAAAAATTTAGCTGTGTAAGACAAAGGGTGGAATTGAAATAATCTAGTGAATAAGATCATAGTGTGGAAAGAAAGCTTAGTAGGTTTTTTTTTTATGAATGTGTTTGTGGAGATGAGAGGGATTCAATGGGAAATCTCTGGGGACAAGTAGATATGATTACTTTAAAAATATCAGAATTTTGAGAAAATATTATTCTAGAGTAACTGTGGTTTAAACCAAAAGTTTTGCCAAGGATGATTTTTACTTTTTTTCTTTTTTAACTCTTACCCAAGGATATTTTTTTTTCATTGCTTTTTAGAGAGAATAGAAGTGAAGGAGGGAGAGAGGAAGGGATGGGGGGGGGGGGAGAGAGAGAGAGAGAGAGAGAGAGAGAGAGAGAGAGAGAGAGAGAGAGAGGTCTTTGAGAGAGATACATCAACTGGTGGCCTCCTACAAGAACCCTGACTGGCTGAGGATTAAACCTGCAACCCAAATATGTGCCCTTGACCAGGAATCAAACCCAAGACCCTTCAGTGCTCAGACTGATGCTCTAACCCAGTGACTCTCAACCTGTGGGTCATGACCCTTTTGGGGGTCAAAGGACCCTTACACAGGGGTGACCTAAGACCATCTGAAAACAGAGATATTTACATTATGATTCATAACAGTAGCAAAATTACAGTTATGGAGTAGAAACAAAAATAATTTTATGGTTGAGGGTCACCACAACATGAGGAACTGTATTAAAGGGTCGCGGCATTAGGAAGGTTGAGAACTACTGCTCTAACCTCTGAACACACTGATCAGGGCCCAAAGGTGGTTTTTAAATCACAATAGAAATTAGTTGAAGCTCCTTTGAGTACAGAATTCATTTAGATTATTTAAGTATCTAGCAAATTCTAGGAAACTCTCAATTGTAGTCTTAGTAAGGAGAGTTCAGTGGCTTACCTGAGCCCTGTGGGCATGAGTTCATGATTATAGATCATAGCAGTGCTGAAGTACATTGCCATCAATCCTTTGCCCAACATAGCAAGTCCAAGCCGTATGAGAGGCATATCTGGGAGGTTAAGTGAAAGAATGCCTAAGTCAATATGATGAAGCACATAAATTACCTGGCTTTTATAACCTCATCTAATGTCAATTATTTGTAATGACCCCCCCCCCTTAATGAGTATATGTAACATGAATAAGAATATTTTTATTGATTTTACTAAGAGTTTTACTAAGAGTCTAATATTTTACATAATTTTTAAACCAGTATATTTATGTTTAATGCAGAAGAAGGATGACAAAGTTAATGATGGTTATTAGAAAAACAACATACATGGTATGGAAAATATGTGATATTTTTCAGTATTTTCTACAGTTATGAGTTTATAATTTTCCCCTGTTCTGAGATTGTTATATTACTTCATTTTCCAATATTATATTCTTGGAATCAGAATTTGAAGCCACTTTAAAATTCTCAAACATTTTTCTGGAAACTGGCATTCTCACCTTTGGGCACGAATATAAGGATTAAGATACAAAATCCACCTAAGAAAAGGGAAGAAGCGATGGAAGGCCGGCGTTTAAGGAACTTGATTACAAAGAAAGAAAGAAATTTTGTTGGGAAGTCCACAGCTCCTAGAAGAGCCTGAGACAAGAACACATTGCTCCCTAAATGTTTTAGATCAAATAACACTCCAAAAGCTAAGAAAACTGCACAGAATCTGTAAAAGAGTATAGAAAATTAATGGATACTTTAAAACAGCTACATTTTGAACATTATATATTCATTGTGGATACACATGCTTATGAAAATTATAGATACTTAAAGTCAAAGATACAGTGATATTATACCCCACTTCCACAAAAAGCACAAAGATCAAATGAAGTGAGGAAGATGAATGTACTTGTTCTAAACCACCTGTTTGATATTGAGGACAAATGTTATCACTGGGATTTTTACTTCCAAGAGGTGGACTGTTACTCACTAAGGATAAATAGAGGCTTAAGACTTATTTTACATGGTGACCACTGACTTGCTCAACATGTTTATTTATAATTGATACATGTTATAAATCTTCTCTAAAGATAAGCAGTTTACTTATTAGAAGACTAGAGCCACAGTGCACAGATTTGTGTACCCATGGGGTCCCTCAGCCTGGCCTGCAGAGATCAGGCAGAAACTAGCAGGGTGCCAATCAATGATTCTCATCATTGATGTTTCTATCTCTCTCTCCCTCTCCTTTCCTCTCTGAAGTCAATAAAAAATACATATTTTTAAAAATACAGCATATTTAATGACAACATGGGGTTTCATCTATATTGCATACTACTGGGTGTATAGTGTTCAGAAAAAACAATGGAAAAATAAGGGTTACATAAAATATTTGTTGAAGATTGTATGTTCAAACTACACAGTAACATTTTGAAATAAATATCATCACAATTTTATTATGAAAGAGGGGAAACAATTTACCTAATATCACATAGGGAGTGAGTATTTTAGCAAGGTTAGCATAGTCCTGCGACTTAAAATACAGTACTGGCATCCCCTACAGTGGTCGGCAAACTGTAGCTCTCGAGCCACATGCTGCTTTTTGGCCCCTTGAGTTTTTAGCAAAGGCCAGCTTAGGAGTACCCTAATTAAGTTAATAACAATGTACCTACCTATATAGTTTAAGTTTAAAAGATTTGGCTCTCAAAAGAAATTTCAATTGTTGTACTGTTGATATTTGGCTCAGTTGACTAATGAGTTTGCCGACCACTGAACTAGGCAGAAGGTGTGGTTCTAGAGGTTACCTAAAAGTCACAAAATGAAGAGAAAAGACAAACCTCAGGAAACACAGCAGGAAGATTGTCTTGTACACGATGGGACTTTCCATGATCTTTATTTTCTTGGAACTACGTTTGAGCAAAGCGAGTTCTTCTCTCATTGCAGATTGTAAAACCTTCAAAATGAAAGGAATTTGAAACATATTCAAAGGCATCAATGGTAAAAGAAAAAAAATGGGGGAGGGGAGGGAAATTGCTGGAAGCCTTCATGATATAGTTTATATTCTCCACATTATTTTATAATCCTACTCAAGAACAGAAGAAATATAATTTCTGTGCTAAAGTAAATTAAGCAGTGCATAATTTACACCCAAAATTATGCACTGCTCTCTTATACATTATAAATTATTTTGAACTTTTTATGTCACTTGAAACTGTACAAATCATATCTGAAAGTTAAGCAATTATTAATATTACTTCTGCTCTAAAGGGGGTAGGAGTAAGACTGAATGAGGTTAAGTAAAAAAGCATGTTGAATCTTATACAAGTTTAAATAGCTACTGTTAATATCATTTTTATCATTGTATGTTACAGTATTTCATGTATTTGTGAGTCTTTCAGCAGAACTAGTCATATGTGTACATTCCAGGGCTATTTCTTTATGAATTAGGAATACTTCCAAGTCTTAGTTTATTGACGCAGTTGAAATCTTTTCTTTTCTTTTTTTTTTCTTTTTTTTTTTTGCAGGTGTTCAGGGGGAGAGGTCTGACTTACATTTTTTCTTTATTGATTACTAGGGGCCCGGTTGTGAGTGGGGTGGGGAGTTCCCCAGTCCAACCTGCCCCCTCTCACATACTGGGAGCCCTCAGGGGATGTCCTACTGATGGCTTAGGGGATGTCCTTCTGAGCAGGCCTAAGCCACAGTCTGGGCCTCCCTTTGTGGGAGGCAACCTGGCTAATCAGGGGAAGGCCCCAGCCCCATCACCCCATGCTACAGCCACTGCCAGTCACCACAGCCACCAAGGTGTTTTCATCCACAGGATTCCAGTTCCTTCACCAAGAAAAAATGACAACATTCTTTAGGCATTTTCAAGATGTGTCTTTCATAGGATATGTCCTTTCTCCTCTCCTCTCCTCTCCCCTCCCCTCCCCTCCCATCTTACCCTCCCCTCCCTTCTCCTCCCCTCTCCTCTCCTTCCTTCCTTCCTTCCTTCCTTCCTTCCTTCCTTCCTTCCTTCCTTCCTTCCTTCCTTCCTTCCTTCTTTTATCCTCACCTGAGGATATGTTTCCATTGACTTTTAGAGAAGGTGGAAGAGAAAGGGAAAGACAGAGAGCAACATCAACGTGAGAGGAACACTTTGCTTGGTTGCCTCCTGCATGAGCCCTGACCCGCGCCGCGGCCCGGGAGGAGCCTGCAGCCTAGGTGCCTGTCCTTGGTCAGAATGGAACCGGACCCTGTGGTCGGCAGACCGAAGCTCTACCCACTGAGTCAAACTGGCTAGGGCAGGATATGACATTCTTAGCCCTCCAGCAGTTAACCTTCATATTTTTTTTCTGCAGAAGGGTGGTGGAAAAACCCTAGATCACTTTTTCAGATTCTTATTACCAAAGTTACTAAGAATAATACCAGTGGCATACAGGAAGCTTAGCCAATGTGCAGTCAGAAAAGGTGTTTTCTCTATAGCTCACACCAATCATGAGCTAGGCCCTGCTCAGGCCTAAAGACTCAGGCCCTCCAGATTCCTTTGATCACCAGCTCCGCCCCTGCCCAGGCCAAAAGCCTCTTGGACAGGAGCGGAGCCCCAGCTCCCTGCAATTGATCACAGGCGTTCTGCTCCTGCCCAGGCCTTACCTCACAATGACCTGGGTGCCAGGATGTTCCTGGGACCCAGTTGCTGGGCGCCTATGTATGCAAAGTAACCACCATCTTTTTTGGGTTAATTTGCATAGTCACTCTGGCTATGGGCATAGTGAAGGTATGGTCAATTTACGTGTTTGTCTATTATTAGGTAAGAAGGTATTACACATGTGTTCTTATACCTCATTGACCTCCCACCCCACCAATCCCCCCCTCCCCCCACACCCACTCATTCCCTGTTGTCTGTGTCCATCACTTATGCTTCTATGCATGCATACAAGCCCTTTGTTTCATCTTTCCCCAACTTCCCATACCTTCCCGCTGAGGTTTGAGCATCTGATCCATGCTTCTCTGCCCCATAAGCTATTGTTCCCATTTTTTTTTCAAATCATAGGAATTACTGCCAGCTTCAGACAGTAAAGATCCCCCTACCTCAATCTTAATGGGGTTCCATCATGTCTCTTGCAAGGTTTAATTTCTCCATATTGTCATTCATTAATCTAAGTTTTATATTTCTCAAACAAACATACTCTCCATTAATTATTTCCTTGACAGTGATAGTAATGTGTGTGAACCTAAAAAAATTATATTTTAATTGCTTACATTAATTAATTTAATCTATTCCTTAAATTTCTAAGATTTATCTATTGAGTCCTTTTCAGAATTTTTTTTTCTTATTCCCATAAGAAGATGCAGAGTGACCAGCAGTTCATATTTATTTAAAAGCTTTCATGCCCAACCTTCACAATGGAAACAAACAAAAGTCTACATACCATATGGATAGGAAAACGGCAAAGAAAGGCACAGAAATGGACAATTGTAGCATGCGCCCATCTCGTAAGACATAAGCCAGTCCAGCCAGTAGCGCCTGTGCAGTGCTTAGAGTTAGAGCCCTCAATGTTATAATCATGGCTGTGACATTAGATGGCATCCATTCTATAACTTAAAGAAAATGCATTGACATAAATCTTACAAAGTGTGCTAGAAACACAAAGTGTGCTAGAAAGCGCTGTATATGGTTCCCAGCGATACTGCCAAAAAAAATCGAATTGTACAGTAAATTGGGAAGGTTGGGGCAAAAATGGAACCAGTGCCCAGCAGTGCAATCAACAGGGAAGAAGCCAACAATGCAGGTTTCCGGCCAAATCTAAGAGGAAATGAGTAGAATGAGCAAACAATCTAAAAAAATAAAATATATACCATTGCACAATTGTATGAATTATTCTGAGAATTTCCAGCTTGGAAGATGATGGCTCTTTTGTGTTCTTTTTTTTTCTTTTCTTTTCTTCTCATGATAGGTATCCCATTGTATGGAGAAATTCTAATAAATAGACCCCTTTCCGAAAAGAATAAGTTCTGTGTGATCAGAATAGTTTTTACATATCATAGAAATATTAGTATTTAATTATGTATGGAAATATAATAGCTTTTGTTGATGGTTCATTGGACTGACTCTTCTCAAATCTAATTCATAAAGTTTTCCCTACCTTCTGAATAACTTTATCAGGTCATCATAATATCTCCACCACCCCCATAAATCCTTTTTTTTTTTTTTTTTAAGCATTTCTATATATATTCATTTATGACATTCTAACTACCCAGTTAACATATTTGCACAGTGTTTTTATAAATATTTCTATTATGTTTAAACAATACCAGTAACTCAAGTATGTTTTGCTGTATAAATGTACTATCTAAATTCCTTAATATGGTGGAGTTAAAATCATTTCAAAAATCTTGATTTTTGTACATTTTGCTCTATGCACTCTATCCAACTAATTTATTTTCTCCTTTATATGCAGTGAATCTCTCTCTAAAACCTCTTTGTCATTTTTAGCATTACACCATTAACTTTACTTCTTGAATTATTAGCTAAAAGTAACATCATAGTCTTTGTGATATTGTAGCAGATGATCCTGGTACCCTGCTCAATTACGTTATTACTCAATGTTCTCATACCTTTAAATGTCTTCTGTGGCCAAGCAGCTGTATCCAACACCAAAGAGCTTTCTCTGGCCACAGAGATGAAGTGGTTTGGCACAGGGAAGATTCTCAGTGCCAGGACATGCTGTATACCATCTTCTTTACCTTATAGGTGGCACTACTCTGAGGCATGCTAACCATTTCCCAGAAGACCACAAAGGGATCGATCCTCAGGTTCCCATACAGTAACCTGCTTAGGTATACAGCAGATCCTCAGTGAGATTCGTTCTTACGGCGCTAAGTAACGTGATTTTTGCTGTAAGTCAGAACCCACCCACATGAGCACCTGCATCACTCACAGGGAGCTCACACACAGCAGTGATAAAGTGACACAGTAACAAAAATTTAAAAGAAAGATAACAATTTCTGGCCTTTACTTTTGGCAAATACAGTAAATAATAAATATAAAGCACATATGTACATATGTTGAAATGACGAAATATTTTTAAAAAAATAAATAAGATGAGAGATGGTTATGTAACCACCAAACGATATATGTCGAGTCCGAAGTAACCCAAGGTCTGCCTGAATTATACTTTCGTTCCTCTTCCTACTTACGACTTCATGTCTCCTTGGATCCCATCCCAGATAAAGCCTAGGTCACAAATCATCCTACAATGTGATTCAAAAACAACCCAAACTAAGTCTGAAGCCTCCCCTTTCAAATGATGAAGGTCTCATTCCCAACACTGTTTGGTATTTAGCCTGTATCCAAGCTGCAACTACCCTGTTTCCCCCAAAATAAGAACAGTATCCTTATATTATTTTTTTGCTCCCAAAGATGCGCTAGGTCTTATTTTCAGGGGATGTCTTACTTTTCCATGAAGAAGAAAACGGTACACATTGATTGTTAAATGAAAATAAGGAAATTTATTACCTGTATACAGTACGGTAGTACGGTAGTTGTCAACACAAACCAGACAAACTGTGAATCCTACAGTATCAAGAATTTACTCATTTATTCAATGACAATCATGTCATCAACTTCTGGAACATCATCATAACAATCCAATTCCTGAATTTCCTGGTGAATTTCTTGTGACTCCATTTCTTTCAGAATCAGTGGACCAAATCTCTCATGTTTAGCCTAAAGGGCCTTATTTTCGGGGGGATGTCTTATATTTCACTCAGAAGGAAACCTGTAAATAGGTCTTATTTTTGGAGGATGTCTTATTTTTGGGGAAACATGGTATGTAGAATATCTACTCTCTTAATAAAGCTGCTTTTGTCACTTTCTAGGTCTTCAGCCTTAAATGTTGTAATCTTAGAAAATATATGCATTATATATCTTGGGTCACTTATGAAACAAAATATGAAACTTACTTGTCAGAAATATAGCCACCTAGAGAAGGTCCCAACGTGTATCCTGAAAAATATATGGTCTGTGACCAAAATTTGAGTGATTTTGCTTTACATACTAAATTCCACTGGGGGGAAAAAAAGAGAGAGAATGAGATAGATCAAATGTCACAAACAATCTGAAACTGAACGTGCAAGTTATAAAATTATTTAGTATGAGATAACAAATCATTTTGATCATCTGTACTTGAAAAATGGGAGATGTATGCTTAAAATATATTTAAAAGTTGCAAAATACAATATAGTATAAGTGCATTTCATAAATGCTCGTTTTGTTCTAAGTGCTATGAGGAGCTAATACATGCTTTGTTAAAGGTTTGAGAATCTATGGAGGGCAGCGAGGTATGGAACACATACTTCTGAGATTAATGGAGATGAGAATAAAAGTGAAATAAAAGTGATATGTTAATGGAGGAACTAAAATAATCTGAAAGGACAGGAATTGCTTTTGTGGAAAAGTGTAATCTAAAACTTGATGCCAGTATGAAAGGTATGGAAAGATTGTGGGGAAAGGCTGAGCATCATAAGTGTTCACTAGGCAAAAAGGATTCAACTCTTTTATGCCATTGGATTTTATTCCATTCATGAAAGTTGCCAATAATTATAGGGATAATTTATGGAGATTAAATAACTGTAAGATGATATTAAAATGGAGAGATCTTATATTTCAGATGATTCAAATTATTTACTGGAATACAGACACTAAGACAATTTGATATGTTTAAGCACAGTAGGAATTTCTGTTTAGGAAAATAAATTTTGTGGTAGTGTTTAAAACATATCAGAGGAGAATAAATATATAGGGGAGTAAAAATAAAAGGCCATTAAAATAATGGAAATACAGTTTGTGATTTGACTGGTTTGATAGTATTACAAGTGGAAATATCAATTTAGACACTCATAAGTTTTATAATAAGATGATTAAAATTTTGAGTAAAATGTTGAAGGGAAGATAAATTAATTATGGCCTTAGATATGTGATCTCAATAAGTAATGTTTATGTTTCTGAGATGTACAACATTGAGTAGCAAATTCAAGTGGGAAAATACATTAGATCAAGGTGTTTTTTGAGGCATTCAAATAGGTATTTACAATAGATTATTTTATACTTCAAGAAGTTTCACTTATTTCTTATACTAGAAATCTGAAATTTTGAACGAAAAGATGAAAGAAATAATGAATAGACCCAAGGTGGCAGCAGAGAAGGTGGGAGCCACACACATCTCCTTCTAGGAACAAATCAGAATTACAATTAAATTGTAGAACAATCATCTGAACAGCCAACTGAATGCTAGCTTAATAGAGGGCTTAACACCAAGGATTTAAAAAAAACTCATCAAGACTGGTAGGAAAGGTGAAGACACAAAATGGTTGGCAAAATTGGGAGACAAAGAAAGATGTCCCGAATGAAGGAACAGGAGAAGTCCTCAGGAAAAGAACTAAGTGAAATGGAGGCTACAGAGTTCAAAACAATGTTAAGATCACATGGCAAGTAATTGCCAAAGTGGGGACTTAAACTTTGGTGTGCCTGCCTCCCATAATGACTCTTCTCTATTATGATAGACTGAAAAACTAATATAGTCCCTCAGTGATAACACTTCAATACATGTTCCTCTTTTCTTGTCCTTTACATATTTAAGTATTTTTGTTATCTGGGTGACATATCTTAAGCCTAAATGCACCATAAAAATTTATATATATTTATATATAAAGCCTAAGCGACCAAACAACTGGTCAACCGGTGGCTATGATGTGGACTGACCACCAGGGAGCAGCCATTCAATGCTGGAGCTGACTCCTGGTGGTCAGTGTGTCCCAACAACTGGAGCACCACTCATCTGACCAATGGGTACGAGCCTCTCCTGCCTCTGTAGCAGCACTAACATGTGGTGTTGGCAGTGGCAGGCTCAGCGAGGCTGGGATAAGCAGGAGTAGTGTGGTGCCTGGGCTTTGGCTCCTCCCTTGCCTTCAGCCCAATCCCCATAGCTCCTTGTCCTGCGGGTTTCAGGCCAAAACCAACAGTCTGACATCCCTTGACGAGTCCCGGATTGGGAGAGGGCACAGGCCAAACTGAGGGACCCCACTGGTATGCGAATCCATGCACTGGCTCTCTGGTAGTCTTATCAATTGAAAATTACTGATTGGTGACTTTTTGCATTATTTCATACCTGGGTTACAATAGTGGAGGTAAATATACTTGGTCATAGATCCAACCATCCAAACATGCTTCTGTCTCCAGCTCAGTAGTATTTATGGCCAAATCACTGGAGTTTAAAAGTTGCCACTGGGGTTGACGGAACCAATGACATTGCTCCTGCTCATTGTTTACTCCCATTGGGATGGAAATTCTCAGGAGAGCCTCCATGGTTAGGTTCTCAGGAAGCTTGCTTTTCAAGGTGATGTTGTCAAGGAGATGGATATAGCAACGGTGAGCAGGAATGGCCCCAGAAAAGTTTTCCACCAAGAGTTGAGTGGGAACAAGTAGAGTTAATGATATTATTGAAAGGGCAAGCATAACTTGGTATCTTCCAAAGTTCCCCATATGTTGAAGAAGTTCAGAGAATGCCATGGTCTGCAATGGAAGCAACAACGTGAGAAATAAATTGTTTTTGAAATGTTTTGACATTGCCAAATATTTCTAGTTTATTGACAGAAAAGTCTCTCTACATATTTATTTATAAAAGTACGAGTAGAAACAGTTAGTATAGTGGTCAAAGTGACACTAGCTTTTCTTACTTTCCTAATAAAATATTGTGTGTTGGCTTTTTATTTTCATCGTAATGCTGAGGCATATTATACATAATATAATACCATAATTTTGAAAAAAATACTTATGTATAAAGAAAGTGATATAGACATACAAATAGATTTGGGTACAGATCTAAAAGCTTTGTAGAAAGACAAGCATTTGAGGAATTATTAGTGTAAAAGTTAAATAAAAATTTAATATAAGTAAGGTTCAAAGTTATTTATTTTGTGGGCATGCTGATATAGTAAGGAAAATATTAAATTTGTTTGAACACATATACAGAACTAAGACTCAGAACTAGAACAATGCTAAGGATCTAACATAAGGCCCTCTCCATAATAACTATAACTAGAAAAGAAAATCTTCAGGATAAGAGGTAACTTGAAGTGTCCCCCCCCCTTTTTATTGTAATTATCACTTGTTTCAATCACCTAGGTCATAGTATATTATATATGAATCTTAAATTATGGTTTCAGAATAAAAACTTTTCTACAGAAAATAATTAGAAACAAAAATAACTGTTTTGAAGAACTGTTTATCATAACTACTACATTATTATAGGTAGCATTATACTAGTATACCAGTAGGGAAATGACCATCATTCTTAATGAGTAGCAAATCAGAGGGAAAAAATGATATCTACATGGGAAAAATTACATTATTGCCTTTCCTCATGCATAAATCTAAAATTCTAGTAGATTAAATGTATAGAAAGGGAAAACCATACAGCTACCATATGATAATACAAAACAATTAATTTATTTAGATAAGAAAATGTGTCCTCAAGAATATCAAAGCATCATCAATGAATTTAAAAAACTGATAAAATGTACTATATTATATTTAGAGCATTTGCTTGTCTAAACATCCTAAAGAGATAGAAAATACAAGCCACTGAGCAAATTATTTATTACACATATCACTGATAAAAGCTAGTATCCAAAAAATGTAAACCACAGAACTCAATCATGATAACACGATCAATCTAATTGAAAATTAGTAAAAAATTCAATTAGATGATTCACAGGGTATAAAATTTAACCATATGAAACCCTACTTCACTATGTTTCTAATAATCAGAGAAATATTCACCTAGACAGTGTTTCCCAAACTGTTGACATATGTGTACCCCTTCTATAATTTTCGTAATGCTGAGTACCCCTCGTACTCATGTGAACGTAGAATAATACGCAGTTAAGCACTGAGCAGTGCATACCCCCACCAAAACTCTTCCTGTACCCCTGGGGGGTACTCATACCAACACTTTGACAAACCCTGTCCTAGAACAATGTGACCGAGCCATGTAATAATCTTGAGTACAACAATTAGGATAAACAATAACAATGCTATGATTTCTTATAACATATAGCTTAATAAGAAAGGCAGAAATCGAGTATATTGGTTTTGTTTTTTTATAAAAACAAGATAAAGTGAAGAAAACATCTTCCATTAAAAGTACATTATCTTTGTCACCTTTTATGGCGAGGATAGAGTACACCTGATAAGCAGATATGCAACTAAAAGTTTGCATTCCAGAGTTTGTGACCATTATAAAATTACTAATTTTTTTATCTCGAGGGGTTAGTATTTAACATGTGTTTATCTATATAAATGTTTATAGTGTCAAACTGTCCAAGACACAATTCTAGTGGACTGTTTTCATTATGATTTTTGATTTACAAAAGTGAAAACCTTAAAAAAATCAGTTGAGTATAGCAACACAATTCAATAGTCTATTAAAATTCAGTGCACATTTTCAAATGAGAAAAGAATAATATTACAGATTTTAATATATAGTGAATCTAGGTAAACTTTTAACAACTCAAAAATTACTAACTTGAGTCTATAATTAGTAAATATATGTTATACTTACATAACAATCTAACAAACACTATTGAAGCACATTGAGTGCTTGAATAAACACAAAAATTACAAATTTCAAAAAGATACATCATATTTAATATTAAATTGCAAGTCTGCAATAATATTGAATCTATTTTGAAAATCGGTTAGTACAAAAAATAGCACATTAACCTAATTACACAACAGTGAGAGAGCAAAATTAGTGATTTATAATCATTTTTA
>JAPZQD010000125.1:0-15144 GCA_036971965.1 Nyctalus aviator | reverse complement strand
TTCATAGCAGGCTTTGGAATAGTTGCAAATCCAGTGAAAATAGTCACTCTCCTTTAAATCCCTTTCCTACTGCTCCCTCAACTGTCCTCCGTGCCCCCGGCTTCCCCTTTTGAGACCTTCTTTCCTTGAGCAGTAGCGGTAATTACATTAGAGCTGCCATTTTATTGTCCCCATTATGTGTGGGGCACAGTGTGCAGTGCTAAGAACTGCCTGTTTTAATTTGCACCACAATATTACAAAGCAATTCTTGATATTCCCGTTTTGCAGTTGAATAAATGGAAATTTTCTGTGGTTGTTTAACTTGACCAATATTATAGCACTAATAAGTAGTGGGACAGGGTGCTCTCAGGGTTGGAATGTGTTCTGCTGTTTATTTGGGCTTCTTTCCCATGTTTTGTTTTGTTTTTCTCACATCCCCAACCTCAAGCTGGACCTCACCTTTGCCCCTCACTAGCTCCCACTCGCTGGGAGATTTGGGAAGGAACCAATTAGCTTCCATGTATGAAAAAGGGCTCATGGTTGATTGGAGCTGTCAGTCTGCAAAAGGCCCCGTGTACTCCATCTCCTCAGCCTCCCAGGGGATTTGCTTTGTTGCTGCCAGAGGAATTATTTTAGTGGTAGAATTTAGTGGTAGAGCACATGACTAGCTTATTTGAAGGGCTTTTCTGGAGGTCAGGAAGCATAAGGACTTTCTTGGCACCTTCCAAACAATTAAACCATGTGGGCCACTGACTTCTCAGTCTGAGGTAGTTTTGTGTGGAGGTTAAGGATATAGCCTCTGGAATGAGTATGCCTGGATTCAGGTCTCAGCCTGCTGCTTGCTAGCTTGCACAAGTTCCTGCAGTCATCCGTGCCTTGGTTTTCTCATCTCCAATATGGTAACAGCACTTTATCCCCTTGAGTGACTGCCAGGATTAAATGAGCTATTTCACGTAAAGCACACATCTGGCACACAGTAAATGCTCAAGAAAGATTAGCTATTTGTTATCTGAGCTTGACAAGTGGTGTTTCTAACCAGGAGTAGATGAATAAATTGACATTATTGAGTTAGTGGCAGAGGATGGAGCTGAACAGCCAAGGGAGACATCTTTGATGCAGGTCATTGAATCACTGAATCATTGATTCTGTCACTCTCAGGTCAGCCAACCAGAGCCACAAAGACTGAAGATGGCTCTTTATCACCTCCTGCCCAGGGGCCACTAGTCCCTATTGAAGTGCCCCAGGTACAGGAAGAACCGGGTTTTCTGTGAGCTGGCCTATCTGTCTCCCAGCTCTCATTCAGCTCTGAGATCTACAATTCAACATCTAGAGGATGAAACGGAAACCTCATCGAGTCCCTACCAATGTGAGGGAAATGGGGGTGGGGAGTAGCTGGACCTCAGACCTCAGGCTCCTCTGTGCCGCTCACAAGCCTTGTTGCTGGAAAGGGCACAGTTCCTATTAGTTGGTTACTGGATTGATTGGTGACCATTTCCCATGTTCCCACTGAGGGAGAGGGAGAGAGAGGACAGAGTTATTGCCCAGACTCACGTGGCAAATAGATGTTTAATTACCCAGCTAAACACCATGTCCACTTGACTTTAAATACATTCACTGTGTGTGAGGCCTGACCAGTGGGTGGAACAGCTAAGACTAAATTGGGCTAATGCCACTATAAAGAGAAAGCTATTTACAAATTCATCAATTAGGGTCCCACTTGTAGCCCTGTTGTGAAAGACACTCTCTTGTTAGCTGAAGTAAAGCGAAGTGGTAGGCTCTCGAGGCTGGGCCTGCCAGGAAATGAAAGACTGCAGTTCCCAGAGGCAGTTACACTCAAGGCCTTCGATTCTCCCTGATGAGCAGTTATGACAGCAGTTTTCTAAGGAGCCCCTCAGAGAATCCCACACAAGCAATCACAGGTGTAGCTAGGATTCCAATTAAGGAATGTTCTTTATGAATGTGCATTAGTTCAACTGCTGATGAATATTTATTGAATGAATAAAAGGAAGTAAGCCTGTATATCAGACATGTATATTATGCTAACTTCCTTTTGTTGGAATCTCTTTCTAATCCCTAGACCTCTCTTCTGAGCCTGGACCCATATGTCTGACTACCTTCAGGACATGGCCACTCAGATGTCTCACGTACCTCAAACTCCTCTGCAATGTCATCCTTTCTCCTAATCTGCCTCTCTCTTGCCATCCC
Organism: Nyctalus aviator; assembly: GCA_036971965.1. Taxonomy (NCBI): domain Eukaryota; kingdom Metazoa; phylum Chordata; class Mammalia; order Chiroptera; family Vespertilionidae; genus Nyctalus; species Nyctalus aviator. Next base: position 12,960 of record JAPZQD010000125.1, on the reverse strand, counting down.
ACCTTGCTTAGTATCAAGTCTCCAAACTCACAAGCCCTTTCTCGCCTTTCTCCACCATGAGGCCTGATGATTCTATGTCTCAAGGGTTTGTTTCTTTGTTCTGAATTTATCCTTTTTCTTTGCGGTCTGACTTTTTTTTTTTTTTTTCCTCACCCAAGGGTATTTTTTCCCATTGATTTCTAGAGTGAATGGAAGGGAGGGAGGATGTGGGGGAGAGAGAGATGCATATCTTGGTTGCCTCCCATACATGCCCTTACTGGGACTGGGGAATCTGCAAGTGAGGTACATGCCCTTGACTGGGAATCAAACTCCACAACCCTTCGGTCTGCAGGCTGACTCTCTAACCACTGAGATAAACCAGCTAGGGCTATGGTCTGACCTTTGTTGTCCTAGTTCACATCCTCTCATCCCTTGCTTGGATCTCTGCAGCACCCTCAAGGATGCTCTCCACACATCCTCCCTTTCCTTGCTTTGGTTGATTCCCATGGAAACTTGAAGGTGCATTAAGGTAGAAATATGGTTATGCTAAGCCTTTCCTTAAAATCCTTCAGTGGCTTTTCCTTTATTGCCCTCCCTACTATGCATGGTGTATAAGGCTTTGCCCAATCATACCCTCTAACCTTCTCCACCCTCATTTCTTGTAAGTCCTTCCCTTTTACTACAGCTATGCTCAACTGCTAACCTCCCTTCACCATGTGGCACTTCCATTCCCACCTTTCCTTCAGGTCCCTGCTCTCACAAAGTTCCTGGTAGACTTACAGACAAGGAAATCAGCAAATAAAGTGCAGTGTGATACGTGCTGTGGCAGAGGATGCACAGGTACTATAGGAATACGTAGGAGGAAGAAGTAAGCCAGTCATCTTTTCCAGGAAGCCTTCTCTGATACCATCCCCTTATCCCAGTCTGGCTTAGTTCTTCCTCCTACATGATCCTATAGTACCTGTGCATCCTCTCCCACAGCATGTATCATGCTGCACTTTATTTGCTGAATTCCATGTCTGTAAGTCTACCAGGAACTGTGTGAGAGCAGGGACTCTGTGTGCTTCATGTTGACTCCCAGAACCTACCACAGGGCTGGGTACTTACTAGAGGTTTAAAACTACTTGTTCAAGGAGTGACACTAAATGTATCTTTCCTGTATGATGCCAAAAACGGTTTGGCTCAGTGGATAGAGCATCAGCCTGCGAACTGAAAGGTCCCGGGTTCGATTCCGGTCAAGGGCATGTACCTTGGCTGCGGGCACGTCTCCAGTGGAGGGTGTGCAAGAGGCAGCTGTTCGATGATTCTCTCTCATCAATGTTTCTAACTCTCTATCCCTCTCTCTTCCTCTCTGTAAAAAAATCAATAAAATGTATTTTTTAAAAATGTATCTTTCCTGTATGAAAATGTCCTACGAATGCTAGTGTTTAAATGAATGTCTATTTATTGCTTCCTTCCTAATCCACTGCTTCAGATTGTGTCAGTCACATAGGATCCAGTGTAAGAGGAAGTCCCTGTGGTCATAATTATCATCCCCCCAACCCAATGCAAGTAGTTAGGCTGTTCCAGTTAAAGGCTCATTACTAAGAACAAAACCAAAACTGCAAAGAGAATAGTTATAGTCCGTGCACATGAGTAAGAGGAGACTTTTGGATAAACAACAGTATAAGTTTAACGCCCTCTTGAGCAGACACAACATAAGTCTTAGAAAGGGCTAGGAGGCAGGGCTTTGCCTGGGGCAGCAGAGATCCCTGCACTTTGGCAGTAGCAGGAGATGGCAGAGAGACTGTGGAATCTCCTGTGAAAACCCTCCCTTGAGGCAGGGGAGTTTTGAGGTTTGGATCAGCTGACATATTTTTCCCCACTGGGCTGATGCATCATAATGGACTGATCTGAGCAGGAGACATGGTGGGCGGTGCCCTCAGACAGGCGGCTTGAGCAGCCTTGAGGCTCTGGCTCCATGCCACAGGCACTTCGGGCTCCTGTTGTGGGCCAAGAGCTCCGCCCCCAGCTTTGCCCAGGCCTCCTTTATTCACAGTTGTCTTGGTTCAGCACTGCCATCCACTCTCCTGCTTATAAGGTTAAAAATAAAATGCTCCATATTTCAGGATATGAAGAAAACCAAACCAAGGGTTTGGACTGCCAGTGCTGCAGGGCGCTAGAACTTTGTCTGCAGGCCAGGGCTGGTGGCTTTTCTTGGAGGTGTGACCAGAGCTCTGCCACGCCTGTGCCCACCTCCCTTCCTTCTTCTAGTTCCACTTCAGTGTTGGCAACCAGAGTCTCAGAGCTAGTGGGTTCATTCTTCCACCTCTGGAGGGGACCCCACACAATCTGGTGAAGATAGTTGGCCTCTATCGTGAGCCCCAAGGAGGAACTGCTTCAAATTTCCTTGGTTATTATTCCCGTTCCTCAGTGTAGAAAGCATACAGAACCAAGAGACAGAACCCAGGACTCTGACTCTGTTGCAAGCTGCCCTCTATGACTGTCAGTTACCATATGAAAATGGATGGTGTGATCCTAATCTATCCCAGGTGACTGTGGTGCCCTGAAATAACTGGAGCCAATGGGCATGAGGACGATTGAACAAGGGAGAAGTATGTGCCCGTCTTACATTTTGTTGTCAACCTCTCACTGTCTCAGGTACCTCCCAGAGCAACTCTGCATGTTTCCTCTCAATGAGTTGTCAGTGGAGTTGGAAAGGAGCTCATCGCCATCCTCCACATGACCTCCCATCCAGACACGCCCACATGCACTGAGTCTGAGCTGTGGCAGATGGGAGGTGTTTCCCCCTTGGTGGCGAATGGCATAGAGAATGATGTTTGTGGTAAGCAGGAAGGCGGCACCAGTCTGGTCTTTGGCTTTGTGGGGAACTGTCCTCTTCTAGGGCCGGACTTGAACAAAGGATGTAGGGTAGGGAGGTGTCAGGCAAGTATTTATCTGGAAAAGATTCTTCCTCGGAAGCTACTGTCCCTACCTCTTCCCCCTCTCCCCATTTTTTTCTCTCTCCCCCTGTGGCTCAGTCTCCTCCTTTCACTCACACTTTCCCAGACATGGGCTTCTGTGCTACTAAGAGTCATGGCTCTTTCTTTCTCAGGCAGGAAAGACTTTGAAGAGCTTCCTATTCAGCTACCAGGGGAGGCAGCCCCAGTTTCATGGCTCTGGGCTCTGGGGGCCTGGATGTTGTGTGCTGGAGAGAATCCAGTTCCCTGCAGCCACTCCTTCAATGCCTGTTTGTCCAGCCATTGATGCATAAACTTACTTGGGTGCTACGGGTCCAGTCTGTTCCAAACATAGGCAGGAATAAAAGAAAAAGAAAGAGAAGATTTGAGTTTCAAATCTCTTAAAGCCACCTTCTTTGTCTTCCCCAATAAGCATGCTGGACCATTCTTTCTCAAGTGCTGGGACCTGACGTATCTCCCAGGATACAGGACTAAGCCAGGATGCTGTATTCCATTGGGTACAATGCCAGGTGCAGCAGCCTCGCTCCACATTGGGTGTGTGGGGGGAGGAGAGGAAGGCTGGAAGAAGGGTGATTATGTGGCCATCTTTGCAATGACCCTCTTCTGACATGCTCTTGCCACCAGCCTGGGAGACCCCCTTATTACTCATTGTGGTGGATTATCATCTTACCTGAGCAGCCAAAGCCATTGGTCACTGCTGGAAATTGGTATTGTTGTGTGTTTTTTTTTGTTTGTTTGTTTTTTGAAACCCTTTCCTCTGTGGGATCCTAAGTCCTACTTTCTCCTGTTTCTCCCACATCTCTGATGACTGTTTTCCCTCAAGCTTTCATGTGAGATCCTTCTTCCTTGACCACCTCTGAATGAAGCTGCCTCCAGCTTACTTTTCCTGGATGATCTTATCCTCTTCACAACTTCTGACATTCAGACTCGCACTTCTGGCTTGATTTCTCTTCCTCAGTGTTCTGCAGGCACTTCAAATTCCTCAGCACCCAAACTTGCTCATCTGTTTCTCTCCTTGTATGCTTGCCTACATGAAGGGCACTGCCATTCTCTCCTTCACTCTAGACAGAAATAAGAAATCATACTCGAGCCACCTTTACTCTCACCTCTCCTACTCCAATCCCAGGTAATTTATATCAAAATTATATGAATTCTACTTTCATAGCATCATTTGCTTTCCTTGCCTTCTCCTTATCCCCACAGCCTGAGGTTAGACCCTCATCATCTCTTGTCTGGGCCACAGAAGCTGGCTTCCCAGCTGCTCTTGCTCACTGTCAGTCCATTCTCTACTGCAGCACAATGCCTGGGCTCCAGGAGGACTCATTGCTGATTAAATGAATGAATGAATGAATGAGTTGTGGGTAGCAATTGCTTGCTCAGAGGAGAAATGCAAGGTGATTGTCTGCAGCTGGTTGTCATTGTGAGTTAACATCAGGATCACCATTCTCAACCTCATCTAGCCTTAGTGGAGATGCTTCAGTATTAAATACATTTAGAATCGTGTTTATGGGATTCAGGAGACCTGTGTGATAGTCCAGACTCTGCCACTTGCTTACGATGGGACAAGTCTTTTCTGAGGCCATATTTGACCCTGAGAGCATGGCAAAAGCAAGAATCAAGGAGTTTGAGGTTCTCAGTTGCTCTGCACTTGCCATGCTGCATTATCCTTCATGAGAAAGAAGGACAAAGATTTTTGATAGAGAGTAAACCAGGAGAACTGTCTGAATCCACAAAGAGATGTCCCGTTAGTTCCTTATGGGACATTATTCAATCCCCAGCATCACTCAATCCTCTCAGAAATTCTAATGTGGGCTTCCATGCCCTATCTCTTTGTCTATGTCTAATAACACAATGGGCTTGGTCTTAGGTGTTCTTGAAGCCTCTTTGCAGATCTCTGACTCTTAAATCAAATATGGTGTGTGCTATTGAACAGCTAACTCCTGTTTAACTTCCCTTTTATATTGGCTTTAGCAGGGGTTTTATATTTAAGTTGAGTAGCTGGCTGGGGTCCTCCAGTAAGTCCCATAGGCTCTTTGGCCTGGTTAGTAGCAACTTACCTGAAGTCAGGGGACAGGACCATGTGACTAATTGAGGTCTCTTTTGGGTTTTCAGGTATTAATTCTACTCTTCCCATTGCAGGATTTAGTGAATATGATTGTATTCTGTGATAAAGTATGTTATCTTCTTTTTCCATGTAAACTTGCCTCTTCCATTTGTCACTTTCCCCATCAGTGTCACGGAAATGCAGAGTATCGGTCACTTTAAGGCTCTGGGAACAAGAGCTAGTATCTGAGTAATGATGGCTAACTTACTTACTATGGGACAACTCTTTTCTGAGGCCATATTTGACCCTGAGAGCATGGCAAAAGCAAGAATCAAGGAGTTTGAGGTTCTCAGTTGCTCTGCACTTGCCATGCTGCATTATCCTTCATGAGAAAGGACAAAGAAAAAGTTAGTAGTCTTGGGAAAATGTTTAATAGTAACAACATTAGTTCCATTTGTTGTCTCAGCAGATCCATTCCTTACAGTATATTATTTTGCAGTACTTCATTTTGTCCAATTTTGGATTATGAATAATTAATTAAGTCAAGTATTGCTCTATTGATGTGACTTAGCACATCTAGGAATCTGTTTCCAGGCTCTAAATCCTGAATAATAAGGAGGTGCTGGATGGAGGAAGGGGGCAGGGAAGCTCTGTGGAGAGTTACTTTGTCAACATCAGAGAGTTGGCTTCAGGACCAAAGCCAGGCTCTCAGTCCTATGGTCCCATGAGTCAGGTTTCTGTGTTTATTTCCAGTTTCTGCTAAAGTCAGCCTGTCTTTTCTGCTCCCTGCAATATTGTCCTGTCCCCTATAGAAACCTACAGTTCACTTTCCTCCAAGCTTGATGCCTGGATTTGCTCAATGTCAGAGTTCTATCTGGGTCTGAAGTCCGTAACCAGGTTGGTGTTGGGATGTAATCGGCATTTCAGGCTTTTAGTTGTGGTTAGGAGAGGAGTTGCTCAGCCAGACTCTTGGAGCCTTTCCAAATCCATCAGCCCTTTCTTTGGAGATCACCAGTGTAAGTTAGATTAGGGGAACTCCTACTCTCAAGGTGGGGTATAGAGCAAATGATGTCTGAAGGCCCTCTTAGTGTGCTGGTATTCTACAAATAATCTTCTAGTCAGAAGATAACAGCACAAGACACTGGCCATTGCTTAGAGCAGATGTCTGTTCTCCACCTGCCACACTCCCCCTGCTTCCCCTGGTGGCTGTCATCACCTAATGTCATTCATTCTACCAATTCATGTCACCAGCTCAGTCCCTTTAGATATGCCTGTTTGATCCATGGTATTGAATCTAGTCCATTCTCTTACTGAGATGAGAATCAAAGGCCAAAGAAGGCCTAGGTGACTTAAGGATACACAGTAAGGTCATAACAAAGCTGGGACCAGAAATAAGAGCTCTGGGATCCAAGTGTGGGTCTTTCCTCATCACATGGTCCTGGTTCTGAGGCTGAAATTCTGTATAGTCCTGAGCCTTTGCAAACTGCCCAATTAGAAACTTTCCTCTTCAAAATATTTTTTTTTACAAGCCTAAATAAAGGAAGGTTCTTGCCAGTTTGTGGAGGGTGATTCAGGAGAGAGACAAATATTTGTACCTAATTGTGAAAATGGTGAGGTACTTAAGAGATAGTCCAGAATGCTTCACTTTGGAGACTTTGATTGGTTACAATTTGGGGCAGGGTCTATCATTATTGACTACCTGCACCTTAGGATCTTGACCTTGGAGAAACATGAATCTGTGTTAAAATATAGTAGTCAGCTTCTCATAGGCTTGATTCCATGTTCTTTCAATTTTTAACATTAGGACCTTGAACCTGTTACTTACTTTTTCTCTGAGGCTCATTTTCCTTATATATAAAATGGGAATCTTGTATTTTTTCTTTAGAAGATTGGTATGAAAGCAATTGAAATAATCATGAAAATGTCCTTAGCATAGGGTCTGGTCAACAAATGATACTGTTGTTTGGTTTGTGGTTGTGATGCTGACTAGGATTGCTAGATGCTCACCTGACCAGGATTCATTCAGAAAAGTAGATCTTGTTTGCATATCAAAATTAGGCCCTAAGAAAGATGAGATGCCACATGGGCCCCTATCATCTGGGAAGATGCTTGGGGAATGGAAGGAAAACTGGATTCAGAAGAGACATTCAAAGTGCTTAGCAATCCTTCCTATGGTGGACTCTGGCAGCATGGAAACCCTGAGTTCTGTCATTTGTTGACATCAGGGACTTGTGAGGAAGTTGTTTAAACTCTTTGAGTCTCAGTCTCCTCAGAAGAACTGTTTGTCCATGCATCCATCTAGATGTTCCTTCAGTAAGCATTTACTGAGAATGTACAATGTGTCACCCCCATGGCACGTATTCGGATAAACCTTGGGAATGAGACCACATAAAGAATCCTTGTTTTTGAGGAACTTATGCTTTGTTAGGGAGTGGAGAGTACACCAGCAGTGATAGGGGTATTGTGAAGACAATAGGAGGGTGCCAGGGAAGCACCTACAGATGCAGGTTGGGGAAGAAGACAAGATTCATTATTTAAAATAAAACTTCAGCATTTACCAAGAATTGCAATGCAGGAAGATGAGAGGCAAAGGCCTTCTGAAGGTTGCATGCTTCAATTCCCTCCATTTCTTTTCTTTTTTTAAAATATATATTTTATTGATTTTTTTTACAGAGAGGAAGGGAAGGGCTAGAGAGTTTAGAAATATCGATGAGAAAGAAACATTGATCAGCTGTCTCCTGCACACCCCACACTGGGGATGTGTCCACAACCAAGGTACATGCCCTTGACCAGAATCAAACCTGGGACCCTTTAGTCCGCAGGCTGATGCTCTATCCACTGAGCCAAACCAGTCAGCAATTCCCTCCATTTCTTAGCACACACAGGCTTTCTTTTATACCAAGATGAAATGTAAGCCCTCTTCTGAGAATTGCCTGGTGGATGTATAGGAAGGAGAATTTCATGACACTCAGGTGAAAGGATCTGTGACACTCATCATGGAAAGGGAAATCCCATGACACCTAGTAAGAGACTTGGGGCCTTCTGATTAGCAATTTCAAAAGGCTGCCCTTAGAGAAGGGCCTGGCATAGCACTGAGGTCCTGTAATCCTGTTGAGATCTATTTTTCTGTAATGGGCAGATTACATGTTCTATGACTGATTTCTTCACCAGGCAAGCCTTGGATGGCTTGGTGCGGGAAGGTGATCAAAGTGGACTTGCTGTAGGGAATGACATCTGAGCCTCGCTCAAGACTTACTAGAGTTATCCTCATGTGGGCTTGGGCAGGTAGGTGGCAGAAGAAAGAAAGGAGCTGGTGATTCTAGGCAGAACAGCAGGTACCAGTACCAGGAGGCACAGGCACAGAGCAATGAGAGGACCCAGAGAAGGGCAGCAGGACTGGAGCAGCCTTTGAGGAGGGATCCTGAGGAGGAGCAGGAGCCAGATCATGGTGGGGAGCAGACCATGGTAAGCCTTGCAAATGAATTTGAACCTTATGTGTAAGGAATCTGGTAGCCTCAGCTTACACTTTGGCTGCATGGGCTCTGGAGTGATCAGCCTCGTTGGAGAGACAGCAGGCCACTCGTGGGTGGTGGGGGGCAGCATCTTAGAGCTATCACAGAGAGGGACTAACAAGTGTGGATAGGTGGAGAAACACCCTGGGACGGAGCTGCCTGGTGTGGAACTCCAGGACTGACTTCCTGTGCTTCTTAGTCCCATTCTTTGCATAGATGCCCCAGGCACCATGTTAAGGAAGTCATTCATTTATTCATGTGATCATTTATTCATGCCTCCCACAGATTTTTATTAAACTCCCACTCAGTGTCAGGTAGGTTCTAGAAGCTGGCATTACAGTAGAGCCTGATACTGCCCACACTTATAGAGCTTTCATTTTAGGGGGAAAACAGACACACAGAAATAAATGAATTAGTTTCAGGATCCGATAAGAGTTCTAAAGAAAATTAAAGCAGGTATGGGAATAGAAAGAGGTGCAGGTGATAGTATTTGCAGATAGAGTAATATTGCAAGGCCACTCTGCAAAGGTGATCTTTGAATAAAGAACTGAATAAAGTGAAAGAGTGAACCATTAAAATAATGGAGAAACAGCTGTGCATAGTCCCTAGTTGGGAATAATTTGGGGGTGTACAAGGAACAGAATGAAGGCCAGAGACTGAATAGCAGGAGGAGGTGGGAGATGTTGCAGGGCCTCGCAGTCATGTAGAAGATGCAGGAGTCAGGAGTAAAGGTTTAGAACCCCAGATCACTGAGGGGATGGCAGCTGGACTCTGGCCTTCCTATTTCTCTCTTTAGCACACGGCCTTCCTGGGCTTCCAGATAGGACCTTTCTCAGGCTCCAGGACTCATAGGTATTCCATGGGAATATAGCCTCTGGTTCTTATCTTCTCCCTCTTTTCCATTATTATTAACATTTAATTATTAAAATGAAAGGAGTACTAAAAAATGAGTTCACACTAAGGTATTAATTTGACAAACAAATGCTTAATGTGTTGTATTTAGCAACCTTGGCCCAGTCTTTGATTTGGAAGTTCATTCTTGGCATAGACCCAGATTTCCATCTGGAATCCTTTTCTTCTGCCCCAAGAATGACCTTTAACATCTCTTATAGCATGGGCCTGTGGATAAGGAAAACTCAGCTTTGTTATCTCAAAAAACTTTCCTTTGCCTTATATTTTGAAGATATTTATGCTGTATATAGAATTCTAAGTTGACAGTTTTCTTTTTTTTCCTTTCAGTACTTTAAAGGTGTTGCTGCCTTGTCTTCTGACCTGTGTTGTTTCTTATAAGAAGTTGGCTGTCATTTTTATACTAGAGGCTCGGTGCATGAAAATTCATGCACTGGAAGGGAAGGGGTGTCTTTCAGCCTGGTCTGCCTCCTCTCACAGTCCGGGAACCCTTAGGGGTGGGAGGCGACCTGGGATCAAGGCAAGATGACACCTCATCACACCTCTGCTGCTGCCACTGCCGGCAGTGTAAGCCTTGGTTACCTGAGCTTTGGGTGGTCCTGGGTGGCTGGGTAGCTGCCATCCAAGTCTTGCCTGTGCCTGGGCAGCTGGAGGGCTGAGGGGAGTGGGGGACTCTGGAAGTAGGCACATGGAGCCGCTGGGCCTGCCTGGCCGGTCCCTCCTGGGGGCAGGTCCAACCTTGCTGCATACCTGCTCTCTTGTCAGGGCTGAAGGGCTTGGGCACCACCATCTTGTGGCTGTGGGAACCACCATCTGTGAGTGTGGGGTAGTCAATTAGCATATTCCCTCCTTACTGCCCATGGGTGCCACCATCTTTGTGATGGTGTGAGAGTCAATTATAACAGTCCATCTTTATTGATAGGATTACTTCCTCTGCATGTAAGCTTGTATTTATCCCTTCTCTGAATTCTTTTAAGATTTTCTGTTTATCAGAAATTTGAAGCAATTTGATTGTGATATGGCTTGGTGTAGTTTTTCTCCCCCTCATTTCTTTTCCTCAGAGTTTGTTGAACTTTTTTGATCTGTAAGTTTATGCTTTTTATCAATTTGAAAATTTCAGCCATCATTCTAATATTTCTTTAGATATTTTTCTGTTTCCCCTTCCTTTCAGTACTACAATTACATGTGTACTAAGCCATTTGAGATTGTTGCACAGTTCATTGTTCTATTTAACTTTCTTTCCGATGTCTTTTGGAATCCAAACCTTGCTGGTGCTAGATATTTTGTATTTCTAAGCTTTGTTCTAGGATACAGTTAAACAATTTGGTGAGTTTTAACTCTTCTAGGTCTTACTTTTAAACTTTGTTTAGTGGAATCAGAGAAATATTTAATCTGGGTTAATTTCCACAAGTGAAGGGAAAAACAAAACAAAACATCTCTTCTGAGTATTCATGAACTATAAGGTTTTCCCACTCTGGCTTGGGGGCACAGGAACCTTTTAAGGTCCTCTATCTTTTCAGGAATAACCTTCTTGGCCTCAGGTAGTTTCTTCACATGCATGATCTGGTCAGTCTCAGATGGAGGCTTGAAGGCCACTCTCTACAAAACCGTCTGTCTGTAGAGGCTTCTGTACTCTGCCTTGCAACTCAGGTTACCTTGCTGTCCTGATTCCCAGCTCTGTCTCCTCCACCAAGATATTTTCCTAGCTCTGTCTACATTCCTGCTCTCTACACCATTGCTCAGATACTCACACCAGGCAATAAACCAGGTCATCCTACGGTTCACCTTGTTTGTTTGTCATCTCTCAGGGATGCAGGTTTTCATTGCCCGATGTCTAATGTCTCAAAAGCTGTTATTTTTGTATGTATTCTTTGGCTTTTAAATAGATCCTCTGAATTGCCTGGGAGAGCTTTTAACAAACCAGTTACCTGGAATATGCCATTGGTTAATGTGAGGTCACTTTTGAGTAGACTTGAATATTCCCAGATGGAGCCATGGAATCATGAGCTGCAATTCTGGCCTCACTTTACTTGGATGTGAAGAAATTGTTGGAAAATGTCTAACAAATACCTTGAATCTGTACTTGAAGTCAACAGAAATCTATACGTATGGAATTATGGATACTTAATAAATACACTGAGTGGCCAGATTATTATGATCTCTGAACACATAATAATCTGGCCACTCAGTGTATATCCTATATAATAAAAGGCTAATATGAAAATTGTCCCCTTGACCAGAAGTTTGACCAGGAGGCAGGCTGGCCAACTGCCCATGCCCTCTTCTCCTGGCGAGGATGGCCGGACCATACCCATGCACAAATTCATGCACCGGGCCTCCAATATATATACTGAGTGGCCAGATTATTATGTGTTCAGAGATCATAATAATCTGGACACTCAGTGTATATTTGTTATTTGCAAGATATTTCCTTCTGGTAGAAGTTCCAGAAATTTTACTTCTTGGTAAAAACATTTGGAGTGCCATTGAATGCTCCACAGGTTGAATATTATTAGGATTCTGGTGGTGATTCTTCTTAGTTTTGTCTTTCTGACTGCCACCTCCTCACCTTCTCAAGGGATTGAAAGGTCTCTGAGTGAATGGCCTTCACTTTCATAGTGTATTTATGATGGACAACTTTGATTCAGCTGAAGTGTAAGGAGACTAATCAACATATCTTTATAAGCCCCAGCTCTGGGCCAAGTTTGAGGGGAAAACAATGATGCCTAAGGTCTAGTTACTGGTCTAAAGAATTTATTTCTTCATTTTGGAAGTAACATCTACACTTGTGAGTCAATTAGAATGAAAGTATTTGCCAACAAAGCAACACAAATTATAACCAATTGTAGAGGCCAGAGGAGCAGGAGAGACCAGGTGTCAGAGAAAAATGACTGACTTCCCATGATGGCCACATTACTGAGATATCAATTGCATAACACTTAGAAAGCTCTGAGGAAGGGGGGTGTAATTGGGCCTAGAGAGTGGATGATGTGGATGGAGGGTGAGGACCAGAATCAAACAGTGAACAGAATGGAATGCTAAGGGCAGCCAAGGTCACTGTGTCTAGTGCCAGTGAAGGGCCCAGAAAGCGTCCAAAAATAGCATCAGGGCCTAGATTCACATTTCCAGAAATGGAAGTCTCATACTCCTGTACCACACTTTAAAATTTTCTCCATATAGTTACACACTCCGAGTCCTTCAGTCATCACAGTAGGCCTGTGAAAGAGGCAGGGCACAAACTGTTGTCATTTGACAGAAGAGGAAACTGAGGGTAGTAAAGGTTAATTGGCTTTTGCATAGTGACCTGAATAGGGGAAGAAGGAACCCAGACCAGAATCCACAGGTGCTCTATCTGCCTGGCACCCTCAACTCTATCAATGACCCAACCTAGGTGGAGAGTCACGAGCCCAGCTCAGGTCCCACAGGAGACATTTAACTCAAATCCGGGACTACAGCTTGCCAGGCTCCAAAAGTGCAGGTGTGTGAGGATTGGCCAGATCTTTCTGCACACCTGCTGTAAAGGAAGGTGGAGAGGAAACCAAGTGCTCTGTGACCT
>JAPZQD010000124.1:0-15435 GCA_036971965.1 Nyctalus aviator | reverse complement strand
ACAGAAAGTCTCGGAAAACACACACACACACACACACACACACACACACACACACAGAAAAAGTAGCTGGACACACCGACTTTACAGAAAAAGGGCCCCAGTAACATCATTTTCATAGTCCCGCCCTCGGAACCATAGCAACACCGGCAGGAAGTTCTGACGCCCCAGCAGGAAAAGGTTGAAACGATGCTGCGCATCGATTGGCCTGTCCTGGCTGTGTGCAATGATTGGCCTGTTCTGAACATGCGCTCTGATTGGCCAGTTCAGAATATGCGCGCAGATTGGCCTGTTCTGGGCATGCCGCACTGATTGGCCTGTTCTGGGCATGCGTACTGAATGGCCTATCCTTAGCATGCAGCACCTCGGATTGGCCTGTTCTGAAACGTGCGCTCTGATTCCGGGCCAGTTTCAGAATATGCGCGCAGATTGGCCTGTTCTGGCCATGCGCACTGATTGGCCTGTTCTTGGGCATGCGTACTGAATGGCCTATCCTTAGCATGCGCACTGATTGGCCTGTTCTGAACATGCGCTCTGATTGGCCAGTTTAGAATATGGCGCGATGATTGGCCTTGGTTCTGGGCATGCGTACTGAATGGACCTTTTCCTTACACATTGCGCACGCAGATCAGTTTGGCCACTTCTGGACATGCGCTTTCGTAGTGCCAGTTTGGAACATGCGCGCTGATTGGCCAGTTCGGGGCATGCACACTGATTGGGCCGGTTCTGAAACTGGCGTTCTGATTCGCCAGTGGTGAACCAGCGCGCTAATTAACCGCGTTCTGGGCATGCCGACTGATTGGTCATTTCTCAATTATGCTCACTGATTGGCCAGTATTGGACATGCGCACGATCCGGCTCCTTGAAGTGCCTGCCAGCCTGCAGCTGCATGTGCTGGAGATTTCCATAGTGGACAGTGCTTAGGATCCTCGGCCTCAGGAGCCCATGACCTGTGATGTCCGTCCGGATGCTGTAGGTCGAATGGCCGCGGCCTACCCTACCATAGGGCGCTGGGACCCTTACCAACCCCCTCGCCATCACTCTCCTGCTGTCCCCCTCTCCCTAGCCGCGGGAAAAGACCTCTCCCTGTGACAGGCGCCCTTCCGCCTGGAATGCACATACCATGCTCACCTCCAGGTCCAGGAGCCTGACCTCCGGTCAACCTGGGCTCGCTCCGGGAGGGCTCGCTGCTGCTCCCCAGGTTGTGTCCGCCTCCCCGTTATAGTCTACCCGCATGGACATCAGGGAAACCAGAGCCTCTCCGGGATGCCCCCTCTAGCCTTCCCTCCCTGGTCACTTACGAGCACGTGCCCTTCTGGCCTTCCCTCCCGGACACTTCCGAGCACCTGCCCTATGTGAACCAGCTCTCGACCCTGATGCCTCAGCTCAAGAGAGCCCTCACCTTTCGCGGCGTCCGGGCCGGAGGCCACAGCCCTCCTCACCGTCACCCCACTGGAACGGCTCTCTAAAGCGGTGGCAGCCAGAAGGAGGGGGGCTGGACAAGCGGGGACAGGGTTTTGGGAGGTGCATGGTGAGAGGAGAATGCTACAAAAGGATAAGAGGAAGCGGCGCGGGGTGCCCTGCAAGCCCGCACTCCAGGGCTTGATCGTTGGGGGGAACGGGGGGAGTGGGGGGCACACCGGCTCGGGAAGCGGAGAAACATCCCTGAGGATGTCTGGGCTCTGCGTTGACCAGGTTCTGGTCTGTTGGGTCCCCCAGAGGTCACCTGAATGTTTCCAGGTTGGTGATGGCCAAGGGAGAACTTTCCCAAGGACTGGACCGTTCGAGGCTAAGGGGATGGGCCGGGAGGATGAGAGAGGAGGGGCATTGGTACGGATGCCACAGGAGGGGCCTGGGGAGCCGGTGCAGTCAGCGGCGAGAAGACCTTGATAACACAGGGTCCTATTCCGGAAGCTGCCACAGGTTTGCAGCCTAAACCCTGGACAGTGTGGTCACGCGCGGGACACACTGGCGCTGGGACCCGCACCAGCCCCTTCTTTCGCCGCATGCGCGGGAAGCAGCCCCTGGAAGGCGCGGCCGTTAGTCACGTGGGCACAGCTGCCCGGTCGCCCGGATGTATGCACAGTCCCTGCAGATGTGAGGCTCGCTGGGAGGACGCGGGGAGAGCAGACCACGCCTGTGCCGGCCTTCAGGAGGGGCTCTTGTCCTCGGTAGAGATACTGGTTCTCATCCCTGTGGGCGGGCACCTTGTACTTGGCGCCCATTCACACAAGGACTTTCCCTGCAGCGAGCGGCCCCATTTAGAACCCCCGTTTCTCTGGACCACGACTGGGCCCACGGCAGTAGTGCATCACGTTGCAAATCAGGCCGACCTCTCCCCCGCCCTTTCCTGCTTGAACACAAAATTGGACCGTCTTTTCATAACCAGGAGGCGCACCTTTTGTTAGGCCTCAGCAGCCTGCAGTCTGCCTAAGCACAATCTCCCTCCCTCTATGGCTCTTTCAAGCGGGTTCAGGGTGTGAAAGTTCTAATCTGCAAGGACTGATACACATTTGCTGCTTTTCAAATTGCCCTTTCTTCTAAGTTGCTGGTAGGTTGCCTTAGCAACATTTTTATTCCTGCTACCTCACAATGGGATCCTCATTGGCCCTTTTTTTTTTTTTCCCCAACTCATTTTCCTTTTTTTGTGTGCTCCTTGTGTGTCGTGTCTTTAAATATATTTTATTGATTTTCTCACAGAAGAGAGGAAGATGAGAGGGATACGAAAGGTAGGAAACACTTCAATTGAGAGAGACCCCCACTCATCTGATGCCAGGCTGACCTCTTGACGACACACCCCTCTACTCGGGATATGCCCGCAATCACCAAAGGTACATGCTCTTGACACCGGAACCTTGAGAACCTGGGCCACCTTTCAAGTTCGCAGGCTGATGCTCTATCTGTTGAGCCAAACCGTGATTTCGGCCCTCCTGTTTGGTTGTTCATGAAACTATCTGTATTAGATACATTTGACGTGGCCAGATTATTATGGATCTCCTGGAACGCATAATAATCTGGCCACTCACCTCCAAATAGAAATAGAAATAGAAATAGAAATTAGCAATAGTAATAGAAATAGACATATAGAAAATAGAAATATATATATATACTCATCCCCCGCCCCCCCCCTCCCCCCCGCCCCTCCCCCTCCCTCCATAACTACTATATATATATATATATACTTAAGTGCGCCTGGCGCATGAATTCATGCATGATTGGGATCCCGGCCAGCACCTTGGCCAGGGTTGCAGGGGACAGCGGGCAGTTGGCCGGACTGCCTGCTGCGTCAAACTTCTGAGTGGAGGGGGCAATGTATGCATATTAGCTTTTTATTACTCTAGGATATATTGCTGAGTTCAGTGCTATTATTTCAGTTCTATGGCACTCGGAACTTGAAACCTTTCACTTGCGCCTCACAAAATTGGGACGGTGTAGTAGGGGGGAAGTAGAGGAGCAGATCTAAAATTATAATAAAGTGATGCCAAACAACCTCGTCCCAACCTACCAATAATTAACTATTAAGAATAGTTTGTTGTATAAGCAATACTTAGAGATTTTTTTCATCAAACATAACAAATGCATTTAAATATATTAAGTTTTATTTTTGCATACAGGACTCTACCCCTCCTCTTTTTAAACTCCGGTTGTTTTTCTCAACAAGGACTCCACATTACACAGCTAGGCCGCACTGACCAGCATAAAATATGCGTCATCTTGCGTTCAACCTATGTCAGAGAGATCCAAGGAGAGAGCATATGTTCCAATCCAAAGGGGGGAGCAATCTACAGAAGCGGTGGCAGTCAAGATTAATGAGATCACACCTAAGAATGGAAGGGAGTCAAGATGGAAATAAGGAACCACTCGCATGTTACATCTTAGCTCAGCCCACAGCAGGTCAGAGAGAGATAGAGAGATAGTTAGAGGGCCCGCACTTTGTCCCTCACTACACACCTGTTTCACAGAGGCAGGCACTGCTGGTGAAGACCAGCACAGCCAGGCAGAAACACACCAGACCAAAGGGCTGGTTAGCCGTATCAGAGCACAGCACCTGTGTGTCGGGGTTGTCAGCCACGCCTTGCACCAGGCATGACCAATGGGCTGCCCATGTGCCCACCTCATCCAGTTGGTCCATGAGAGAGGGAGACATGGGAGCGCCATGGCCTCCTCCTGACTTTGGCTACAGGATAGCGGTTAGCCTGCGTTAAATGGATCTCCCTGAAAAAAACAGAGAAACCCAAGCGGAAGGTGAGGCCCCCATACAGACTCACCGAGGGCAGGAGCTGATGAGGGAAACAAAGGGCCCCCCCCTCCCCACACAATATTCCCTGTTCACCGCCCCCATGCCAAGACTGCTGATGTGAAAGCACAGATGAGAGATATCAGTATAAATTGGAAAGAGGCTGCCTCAACAAGCCCCACAAGACCCACCTCCGACTTTTACTTCCCTAGTGCAGTTCTTGGAACCACAGTAACAGGGCTTAGAAGTCCAGAGGGAATTTACGCGTAAGTTGCTAATAGGGACCTCACCCGTGCTGGCGCCTCAGATGGCCGGGCTTGTGTGGGGTGTGAGAGCAGAGAGCCCAGTGAGATCGCTGCCAGAGTGCACTGGAGCTTTGTTCCCAGATCAGGAGGAGGAATGGGAGCAGACCAGGAGGAGGAATGGGAGCAGATCAGGAGGAGGAATGGGAGCAGGAGTGAGGACCACCATCGCGCTCCCTGAAAACCCGTGGTCCTCCGCCCCTCACTAAAGCATCCCCTCTGAGGCCCGGGCCACGTCTGGTGCACTGTCTGTTAGCACTCAGTCCCCTCAGGGTCTTAGTGGTGCCTGCTGCCCTGCATTGGGGGCGTGCTGCGCTCTTGTTGGGCGAACAATACACGTGAACGCACTGAAAGCAAACAGACCCTAGCGTCTCCAACACTGTGATTCTTTGGGAAAGACAAGTGCACGGCTCTGTCTCCGCTCTCCCTCTGGGTGCACCGTCTCCCTTCCTGTGCCTCAGTGAGGGTCCCGCAGGGAGGGAGGGTTGGTCACGTGCAGGAGGAGGGGTGGTAGGAGCGGGGGAAGACCATCGGCAGCCCCCGGGCACAGGTGAGGCCGGCTCCACAGTCAGGCAGGTGTGCTCGGTTTGCGGCCAGAGACCGTCAGGACGATGTATTTGGGAACCTGTGAGACGTCACCCTCACTGCTGCTGTCTTCTCCACTGAATGGGAGAGGGTGCTGGTCATGTGAGGTAGTTCATGGAGGATGGAAGAGGGTGACAGTGAGAGGCAGTGGTCTCCTCTGGTGGTTGATTAGATTCGATAAACAATTCAGTGAAAAAGTAGTAGGTAGAGCTTTTTAGTCCCTCAGTGCTCAGCGTGCTCACATACCGGGATGTGTCATTATGGGGGCTCAGCAGGAGAGTGTGGAGGGGAGAGAAAAAGGCAACAGACTAATGAGAGGCGATGTAAGATGGGGAGTTTATAGGCCTATTGTATACGGGTAAGGCAATAGGGGCCTGCTGGGTGGGCTTGAGGAGGGCTGTCGGATCCAGACTGAAAATTCGCTACATAAGGTTGAATTCTCTATCTAACAGGGGACCTCTTCAAGGAAGAGAGCTGGTATACCAGGGTGTGCAGAGGTGATCAGAGAGGCCATGCTTGGGATGGGACATCACAAGAGCAGCGCT
Source organism: Nyctalus aviator (assembly GCA_036971965.1). Taxonomy (NCBI): domain Eukaryota; kingdom Metazoa; phylum Chordata; class Mammalia; order Chiroptera; family Vespertilionidae; genus Nyctalus; species Nyctalus aviator. The sequence continues at coordinate 9,769 of JAPZQD010000124.1, read as the reverse complement.
GGGTTTACTGAGTCCAGAGCATGACTATGTGAGGAGCCGCCGGGTACACAAGAGATAGGAACCAGTAAAAACCTCTTGTGTCTAGGTTGTCCAGGTCAGGCTCATGGACCTTGAGCGGGTTCCCAGGAAATGAGCCGCGCAACCTGCTGTCAGAAGGAAAGAAATCTGTAATGGCTAGAGACCGGGGGGGGGGGGGGGGGCGGGGGGGTGGAGTAGTGGGAAGATGGCGAGGGGATTGGCACACAGCCGCGGTTCTTGGGTCACAGCACCTGGGCATCACTGTTCAGTTCCCTCCGCCCAAAGTTCCCACGCTGTCTACAGGGAAACCTAGTCTGTGCGGCTGGAAGACTGGCAGGGACTTCACCCGCACTTCTGCGCGTGCGCAGAACTGACCAATCAGTGCGCGGCGCTACCGGGAGCTTCCGGTACGGACCAGGGGACTTCCTGTCTTTGTTCCTATGGCTTCTAGGGCGAGACTAAGAAAGGGACCTTGTGGGGGCTGCTTCACTGGAGCCCCTCGGCGTGTGCTGTGACTGTCTGTGATGTTTCGTAGTCCGGTTCGTGTTCAGTCACGTGTCCCCCGGCTCTGCACAGGGAAGTCACGGAAATGACATTTTCACTGTGTGTGTGCGCCCGTTCCGTTTCTCTGGCCAGCAGGTGGCAGTGTTGCTCCATGCATCCGAGCTGCTCACCTCCTCCCCCGCCCTTCCTGCTTAGAAAAAATGGCAGGGCACGCTTTCTGCAAAAAATGGTGCTTTGTTTCAGAGACTGCGCAGTGCAGCCCTATCCTTTACTGTTTCTCTTGCCCTAACCATATATGCGTGAAAGTTTTTTTCTGTGAGAAGTCTGAGATTTTGCTGCTTACATACTATTCTAGGATTTTTATTATTTCATGGCTTATATTTAACTCTTTTGTGCATTTTGTGTGTGGAGTAAGTTGGTTTAGTTTAGTTTTTTGCCTGTACCTGTCCACTTTTCCCAGCACCATTTACTGAATAGACTGTCTTAGTCCATTGTGTGCTCTTGCTACTTTGTCAAATATTAATTAACCATAATGCCTTGGCTCGACTTGCGGGTTCTCCGTTCTGTCCCATGATCTATGCTGTATACATTGCCCATGGACACAGATAATAGGATGGTGAAGCCCTGGGGAGGGCAGGCCAGTGGGCGGGGCAAGGGGAAATAAAGGGAGGACCTCAGTAATACTCTCAACAATAAAGACGGAATAAAATAAAAGGGACTGATGAAAGCTCTTCAGGTTTTCCATGACTTCCCTTTGTCTAAGAGGGCGACAATGTAGATTAATTAAAATAAATCCCAGTTTTTCTTGCTTGAAGCCACTGCCCACATAAACTTTTTTTCCTCTGCCCTGTATTGTATTTTTTTTTGTTAGCTCCTATGACCCTAAAATGTAAAAAAACACCAATGTTCTACAAAACATCTCTGAAAGAACTCTGATGCTACATGGGATTGCGCCAAGTATCCAAGCAACAGGCAAGTTCAACCAATTCCCAGCCTTTCAAACCGGTCTTCTTTCCCTGTACATGGTCCTATCATCCCCTTCCCCAGCGACAACATCCCTACTGCTTCAGCTCAGTAGTTAAACTGGTCTTATGGAAACAAACATCAGGTGAATGAAGCCATTAGCATCTACTTGAGTCACTTTTACTAGAATTTTTTCTACCCTAATTCTACCACTACTTTGACCAAATTTTTAAGCCTCCAAAGCAAAAGACTTCTACAGGTCCAGCTCATGAAGTACAGTCACCACTGGGACCATACAAGCATTTCAAGGCACCTGAGTTCCTTATCATGAGCTTCCAGCGGTAACTTCTTCCCTCGGTCATCATAGCGGCCTCATGTTACGACCCCCTGCGTAGTGAATCTCTCTAGGGTAGCAATGTTCTTCCTCATCTGTTCAATGGGGATAATTATATTAACCTAACAGATAAAGTTTCTGTCATAAATGACACCATATGACATACAAAGGACTTACCAGGAGTGCCGAATACATAGCACATTCTCAATACATCTCAGCCAGCTAAGAGCGCAAGCTGTGGAATCATAATTTTAGGATGACTAAAGAATTTCATGCATTCCTGGCTCAGTGGTTGAACCTCAACCTATGAAACCAGACGGTCATGGGTTCAATTCGTGGTCAGACCGGCACAGGCCAAGGTTTTGGAGTTCAATTCCCAGTGGAGGAAGTGCACAAGGGGGGGGGGGGGGGGACAGGCCATCAATGATTCTTATCACTGATGTTTCTGTCTCTCTCTCCCTCCTCCTTGTTCTCTGAAATCAATAAAAAATTATTACTTTAATAAAAGAAATTCACCTTCATTCTTAGATTAAAACCAACGGATGTCTTTACCCAAAATAATACAACCACCCTTGCCCACTTGGTTAACCAAATAGATGATAAAGGTTTTGTGATTTGCTTATTTTGAAAAAATAATGTGTAGAAAGCTCGAAGAGCCAAAACCTAACAAAAGGACTCAATTTTCTATAAAGTTTCATTTTTTAAACTAATGCTGCCGTCTACACACGAATATAAAGGAACCGTCCAGTCCAGTGGTCCAGCAAACTCATTAGTCAACAGAGCTGCCAACTTCGGCTCGCCAGCAGCATGTGGGTGCCGCGTTTTGCCTACCACTGGTTTAGTCTTGTGGATAAAGGGGCAAATACTTTTGCTTTAAAATGTTGGAAGTTTCGCTTGCACATAATTACTCTTTTCATTAAACACAAAGAGCAGGTATAGTAACTTGACAGTTGTTGGGGACCTAAGCTTTGTGTTTATTTTTAGAGTGTGGTGGTCCTGGGAATGGCCCAGTCTATTCAGATTTATCATTTCATTCCTCTCCATTCTCCCTTTCGCATCTGCGGGACTTGCGACCGAGGACATCTGAGAGACCATGCAGACCATAGGGTATCAAACTCTGTCAAAGCAAATTAACACTTTCCTGGAATGAATTCCTATTACAGGACAAGAGAAAAGAGGAGAAGGTTCTGTACTAGCGCGCAGAGGCTCTGTTGCCACAATTTTCCTAGATGCGCCCTCCTCTTTCATTGAATAACATAGTTTGACTTTCTCTCTCTTTCTACTTCATGTCATCCATCATCATCAGCATCACCTGAGGATATTTTCCTATTGATTGTTTAAAAAATATTATTCTATATTGATTTTTTACAGAGAAGAGGAAGATGAGAGGGATAGAGAGAAACATCAATGAGATGCGAATCATCGATTAGCTGCCTCCTTGCACACCCCCTATTGGGGATGTTGCCGCAACCATGGTACATGCCCTTGCACCAGAATTGAACCTGGGACCTTTCATGTCCGCAGGCCGACGCTCTACCTCATTGAGCCAAACCGGTTTCGCGTGATTGATTTTTTTTTTTTGTGTATTTTTTTTTTTTTTTTAGGATAGAGAGAGGTGAGAAGACACACATTATCTCGTTGCTTTGCACGACGCGCTCTCTGTGAGGGGCAAGGGATTGAGCCTACAACCCAGGTACATGCCTTTGCCCAGAATCAAACCAGAGGCTTCCTGTCATGTTCCTAGACAGGGTGACATGGAGAAGTTGAGTGACAAATGTTCCAGTGGTCTCCTACCGAGGCAAGTCTGGGTGTGCAGTATCTCAGGGCTGCTGGACTGTTCCATCCTCTTTGCACCTCTTGTCAGGTATTATGAAAGCCTGATGAACATCTTTTGCCCCAGCCAAGAGGGACAAGAAAAACCTGAAACTGATTCCTTGGAATTGACAGAGAGCTAATTACAAAAATAGCATGTGAATGAATTTGAAAACTCTCTGTTCTTTTCCACCACCTTTATGGGCATAAGCCTAGGCAAGGTGGCTAGATGTGTTATGTGTATATGTGTGTGTCTTTTAGGATGAGAATGCTATATTCCTAAAGCGTCACTGTCCAAGATGGTAGCCACTGGCCACTCTTGACCATTTTTTTTAGTTTAATGAAAGAAAATGGTATTGGTTCCATAGCCAAATTTCAAGCTCTCAGTAGGAAAGTAATTGTAGGTGTTATATAATCAAAATGACAAAACTGGAGTTATGTGAGATGATAGATCCTATATAATAAAAACCTAATATGAAGAAGCAGAAGATGAAGAAAGAAGAAGAAGAGAAGACGCAAGAAGAAGAAGAAGAAGAAAAAAGAAAAAAAGAAAGGAAAGAAAAGAAAGAAAGAAGTAACATATAAGAAGAAAGATATGAAAGAGAAGAAAGAAGAAAGAAGAAGAAGAATCAAACCTGAAACCCTTCGGGTCAGAAGGCCAGTGCTACTAACCACTGAGATACCGGGTTAGGACTTTGACTTATTAAGACTGAGGGAACAGCAGGCCGCAAAAGCAAAGAGACTAGAGATACAGGAAATGGGGAAGGCTGGTAGAGCCAGAAACTGGGAGGGCAATCTCTGGAGCTTTGGGACCAAGGCCCTCCCAGAAGACCTACAGAAAGAGAAAATCTTAGGGAGGCACTGCATGTCCAATCAAAAGTAGCCACCCTCTCCCTCTCCAATTTCACGTAGAAAAAGAAGGTTGAAAAAAAGAAGCCTCTTTGGGAAAGAAAGTTTGTCAGTATAAATTGTAGTTCCAGTTATGGGTGCATACTACTCTTTAAAATGCAACTTTGGTAAGACATGTGGGACATTTTTTTCAGTTACGGGAGGGCCTTCCGAAGCAGCATCAGATAGCGTTAGCAGGGCTAGGGAAGGGCAAAAAGATCTTGGCTACATATACCAGTGCCCACTGTCAGGTAACCATGCTGTGGCCATTCTGAATAGAATGTCATTCATTGGGCCCTTTCGTTCATGGGCAGTGTTTCATTCTTTAAAAAAACTTTTTAATTGATTTTTTACAGAAGGGAACGGAGAGGGCTAGATAGTTAGGAGACATTGATGGGAGAGGAAAAAACATTCAGCAGCCTACTTGCACACTCCCTACTGGGGATGTGCCCACAACCAAGGTACATGTCCTTGACCGGAATTGAACCTGGGACCTTTTCAGTCTGTAGGCCAATGCTCTATCCACTGAGCCAAACCAGTTGGGCCCAGAGTTTTTACCTTTATGCACCCTGACAACATTGCATGACTCCAGTGTGGCGGGCTGTGGTGACTGTGGTTTTTAAAACCACTGGACCAAAGTACCTTAGGCAGCATTGCAGAACTGAAGTTATACCAAGTTGAATTACGCTCCAGGGCAGGATCCCTCTGGAAAGATTCCCAACGTAGTTGACAGCTGATGAAAACAGGGAGCAACAATGAGAGATGTATCCACTCCACCAAGGCCATTCTTATCCACTTAAGTTTCACTTGAACTTTTTTTAAAAATATATTTTATTGATTTTTCACAGAGAGGAAGGGAGAGAGAGAGTTAGAAACATCGATGAGAGAGAGTCATCAATCAGCTGCCTCTTGCACACCCCCTATTGGGGATATGCCCACAACCAAGGTACATGCCCTTGCCCAGAATCGAACCCGGGACCTTTCAGCCCCAAATCCGACGCCCTATCCATTGAGCCAAACCGGTTTCGGCTCACTTGAACTTTAATACCAGAAGGAAACAGGGCTGAAACTGGAAAGACCTGGGTTCTGTCCTGAGTGTGCCACAACAATCTATACCTGGCTTTCACTTAGTCCACTGACCTGGCCTGAATCAGAAAATCAGATGTTAAGAAATGCTAATGACATAGAGAAAGGTTGAAAGGGGCCTAAAGAAAAAACAAACATTAAAACCATGTTGAAAACTGTATATTATACTCAAGGACTAGAAAAAGATGAAATACACACACACACAAACACACACACACACACACACTTAAGAGGCCCCGTGCATGAAATTGGTGCACTGGGGTGGACGGGGGTGTCCCTCAGTCCAGTCTGTGTGTGTGTGTGTGTGTGTACACACAAAGAAAAAGGACCAGGAAAGTAAAATTGGAAAGCATTTCCCATTATTCCCTGAGCACGGCTGAGTGCTGGTTCCACTCTGGGTGCTGAGGGCAGAGGGCAGCCGCCTGCTCTGCCGCCCCTGCTCTCACCACGGACGCCCCTGCTCTCACACATGGAGGGTGCTGCTTCTGGTCCACAGGCCACTGCACCTTCCGCCTCAGACTCACACACACTCTCAGCATCTGCAGTGCACCGCCCTTATTTCCCAGTCACATAGCTAACAGAGCAACTTTCCAAAAGGCACAACTGAGTTTAAAAGGAGGAAGTCGAAGTCCTGATGCAAAAAAGAACCTTGGTATATTTTATATGCACCTTGTGTTTATTGCAGAATCTCTAACTGATCACAAAACAGTCTTAATGGTCAATATTGGAGAGGGGCTGTGATTTGAATGAGTTTATTATATGTTATCTACCCTACAAATTTTCTGCAGTGAGGTTTGAGTGACTGCCCTAAGCCTTATGGCATAAGGGAAGTATAAAGTCAGAGTCCCATAAAACCAAAATGAGTTGGGAAAGCCAATGATAAGCAGGAATAAATGCTGCTAAGCAACCTACCAGCAGCTTAGAAGAAAGGCAATTTGTAAAGCAAAGTGTTCAGTCTGCAGATTAGAACTTTCACCCCTGATCCCCTGAAAGAGCCATAGAGTTAGGGAGGCTGCTTAGGCAGCTGCAGCTGCTGAGGCCTACAAAGGCGCTCCTGTTATGAAAAGACGGGCCATTTTTTTTCAAGCAGGAAGGGCGGGGGAGAGGCGGCCTGATTTGCAACGTGATGCACTACTGCCCCCTCGTGGTCAGAGAAACGCAAAAGGCCGCTCGCTGCAGGGAAAGTCCTTGTGTGATGGCGCCAAGTACAAGGTCGCCCACGGGGAATGAGACCAGTATCTCTACGAGGACAAGAGCCCTCCTGAAGGCCCCAGCGTGGTCTGCTCCCCGCGTCCTCCCAGCGAGCTATATCTGCAGGGACTGAAATCCGGGCGACCGGGCAGCTGTGCCCACGGACTACGGCCGCGCTTCCAGGGGCTGCTTCCGCGCATGCGCAGAGATGGGCAGGGCGGTCCAGCCAGTGTCCCCTGACACACTGTCCAGGGTTAGGCTGCAACCTGTCAGCTTCCGAATAGGACCTGTGTTATCAAGGTCTTCTCCCCTGACTGCCCCGGCTCCCCAGGCCCCTCCTGTGGCATCCGTACCAATGCCCTCCTCCTCATCCTCCAGCCCCTCCCCTTAGCCTCGAACGGTCCAGTCCTGGGAAAGTTCTCCCTTGGCCATCACCACCTGGAACCATTCAGGTGACCTCGGGCCCTACGAGCCAGACCGGGTCAACGCAGAGCCCAGACATCCTCAGGGATGTTCTCCGCTTCCCAGCCTGTGTGCCCCCACTCCCCCCTTCCCCCCAACGATCAAGCCCGGGCTTCAGGGCACCCCGCGCCGCTCCCTCTTATCCTTTTGTAGCATTCTCCTCTCCCTGCACCTCAAAACCCTGTCCCGCTTGTCCAGCCCCCTCCTCTGCTGCCTCCGCTTAGAGAGCCTTCCAGTGGGTGGACGGTGAGGAGGGCTGTGGCCTCCAGCCCGGACGCCGCGAAAGGTGGGGGCTCTCTGAGCTGAGGCATCAGGGTAGAGAGCTGGTTCACAGGGCAGGTGCTCGGAAGTGACCGGGGGGGAAGGCCAGAAGGGCAGGTGCTCGGAAGTGACCATGGGAGGGAAGGCTAGAGGGGGCATCCCGGAGAGGCGCTGGGTTCCCTGATGTCCAGGGCGGGTAGACTACGGGGAGGCGGACACAACATGGGGAGCAGCAGCGAGCCCTCCCGGAGCGAGCCCAGGTTGACCGGGTCAGGCTCCTGGACCTGGAGGTGAGCAGGGTGTGCATTCCAGGCGGAAGGGCGCCTGTCACAGGGAGAGGTCTTCCCGGCTAGGGAGGGGGCAGCTGGAGAGGATGGCGAGGGGGTTGGTAAGGGTCCTGCCCATGTGGGGTGGCCGCGGCCATCGGACCACAGCATCCGGACGGACATCACTGGTCAGGCTCCTGAGCCCGAGATCCTAGCACTGTCCACATGGAAATCTCCAGCACCTGCAGCTGCAGGCTGGCAGGCACTTCACTGGGACCTCGTGCGCATGTCCAATACTGGCCAATCAGTGAGCATATTGAGAAATGACCAATCAGTGCGCATGCCCAGAACCGGTTAATTAGCGCGCAGGTTCACCACTGGCGAATCAGAACGCCAGTTCAGAACCGGCCAATCAGTGTGCATGCCCCGAACTGGCCAATCAGCGCGCATGTTCCAAACTGGCACTCAAAGCGCATGTCCAGAAGTGGCCAATCAGCGCGCATTGTAAGGAAAGGCCATTCAGTACGCATGCCCAGAACAGGCCAATCTGCGCGCATATTCTAAACTGGCCAATCAGAGCGCATGTTCAGAACAGGCCAATCAGTGCGCATGCTAAGGATAGGCCATTCAGTACGCATGCCCAGAACAGGCCAATCAGTGCGCATGGCCAGAACAGGCCAATCTGCGCGCATATTCTGAACTGGCCAATCAGAGCGCACGTTCAGAACAGGCCAATCCGTGCGCATGCTAAAGATAGGCCATTCAGTACGCATGCCCAGAACAGGCCAATCAGTGCGGCATGCCCAGAACAGGACAATCTGCGCGCATATTCTGAACTGGCCAATCAGAGCGCATGTTCAGAACAGGCCAATCATTGCACACAGCCAGGACAGGCCAATCGATGCGCAGCATCGTTTCAACCTTTTCCTGCTGGGGCGTCAGAACTTCCTGCCGGTGTTGCTATGGTTCCGAGGGCGGGACTATGAAAATGATGTTACTGGGGCCCTTTTTCTGTAAAGTCGGTGTGTCCAGCTACTTTTTCTGTGTGTGTGTGTGTGTGTGTGTGTGTGTGTGTGTTTTCCGAGACTTTCTGTGATCTTTCGCGGTCCCCTCCTGTGGTGGTTCCCTTGTCTTCCTCCCGTCCAGTTGCAGACCCCGATTCGCGGAAGTGATTGTTGTCCTGTGATGGAATTCAGTTTCTCTGGCCAGTAGGTGGCAGTGTGGCTCCGCGCACACCAAGTGCTCCCTCCTCCCCCGCCCGTCCTGCTCAGAAAAAATGGTTCAGCGAAAAGGATAGGACTCATTTCTCTGCCACAAAATGGAGCCTGGCTTCTCAGATTGCCTGGGCCTGGCTGATCTTGAGGCCTCCTTGCTACCTTAGGGGGTCTTTGGTGGAAAGATTGTGCCTCCAGGTTCTGCTATTTTTATTTCTCCTTCTCTGAATGGGCTTCAATGGTTTTCCCCAGTTGTTTTGACCCTTCATCAGTATGTTTTTTAGATACATTAGTCACTCAAACCTCACTGTCCAAATTTGGAGGACTGATTAAACAAAACCATCTAAACCGCAGTCCCATCACCCATCAATGACCATTAATAATACTTAGTGATGAATTTTCTGAGTGGTTTTTCTTACTTTGAGATGTTTTGTAAATAGGACATTCATATTGCATTACTTCAACATTTTTATAAAAATACGTTGTTATTGATTTTTATGGAGAGGAAGGAAGAGGGATAGATAGAAAAACCAATGAGAGAGAAACTTCAGAGTCAGCTGTCTCCTGTGTGGCTCCTACTGGCCATCTAGCTTGAAACCATGCCAAGTGCCCTGCCTGGAATCCCACCTGTGAAGAACTGTGATCTCTTGTTTCATGCCTCAATCCTCAACCAGGAGTGAAACTGGATGGCCTCAGCATCTTTTATCCAACTGAGATTTTTCATGTCAGTTACCTTTTAGAAAAAATCACTTGCAAAGATCTGAACACAT
>JAPZQD010000123.1:0-15471 GCA_036971965.1 Nyctalus aviator | reverse complement strand
ACAGAAACAGAGACTAAAAAAGCAATGCCATTTACCATCGCACCAAAAAAATTAAGATACCTAGGAATAAATTTAACTAAGGAAGTAAAGGGCCTATATGCAGAAAACTACACGACACTGAAAAAAGAGATAGAGGAAGATGTAAGGAGATGGAAGAACATACCATGTTCATGGATTGGTAGAATCAACATCATCAAAATGTCCCTAGTTCCTAAAGCAATCTATAGGTTCAATGCACTCCCCATTAAAATACCAGCGGCATATTTCACTGACCTAGAAAGAACTCTCCAAAAGTTCATTTGGAACAATAAAAGACCCCGAATAGCCACAGCAATCCTGAGAAAGAAGGGTAAAGTAGGAGGGATCTCAATACCAGACTTCAAACTGTATTACAAAGCCACTGTTCTCAAAACAGCCTGGTACTGGCACAAGAACAGACATATAGATCAATGGAATAGAATCGAGAACCCAGATATCAACCCAAATCACTATGCTCAATTAATATTTGACAAAGGAGGCACGAATATACAATGGAGTCAAGACAGTTTCTTCAATAAATGGGGTTGGGAAAATTGGGCAGACACATGCAAAAGAATGAAACTAGATCACCAACTTATACCATACACAAAAATAAGCTCAAAATGGATGCAGGACTTAAACATCAGACGGGAAACCAAAAAAATACTAGAAGCCTCCACAGGCAGCAAAATCTCAGACGTATGCCAAAAGAACTTCTTCACTGATACTGCCCCTAGGGCAATGGAAGCTAAAGAGAAAATAAACAAATGGGACTACATCAAAATAAAAAGCTTTTTTACAGCAAAAGAAACCATCAACAAAACAACAAGAAAGCCTACGGTGTGGGAGAACATATTTGCAAATAACACCACTGATAAAGGTTTAATCTCCAACATCTACAGACAGCTGATACAACTAAATAAAAGGAAGATGAATGATCCAATTAAGAAATGGGCAATGGACCTAAATAGAATATTTTCAAAGGAAGACAGAAGGAAGGCCAAAAGGCACATGCTCAAAGTCACTAATTATCCGAGAGATGCAAATCAAAACAACAATGCGGTACCATCTCACACCTGTCAGAATGGCCAACATCAACAAATCAACAAACGACAAGTGTTGGCCAGGTGGCGGAGAAAAAGGAACCCTCGTGCACTGCTGGTGGGAATGCAGACTGGTGCAACCACTGTGGAAAACAGTGTGGAGTTTCCCCAAAAAACTGAAAATGGAACTCCCATTTGACCCAGTAATCCCACTCCTAGGAATATATCCCAAGAAACTAGAAACACCAATCAGAAAGGATATATGCACCCCTATGTTCATAGCAGCACAATCTACAATAGCCAGAATTTGGAAACAGCCTAGGTGCCCGTCAGCAGATGATTGGATCCAAAAACTATGGTACATCTACACAATGGAATATTATGCTGCCATAAAAAAGAAGGAATTCTCATCTTTTGCAGCAACCTGGATGGAATTGGAGAACATCATGCTGAGTGAAATAAGCCAATCAACGAAAGAGAAACACCACCTGACCTCACTCATTTGTGGATAATAAAGATCATTATAAACTGATGAACCAAAATATAGATATAGAGACAGTAAAGCAACAAGCAGATTGTCAAATTTCAGCGGGGAAGGGAGGAGGATCTGGGGGAGATAATAGATCAACCAAAGGACTTGTATACATGCATATAAGTACAACCAATGGGCATAAAACTCTGGGGAAGGAGGGGATGTGTGGGAGGGAAGGAGGGGGGCAAAAAAAATCAATAAAATATGTACAAAATAAATTAATTAATTAAAAAAAATAAAATTTCTCAAAAAAAAAGAAATTTATTACTTGTATATGGTACGGTAGTACGGTAGTTGTAAACATAAACCAGACAAACTGTGAATCCTACAGTATCAAGAATTTACTCAATTATTCAATGACAATCCTGTCATCATCTTCTGGATCATCATCATAACAATCCAATTCCTGAATTTTCTGGTGAATTTCTTGTGACTCCATTTCTTTCAGAATCAGTGGACCAAATCTCTCATGTTTAGCCTAGGGGGGCCTTATTCTCGGGTGGGATGCCTAATATTTCGCTCAGAAGGAAACCTGTAAATAGGTCTTATTTTCAAAGGATGTCTTATTTTCCAGGAAACAAGGTAGAAGCCTGATGCATGAAGATTCATGCCAGAATGGCCTTTCTTTCCCTGGCTGCTGGCACCACCTTCACTGTGGCCCAGAGCCATCTTTCTGCCTTCCCACCCTGCTCAGAGGCCCAGCACCTTTGTATGCAAATTAACCCACCATCTTTTTTGGGTCAATTTTCATACTCACTCTTGGTTGGCTGGTGGGCGTTGCAAGGATATGGTCAATTATTATGTTACTCTTTTATTAGGTAGATAGATAGTATAAGATTTTGGTGTATCCATAAAATAAAATGTCATGCATGCCAATTTTAAATAACATGAGTCTTTAGTTACAGAGAAGAATATAAAGTAATAATAATAGGATATGCTAGTTTCAAAAGGACTATTAAATAACAGTAGAAAATACAAAACTACTTTTATGTCCAGAATGCTGGGCAATTTTTCTTTTCTTCTTCTTCTTTTTTTTTTTTTTTATTTTGTTCAATGCCCATATATATTTTCTATTAAAAATAAAACAAGCTAATAATTTTTTTTTTATAAAAATCAGATATCACTTTTTGGGGACGACTTTCTTAATACTTAACCACCACTTTCCAAAGCATGTATTCCCTGCCTCACATAGTGCCTGTCCTATAGCAGGTACTCAATAACAGTTTACTGATTTATTTTTTGCTCTTGCTGGATATTCCATCCTGTAAAGAGGTATAAAAGCACTTTTTGAAGGAAGTAAGGATCCTGAAGGCTTGCTTGAACCCATCAAATACTAGAGACATTTTAAACTTCTCTCGGGAATTAAACTGTCCCTGAAGTCATTTCCCTCCACCTTTGACTGCCAAAGAACAGGCTGTGATGGGGTCGAAGGCCTTTTCTACTTTAAGAAGTATGGGGCTGTCAGCGGCAGCATACTTGCTGTGGGTGTCTCGCTCACTTGGATGGGTGTGGGAATGTATGGAATAAAATGCCTGGCCCTATGGTTACCTTAAAAAAAAAAAAAGGGGGGGGGGCTGCCTGGTTGAGGGGTGGAGCATGGATATTCTGATGAACTTCAACCAGTTCACTGCCCTCCAGACTTCATCCTGGACCATGCACTTTGGATAATTGTGTACTTGTTTTTTCAATCTACAATCTCACTTCCCCCAAGTGACTTGGGTACTATATTGGCAAAATCCAAAGGATTTAACTTAGCAAAATGATCATATGTTCCAGCTCACCTTTGGATTCCAGTCTCAGGAGTGTCTTGCAAGGAATTCTCTAGATGTAGGCATTCCACCTTCTTCTGGCTAGTGTTCTCAATCCCAAAACCCAATATTCTCCCCAACATTCATGCATCTCAGCACTGTCTTTCTATGAGAACACAGAATGTCAAGATTAGCCACTCCGGTCTCCTGCTCCTCAGCATCTTTGTAGTCTGTTTGAGAATCTGGTACTGTCAGAGTTTCTCTGTATGTTCCATCTCAGAAGGTCATACTTTTTAAGGAAGTTTGGTCCTCTTTGGACTAGAAGATGGAAGACGTTAGGTCTTAACACACATCCTGTAAGGCCTTGATCAAGTCTGTTAATTTCTCTAAGTTTTGCTTCCTATCCTATACAAAACATTTGGGATCAGATTAAACCATGGATAAGGATATAAGGAGGGGAATAAAAAGTACTAGGAAGGGCCTTTTTCTAGGCAATATTACTGCTGCAGTTGTAGTCCTACCTACAGCTCCCAGAAGCTGGGAGGACAAAATGACAAAAGATGTGAAAGTGCCCAGATATTGAGTTATGAGCACAGTGCCAGTCAAAGGCCTAGAAGGGAAACCTCTATATTACCAAGAGTAAGGGAAAGTGAAAGGTTTCCTTGCAGCGGGAAGGGAGGTGACCCACTGAATGCATGTGGAGCGTCCTAGAACCAGGGTTGACTCCTGCTGTCACAACTCACATCCCTAAACTGGAAAGAGTTAAGTCTTAGAATAGTATCCCTTGCAATAAATCCACTGGGTATGGGGGGTGAGGGCTTGGAACTAAAAGAATTATCACCTCCTTAGGGCTTGGGAATCACATTTTGAGTAGAGTGAGAGAATGTCCAGTTCATTTTTACTTCACTTAGCTAAACGGAGTTCACATCCTGAGTCTATGTTACCTATCATCCCCCTCAACCCCCCTGCTTCGCCATTAAAACTGACAGTTTGATTTAAATATTAGGAGGCTTTTGGAAATTTTATAATGTAGTCTTGATAGCTTTAACATTTTAATTTTTTGCTCTAAAATATGACTGCTTTAGGTTCATTACATGTTATGCAATTTTACCATGAGATGAACTGCCAATAAAAATTTTTGTTAATACTTTAGAAACAGCTTTTTTGCTTTACAATTTTTCTACAGTATTTACTTATTTCATTTAGCCACATTAAATTACTCTGAAAACTTGACTACTATTCTACTGTCAAACTCAATACTCTAACAACAATCTTATTTACCATGTATGTATTAGTGGGAAGATTATTTGCCTTCTTGTGTAGGCCCTGAGCATTCCTGGTACTTGTAGAGGGCCCCTTGGGAATGCACATGAATGATCTTTAATTATATCAGGCATAGGCAGAGATATTCCCATGGAACTTGTTTTCCCAAAATGTGGGAAGTAGTTATCAGTAGTGATTTCTTATCTTTATCCATGTGCTTGGAATGAGGAACAAATAGAACCTTGACTTACCCAGGTCTTGATATGCTAAATCCCAGGAATGAGGGAATGAATAGGATATGGGCTCACCCAAAACTTCTTTGACCTTAAACCACCCCTTTGGAAATAAATAAATGCACTGTGTTGTCTGTGATGGGGGTTAACTGTGTCTCCATCAGAGTGTCAACCCCCCACCTGGATCCCAGCTTGAATCTATTTCTCTGTTTTGGTCTCTTTTTTCCCCTTATTTTCTTAATCCCCAGCTCCTCCACTCAGGAACCTGTTGTTTTCCTTGGAGGTCCTGGAAAACAGAGGAACACCCCTCTCCCCCCCCCCCCCAGTACTAGTCTGGATTTTGATATAAAAAAACTCACTTCCCCTCATCCTTGGTACAAGACATCTCAAGTCTTGTTGCTGTAAGAGGACAGCTGCTGTCTGCCAAGTCTCTGTCTATTACCTGCGTCCAAATTTGAGTTGTGTAGGGTAAGCAAAGCAGCCATGGTGGCAGGAGACTCCCTCAGCAGGGGTGAGGGTTGAGAAAGAAAAGAGCCACATGCTAATCTGTCAACATCAGGGAAGGCCTGCGTGGCAGTCTTGCAAACTCAGAGACCTAAAATAACCACAAAAGATGGTTTGAAAATTTAATATATAACTACAACACGTTATAGTGTGTAGTCAAGTCCTAGACCTATACTTCACCTAACAAAGATCAACTTTGATCTACTTTTACTGAGCCCATCTGCCTTTTGTACTTCTAAGATAACTTATCTGTAAGATATCTGGGTAACTGGTAACTTCCTTTTAATCCCAGACCCATCAGGGCACAACAAATGGCCTCAAGATATTCCCTCATTGTTATTGTTATCAAGTTAATTGTCAACTGTTAATTACCTTAGAGTATCTTGTATCCATCTCTGTAAAAGAAGCTCATGTTCATCATTTCACTTTTTACCTCTATCCCAGAGATTTCTCTACTTTGCTCTGTCCCGCCTTCCTAATCTATAACCAATGAATTTCATGTAACTCACCTATGTCCCTTTCCTTTGATTTCAATGTATAAATATAGAAATGTAACCAGCCATTCTCTGGAGCATTATCTCAATCCGTTGAGGTTCTGCTTCCCTGTATATGTCCACAGTTTGGCTCAAATAAACTCACAAAAAAATTGTTTACAAGTTTCAATTTTTTTTTAATTTTTAATTTTTATTTTTTCCGTTAACAGGGTTCAGGACCCTGCAAAGATGGGGGGCCTAAGGGTCTGTGCCCCATCTCTGTTGACCCCCAAATTTTCTCCTTTTTGCCCCTCTGTGACAGTGCCTGTCTTAGGTTTTTTTAAAAAGGGGGTGATAGTAGAAGAATATCATGTAAGGAAAAAGATCCTGTAAGTAAATTCTATCTAGAAAATTTGTGCTTTAGAAATTTAACTTTCATTTGCAATGCTAACAGCAAGACACCCTTGAAAAACACATGTGATGTCAAAACAAGCTAGAGGAAAATCATTTGGGCAGAAAGTTAAAAAAAGGATCCAAAGTCAAATTTATAGAAAATATTCTTTTATAAAGTTTTAGTTGAGAATATGTTTGTATACTTTCAGAAAACAGCTCCAAGATCATATGGATTGCTGCAACAGAGTGAAATTGACAGGACTGCTCCAGCCATGAAGACAGAATAGAAATAGTCCAGAGAAGGAAGACTCTAAAAAATGCCTTGCCATACTAGCAGACAGCAGCTGTGTGTCACTGAAGGATACCCAGGACCAAACCAGAGACAGTCGGACCTGCATTACCACCATTTGTCCACCATCCAGAACTGAAATATCATTGCTGACATGTACATATAGGAACTGTTTGACATTGAAATTGTGACTCAAAAGAACTTGGCCCAGAAAGAAACTCACTACAGACTGATTCATTTGCCTCAGTGTAACCATTATGGCTGGACTCATTTTTGGTTCTTATAAGTGAATTTGTTGTATCACATGATCTCACACATCTAGGGGAAATGATAAACAACATAAACTGAGGAACAAAAACAGACTCAGAGACAGGGAAGCATCCATCAAACTGTCAAACCACAGAGGGAAGGTAAGAGAGGGTGGGGGAAAGAGGAAGAGATCAAAGGACATGTATGCATGCATATAAGCTTAACCAGTGGTCATGGATAAAAGGGCGGTGGGGGAACACATGGGGGGAGGTTTGGGTTGGGAATGGGGGAATGAGGACAATTATGTGATACCATAATCAAGAAAAAAAAACGAACACTGATAGTTTGGACTGCCTCTGAATACTTATCAAACAAGTATTTATTAAACACACACTATGTAAGCAGAGATAAGCATACTAAGTTTGCTGCATCAAGGAGTTCACTCTCTAGTGGGTAGGTGATCAAATATATATGTTACAGGTGGTATGATGGAGGTAGCACCGGAGCTGTAGGAACACAGAGGGAAGTGCAGAATATGGTTGGGGAGGTGAGGGAAGATTATTTAGAGGAGATGAGCACTTTTTTTTGAGTGTGTACAAGAGGCAGTAGTTATTCTCTATCCCTTATATCTTAGAAATGGGTTCAATGTATAAAACTTGGGGGCCATTGATTGAGCTAAATACATAGGCTTTTGTACTCTTTTTTTATCCTCACCTGAGAATATGTTTATTGATTTGAGGGAGGGAGGGGGAGAAAGAGAGAGAAAAAGAAAGAGAAACATCAGTTACTGACCTCCTGTATGCACCCCATCTGGGAAATGAACCTGAAACTTAGGTATGTGCCCTGACAGGGAACTAAACCTACAATCTTTTGATGTATAGGACAATGCTCATTCAACTGAACCACCCAGCTAGTGCTGAAGTAGAATAATTCTTGAATTTAGCCTGTGTGGGACTTCTGAGAATACTTAATTGAAATTTGGAACCTCCTGAAGACTACAGAAAGCAAAAGCTCTAGTATTGTACTGGGCTTTAAGAAATCTGCCTTCCTGTGAAATACATGAGGATAGGATTTAGTATTGATGCTAAAATTTTGAGAAGCCTGGTTATAACAAGAGATCCACACCCATATGAGGCTAATCTTGGGATGAGTTCCATTTAAAAACCACTACTACTAATAATAAAATAAAAATGAAATCATTCCTGTGTGGTAGGCACTGGGAATAAGATGCAGCCCCTTTATCTCTTGCAGTTTACATACTGGAGGTGGTGTCACACAATAAACAAGGAGTAAAATAAAATAGATTATAATAAAAAGCTGGGAAGGAAGCAAATCGGATGTCAGCTACAATATATTTAAAAATTATTTAAACCCTAGTTGTTTTAGCTTAGTTGATAGAGCATCCGCATGCAGATTCGATTTTGGCCAACTATGTCCGGGTTGCAGGCTCCATTCCCTTGGGGTGCATGTAGGAGGTAAGCTTGTCAATGATTCTTTCTCACCATTGATGTTTCTCTCTCTCTCTCTCTCTCTCTCTCTCTCTCTCTCTCTCTCTCTCTCTCTCTCTCCCTTTCTGAAGTCAATAAGGAAATATATTTTTAAAAATTATAAAAATTATTATTTAACATGCTGGCCTTAACAACCTATCTTCTCCTGATGTGCACAGAGGGTAGACCTCAGAAAAGTGGCATTGTTACTTTTCTAGATTAATGTCGGTGTTCAGCCAAGGTGGGAGGGGGACATTTTCCCATAGCACTGTAAAGGTATTCACTTGGTTTCAGACACTCCTTCCCAGAATGAATTGCTTACCCTCCAAAACCCCATCTACAGTCATTTTGTAATCATAACTACACAATGGTAGCACCTGTGTAATATCCTCTGTGGTGAATTAAAATCCAGGCATGGAGCCCTGGCTGGGTGTCTCACTTGTTTGGAACACTGTCCTGAGCACCAAGTGCATCAAAGGGGTTGTGTCTAATTCAATTCCTGGTTAGGGCATGACATTGCAGGTGAATCCTCCTCTGATTTTCCTTCTGGTTTTGTCTTTTCTTCTAGTTGTAGAATTTCCAGTCAGTCAACTTTCCTGTAGTTCTGGATAATGTCCATTTTGTATTTTAGTTGTATTTTTTTGTAAATTGTTATCTGAGGCTGCAGATAGGCATTTACCTATGCCGCCATCTTGGTTTCTCTCCAATTGTTGTTTCTTTCTATATCACATCAAGGTTTCTCACCCCCTCTCTCCCTTCTCCCTCTCAAATCAATAAACATAACCTAGGGTAAGAATACAAAGCAAAAAACAAAAAACAAAAAACAAAGAAAGAATAAGGCATGGATACTGAGAATTTTGAGGAAATGGCAACATTTTTGAACCGTTAAGTGTGTCCCATTGCACACCACTCTAACTCGTGTATTTTTGAGTCAGCTACTCTTCCTGGAAGAAGTATGGCCATTGGGAGGAAGACTTTCTCAGAGTTCAGCTTTGAAGAGGAGCTCAGATTGCCAGACTAGACTAGCTCTTCTGAATTTCTTGAACTGCCAGGCCCTGAGGCTTTCTTGGAAAGCTCTTTAATATCCACCCCCTCCCAACAAATCCCCACATTTTTTAATGCCTAGTCCATCCCTGGGCTCTGGGGACAAACAAGTGTGAAGTCCAAATTTTGCCATACTGTGAAGGAGGAGGAGAGGGCCTGTGGGTAGTTGAAAGGAACCAGGTTAAAGAACCACGTGATCCCTGCTGATTCTGGGGAAAGGCTCACTTTTCTATAATCACTTTAGCCCAAGAATAATAAATGTAAGAACCTGAGGTGGGAGACAGGTCCTTGGTTTCTAAAGTGGACATGCATGACAGGGATTCCAATTATGGGATTGCTGCATCCCAATTGTCTGGGTTCCTTGATTGTGCCCCAGTATTTTATTTATTAATTTTTAAATAAATCTTTATTGCTCAGATTATTACACTTGTTTCTTCTTCCCCCACCCCCTCCCATAGCTCCCTTCCACCAGGTTCCTGCCACACTCTCTACCCTTATCTCTCCCTCCCCCCTCACCATTGTCCTCATCAGTAGGTTATATGATTTTAATCCAGCCTCTTTCTACACCGCCAAATACCTTTCCCCATGATAATTATCAATCCACTCCCTTTCTTTGCCCTTGATTCTATTATATTCACCAGTTTATGCTGGTCTTCAGATTTATTTATTTATTTATTTATTTATTTATTTATTTATTTCGTAGTTGTCACCAATGCAAAAATTAAACCACATAATGTTATTTTCAAAACTTGAATGTCAAGAGCAAAACTCTGGCTATTAAAAAATTGGTCCTGCTACTGCTCCAGGACCAATGCATAATAATGCTGCTACTGCTCTGGACCAATGCATAACAACAAAATGAGAAATCAGAATTATGGACATATTAATAGTTTTAGCTACTAAATGAGTCTCTTTTGTTGCTGTTGTAGATTTACTTAGAGTCCTTATACTTGCTGCACAAGACTTTGCAGAAGACTGAAAGCTAACAGATGCTAGCATGAGCAGGAACATGATTAAAGAAGTAGCTTCTACTTCAGTCTTTAATTTCTTCAGATGACTTCATGTTGGCACCTCAGTCCCTTGCCTAGCATTCAATTTTCTTCTCCCACTTTGCTGTTCTCTGGGCAACTCTCAATCCTTTTGGGTGAAGGAACATAGGAGCTTCTCTGAATCCATTGTGATGAAGGACATAACAATCTGGTACCTGAATTGGCTTCATTTCTTCTTTCCTTTCATTTTGAACCCAGGGTTCAACCCCACAACTCAGGGCCTGGCTGTTCCAGACCTGGCTGCTGCTCTGGGCCTGACTGCTCTGGGCCTGGCTGTTCCGGATCTGGCTGCTCCGGGCCCTGCTGCTGCTGCTCCAGGCCTGACTAATTTGGGCCTGGTTGCTCCGGGCCTGGCTGCTCCAGGACTAACTGCTCTTGGCCTAGCTTCTCCGGGCCTGGCTGTTCTGGGCCTGGATGCTCTGGGTCTTGCTTCTGTGGGCCTGGCTCCTCTGGGCTTGGCTGTTCCAGGTCTGGCTACTCCAGGCCTGGTTGCTGCTGCTCCGGGTCTGACTGCTCTGGGCCTGGCTACTCTGAGTCTGGCTGCTCCAGGCCTGGTTGCTACTGCTCTGGGCCTGGTTGCTATGTGCCTGGCTGCTGCTACTCTGGGCCTTGGCTGCTGCTACTCCAGGCCTGGCTTCTCCGGGCCTGGCTACTGTTGGTCTGGGACTGGCTGATCCGGTCCTGGATGCTGCTGCTCTGGGCCTGGTTGCTGCTCCAGGTCTGGCTGCTTTGGGCCTGGCTGCTCCGGACCAAGATTCTCCGAGCCCGACTGCAGCTGCTCTGGGCCTGGCTGATGCTGCTCCAGTACTGGCTGCTCCGGGCCCTGCTGCTGCTGCTGCTCTGTGCCAGCTACTGCTGATCCGGGCTTGGCTGCCTTTGGCCTGGCTGCTGTGGGCTTGGCTGCTCCGGGTCTGGCTACTCCGGGCCTGGTGCCTGCTGCTTCGGGCCTGGCTGCTCTGGGCCTGTCTACTCTGGGTCTGGATGCTCCAGGCCTGGTTGCTACTGCTCTGGGCCTGGTTGCTATGTGCCTGGCTGCTGCTACTCCTGGCCTGGCTGCTGCTACTCCAGGCCTGGCTTCTCTGGGCCTGGCTACTGTTGGTGCGGGCCTGGCTGCTCCGGTCCTGGATGCTGCTGCTCTGGGCCTGGTTGCTGCTCCAGGTCTGGCTGCTCTGTGCCTGGCTGCTCCGGACCAAGATTCTCAGGGCATGACTGCTGCTGCTCTGTGCCTGGATGCTGCTGATCTGGGCCTGGCTGCCTTTGGCCTGGCTGCTCTGGGCTTGGCTGCTCCAGTTTCTGGCTACTCTGGGCCTTGTTGCTTCTGCTCCAGGCCTGGCTGCTTTGGGCCTGGCTACTCTGGGCCTGGCTGCTATGGGCCTGGCTATTCTGCGTCTGGATGCTCCAGGCATGGTTGCTACCACTCTGGGCCCGGTTGCTATGGGCCTGGCTGCTGCTACTCCGGACCTGGCTGCTGCTACTCCAGGCCTAGCTTCTCTGGGCCTGGCTACTGTTGGTCCAGGCCTAGCTGCTCCGGTCCTGGATGCTGCTGCTCTGTGCCTGGTTGCTGTTGTGGGCCTAGTTGCGGCTCCAGGTCTGGCTGCTCTGGGCTTGGATGCTCTGGACCAAGATTCTCCGGGCCCGACTGCTGCTACTCTGGGCCTGGCTGCTGCTGCTCCGGGACTGGCTGCTCCGGGCCCTGCTGCTGCTGCTCTCTGCCTGGCTGCTGATGCTCCAGGCCTGGATGCTTTGGGCCTGGTTGCTCCGGGCCTGGATTCTCCAGGCCTGGCTGCTGCTGCCCCAGGCCTGGCTGCTGCTCTGGGCCTGACTGCTCCAGGCTTGGCAGGTCCGGGCCTGGCTGCTCTGGGCCTAGCTGTTCCAGGCCTGGCTGCTACTGCTCCAGGCCTGGCTGCTCCGGGCCTGGCTGCTGCTGTTCCGGGCCTGGCTGCTCCGGGCCTGGTTGGTGCTCCAGGTCTGGCTGCTCTGGGCCTGGATGCTCTGGACCTGGCTGCTCCAGGCCTTGCTGCTGCTCCAGGCCTGTCTTCTCCTGCTCCAGGCCTGGTTGCTCCGAGCCTAGCTGCTCCAGGACTGGATGCTGCTGCTCTGGGCCTGACTGCTCTGGGCCTGCCATTCTTCCATTTCTGCAGCTGGTCACATTTTAAAAGCCCCATCAATCCCTCATTGTTTTATCATGTTAATATTTGACTATTCACTACCCAGTACCTCCTTCCCGTGGCTTTGGATGATAGATACCCTTCATATTAGTTTTAATTTTTAATTTGTTGTGGGAGAGGCAGACCAGTTGCTCACCTAACCCAGTTTCTACTCCAATCGGTACTCTCGTTTGTCATGCTCCAGTTTTTTAGATCGCTCATTGTGCCCCAGTATCCTGGGGCACTCTCCTCGCCCCATTCGCCTTGGTGGCTCACTGTGCCCCGGACCTCTGCCTGTCATGTCCGGGCTGCACATGTGGGCCCCAAGGTTTCTGTTCCTTTGGCAGCTGTTATGGCTGCAGGTCCAGGCAGCTCCAATTCTGGAGCTAGTTATGGGCTCTATTTGCTTATGTCCACCCCCTGGGACCCTCCAAACCCTGGTCTTAGGATCACAAAATCCTGCAAATATTGAAAATCCTCAGTCAACTATGATGCCTCCGCTCTACTTTCAGAGGCCCCTGATAAAATGGAACCTTCTCCAAACCCTCAGGAGCCTTCAACTCAGCTGCCACTCTCACAAAAAGTCTCAACTGAGTCTTCAGTGTCCTCTGAGCCATTGAAATTTTTGTTTGACCACCATGGCATTCAAGATGAGCTTCCATTTTACACTGATCAATATTTAAAGAGCCCAGCTCTACCTCCTGTGCCTCTTGCCAACATACAGCCTTCTTCAGACCACATGAATAGTCAAGGCAAACATCCAAAATCTACTAGAGATGTTGAAGCTCAACCTTCAGTCCATCAGAAGGAAACATCCTCACTTCCAGATTGGGGTAAAGTTCCACATCAAGTGTTGTCTCTCATTGGTGATGATGTGGATATGGGGATTTTGATAAAGCCAAAACCAAAATCTGCAACTGACAAGGAGGCCTTTTTTATCCTCCTAGGACAACTGAAAATATCAAACCTCCATACCAGCAGGAGACCCCAGGTCAGCCTATTTTGCAAGCTGATGTCCTAAAGCAGACTTCATTTTCTCCAAAGAAGTGTGAGGTGACACTTCCACATCCACAGCCTGTTCAGGCTCAGCAACCGTTTTCCCCATTGGACCTATTACTCACCATCGCCCCAGAACCGACTCTGGTAGTAACTGATGCTGTAACCCAGCAGCAGACTATTGCTCATCCAAAACACCCTGAAATGCCACTTCAATATCCAGAGCCTGTTCACGCTCTGAAGCAAACAGCTCTGTCTTTGGACATGGACGTTGCCAAAATTCAGCAACCAGACTCAGATGAGATGGTCCCTCCAATGACTGAACCAAGCTACACCATGAACATATGTGAGTTCTGCACCTGCAATATTGGGACACTGTCGTGTATTGGTTTTGGCTCAAACCAGAAGCTCAGCAAAGTGCCTGTGCCAGAGACCATCACCTACAATGGCACCTTCACCGTCTTGTAAGCATTGCCTTTTCTCACTTATTCTCTGCATCTTGGCTGACAATGTAGCCTTTTACCTGAATACTTCCTTGGCCTTCCTCATTTCCCCCTAAAACGCTTATGAAGATCACAAAGGTGAGAGTCTTATGAGAGGTGAGGGCTCTAGATAGTTCAAATTACAATTCTTAAAGTTTAGAGTTTAGATTAAAGCTGCATATTCAATATTATTCTAACCTCTTCACAGTTATTGCTACTTGATAGATATCTAAGAGCTAATTGAGGCATTTTTTTCTTTTTCTAGAGATTTATCTTTCAATAAAATAGACTTTATTGAAAGGAATGCCTTTAATTATTACCTTTTTTACAATATATGTAAGTTATGAATATAACTTCATTGTGTTTAGAAATTTTATTAAACAATTGTAAAACTCTTTATTTATTTTGCAGTAAGATTAAAATTTTATTAGTAGAAAGGTACTAAAGTTATATAGCAAATCCTATTTGTCTCTAGCATAGATTAGGGTGAGAATTCTCTCACATTGAAAATGAACCATTCTATAGTTCTCAACCAGGGTGATTTTGCACCAAGTGACACTTGGCAGTATCCAAAAAGAGTTCATGTAGTCAGAACTGTAGATTTGCTACTGGCATCTAGTGGGTAGAGGCTATAGTTCTTGTTTAACATACTACAAGGCACAGGACAGCATCCCATAAAAAACTCATCTAGCCCAAATGTCAATAGTGTTCAAGTTGTGTATCTCTATTTTAGAGAAAGATCAATTAATGAAAGTATTTTTTGAGCGCTTACCTTTCTGTATCTAATGCACAACATGTATAAACATGAGAGCAAAAACCATAAACAATTATCTCTCATCCTGATATTTAATGTACAGAGGGATTATTGTGGTATTATCATATATAAATTAGAATCTCTGCTAAAAGAAAAAGTTCTGAAAGAATTCTTTTTCTTTCTTATTTTGGTTTTGTCTTTTTTTTTTTTTTTTTTTGTAGAAGTATTGGCTGCAATTCAATCACAAAAGTGAACTTTGGAACATTTCAGGCTTTGCATGGAATGCAGTTTTTACACAACTTGTAAGTGGAATAGAAGATGAACTCATGTAAAAAGCTATGTGTTAAAACCTAATACACTGATTGGTTGGCATTTATAAGCTCAGTTTGAACAGTTTTGAAAAGTGTGGCTAAAGAGCCCTTCTTTTCCCCTTTCAAATGAGGAAACTAAGGTACAAAGAGGTCAAGAGACTTGTCTAAAGCATATATATATGGCACGCTCTGCTTTCTCCAGAACTAACCTTTGGCATGTGCAATACAAGGCACTAAGCAGATAACATTCAGAGTATCACTGTGATGGGAATCCCAATTTTGCTTCTGCTCCCATATATGAATGGTCCATGAAATTCCACTTCTGAATTTGACGTTGATTCCTGCTCATGTGCAAAGGTCCTAAGTGCTCCTATGTATGCAACATAGAACTGAAAGAATTAAGTTTCCCTCAGAGTTTTCTAGGGAGCAAAATATATGGATGCTTCCTCATTAGTC
>JAPZQD010000122.1:0-15679 GCA_036971965.1 Nyctalus aviator | reverse complement strand
TGTTTGTCTATATGGGCAATGTTTATACTGGGACAAGATGGCTGAATATAGGAAACTACATGAAAACATGAATAATTTAGAGAAAATGGCTGTAAATAGATGAGAACTGGTTTAGAACAGCAGAAACACATACTCCAAGTCAGTTCTTAGTGTAGAAAAGGTATCCAACATCCAGGAAATTCTTAATACGTGATAAGAACACAATTAACAGTTTATGAAACTTATATTGTTTACTTAAAGTATCCTAAACTTTACGTGTGTGTCACACAAGGCTTGAAAGAGAGAAATCAGCAAATTGAGCAGCTTTGGGAAGCAATACACTTCACTGTAATGTAGCATTACACTCTATAGCATAGTTGAGGGACAGTGTTCTCGAGTTTCTTCTGTTCATAACAGTGTGTAGGAAGTTGTTTGTCTATGTGGGCAATGTTTATACTTGGACAAGATGGCTGAATATAGAAAACTAGGTGAAAACATGAATAATTCAGAGAAAATGGCAGTAAATAGATGATAACTCGTTTAGAACAGCTGAAACGCATTCTCCAAGTCAGTTCTTAGTGTAGAAAGGTATCTAACATCCAGGAATTCCTTAATTCGAGTTGAGAGCACATTACACAGTGTATGAATCCTACATTTTTTACTTCAAGGAAGCTAGAACCTTAAATGTATGTCACACAAAGCTTGAAAGAGAGAAATAAGCAAATTGAGTAGCTTTTCATGACTCTTCACTGAAATGTATCATTAAACTCTCAAAACTAGTTGAGAGGCAATGTTCCCGAGCTTTTCAGGTTCATTACAGTGTTTAGGTAGTTGTTTGTCCATGTTCCCAATGCTTATTCTTGGTCTAATGTTAGAAACTACAAGAAAACAGTAATTCTGGGAAAACAATTGTGAATACATGAGAACTCGCATAGAAGATGTATAAAACGATTCTCCAACTCTTTTGTTTGTGTATAAAATGTATCTACGATCCAGGAAAGCCTTATTTAGAGTTAAGAGCACATTTAACAGTGTATGAACCATATATTGTTTACTTAAATGAGCCTAGAATGGTAAATGTGTGTCGTACAATCAGAATACCATTGAAATAGAGAAATAAACACATTAAGCAGCTTTGGGAAGCAATACACTTCACTGTAATGTAGCATTACACTCTATAGCATAGTTGAGGGACAGTGTTCTCGAGTTTCTTCTGTTCATAACAGTGTGTAGGAAGTTGTTTGTCTATGTGGGCAATGTTTATACTTGGACAATATGGCTGAATATAGGAAACTACGTGAAAACATGAATAATTCAGAGAAAATGGCAGTAAATGGATGATAACTCGTTTAGAACAGCTGAAACGCATTCTCCAAGTC
The DNA here is from genome assembly GCA_036971965.1 of Nyctalus aviator. Lineage (NCBI taxonomy): Eukaryota > Metazoa > Chordata > Mammalia > Chiroptera > Vespertilionidae > Nyctalus > Nyctalus aviator. The sequence continues at coordinate 14,321 of JAPZQD010000122.1, read as the reverse complement.
AGTTCTTAGTGTAGAAAGGTATCTAACATCCAGGAATTCCTTAATTCGAGTTGAGAGCACATTACACAGTGTATGAATCCTACATTTTTTACTTCAAGGAAGCTAGAACCTTAAATGTATGTCACACAAAGCTTGAAAGAGAGAAATAAGCAAATTGAGTAGCTTTTCATGACTCTTCACTGAAATGTATCATTAAACTCTCAAAACTAGTTGAGAGGCAATGTTCCCGAGCTTTTCAGGTTCATTACAGTGTTTAGGTAGTTGTTTGTCCATGTTCCCAATGCTTATTCTTGGTCTAATGTTAGAAACTACAAGAAAACATCAGTAATTCTGGGAAAACAATTGTAAATAGATGAGAACTCGCATAGAAGATGTATAAAACGATTCTCCAACTCTTTTGTTTGTGTATAAAATGTATCTACGATCCAGGAAAGCCTTATTTAGAGTTCAGATCACATTTAACAGTGTATGAACCATATATTGTTTACTTAAATGAGCCTAGAATGGTAAATGTGTGTCGTACAATCAGAATACCATTGAAATAGAGAAATAAACACATTAAGCAGCTTTGGGAAGCAATACACTTCACTGTAATGTAGCATTACACTCTATAGCATAGTTGAGGGACAGTGTTCTCAAGTTTCTTCTGTTCATAACAGTGTGTAGGAAGTTGTTTGTCTATGTGGGCAATGTTTATACGTAAACAAGATGGCTGAATATAGGAAACTAGGTGAAAACATGAATAATTCAGAGAAAATGGCAGTAAATAGATGATAACTCGTTTAGAACAGCTGAAACGCATTCTCCAAGTCAGTTCTTAGTGTAGAAAAGTATCTAACATCCAGGAATTCCTTAATTCGAGTTGAGAGCACATTACACAGTGTATGAATCCTACATTTTTTACTTCAAGGAAGCTAGAACCTTAAATGTATGTCACACAAAGCTTCAAAGAGAGAAATAAGCAAATTGAGTAGCTTTTCATGACTCTTCACTGAAATGTATCATTAAACTCTCAAAACTAGTTGAGAGGCAATGTTCCCGAGCTTTTCAGGTTCATTACAGTGTTTAGGTAGTTGTTTGTCCATGTTCCCAATGCTTATTCTTGGTCTAATGTTAGAAACTACAAGAAAACATCAGTAATTCTGGGAAAACAATTGTAAATAGATGAGAACTCGCATAGAAGATGTATAAAACGATTCTCCAACTCTTTTGTTTGTGTATAAAATGTATCTACGATCCAGGAAAGCCTTATTTAGAGTTCAGATCACATTTAACCGTGTATGAACCATATATTGTTTACTTAAATGAGCCTAGAATGGTAAATGTGTGTCGTACAATCAGAATACCATTGAAATAGAGAAATAAACACATTAAGCAGCTTTGGGAAGCAATACACTTCACTGTAATGTAGCATTACACTCTATAGCATAGTTGAGGGACAGTGTTCTCAAGTTTCTTCTGTTCATAACAGTGTGTAGGAAGTTGTTTGTCTATGTGGGCAATGTTTATACTTGGACAAGATGGCTGAATATAGGAAACTAGGTGAAAACATGAATAATTCAGAGAAAATGGCAGTAAATAGATGATAACTCGTTTAGAACAGCTGAAACGCATTCTCCAAGTCAGTTCTTAGTGTAGAAAGGTATCTAACATCCAGGAATTCCTTAATTCGAGTTGAGAGCACATTACACAGTGTATGAATCCTATATTTTTTACTTCAAGGAAGCTAGAACCTTAAATGTATGTCACACAAAGCTTGAAAGAGAGAAATAAGCAAATTGAGTAGCTTTTCATGACTCTTCACTGAAATGTATCATTAAACTCTCAAAACTAGTTGAGAGGCAATGTTCCCGAGCTTTTCAGGTTCATTACAGTGTTTAGGTAGTTGTTTGTCCATGTTCCCAATGCTTATTCTTGGTCTAATGTTAGAAACTACAAGAAAACATCAGTAATTCTGGGAAAACAATTGTAAATAGATGAGAACTCGCATAGAAGATGTATAAAACGATTCTCCAACTCTTTTGTTTGTGTATAAAATGTATCTACGATCCAGGAAAGCCTTATTTAGAGTTCAGATCACATTTAACCGTGTATGAACCATATATTGTTTACTTAAATGAGCCTAGAACGGTAAATTTGTGTCGTACAATCAGAATACCATTGAAATAGAGAAATAAACACATTAAGCAGCTTTGGGAAGCAATACACTTCACTGTAATGTAGCATTACACTCTATAGCATAGTTGAGGGACAGTGTTCTCGAGTTTCTTCTGTTCATAACAGTGTGTAGGAAGTTGTTTGTCTATGTGGGCAATGTTTATAGGTAAAACAAGATGGCTGAATATAGGAAACTAGGTGAAAACATGAATAATTCAGAGAAAATGGCAGTAAATAGATGATAACTCGTTTAGAACAGCTGAAACGCATTCTCCAAGTCAGTTCTTAGTGTAGAAAGGTATCTAACATCCAGGAATTCCTTAATTCGAGTTGAGAGCACATTACACAGTGTATGAATCCTATATTTTTTACTTCAAGGAAGCTAGAACCTTAAATGTATGTCACACAAAGCTTGAAAGAGAGAAATAAGCAAATTGAGTAGCTTTTCATGACTCTTCACTGAAATGTATCATTAAAGTCTCAAAACTAGTTGAGAGGCAATGTTCCCGAGCTTTTCAGGTTCATTACAGTGTTTAGGTAGTTGTTTGTCCATGTTCCCAATGCTTATTCTTCGTCTAATGTTAGAAACTACTAGAAAACATCAATAATTCTGGGAAAACAATTGTAAATAGATGAGAACTCGCATAGAAGATGAATAAAACGATTCTCCAACTCTTTTGTTTGTGTATAAAATGTATCTACGATCCAGGAAAGCCTTATTTAGAGTTCAGATCACATTTAACCGTGTATGAACCATATATTGTTTACTTAAATGAGCCTAGAATGGTAAATGTGTGTCGTACAATCAGAATACCATTGAAATAGAGAAATAAACACATTAAGCAGCTTTGGGAAGCAATACACTTCACTGTAATGTAGCATTACACTCTATAGCATAGTTGAGGGACAGTGTTCTCAAGTTTCTTCTGTTCATAACAGTGTGTAGGAAGTTGTTTGTCTATGTGGGCAATGTTTATACTTGGACAAGATGGCTGAATATAGGAAACTAGGTGAAAACATGAATAATTCAGAGAAAATGGCAGTAAATAGATGATAACTCGTTTAGAACAGCTGAAACGCATTCTCCAAGTCCGTTCTTAGTGTAGAAAAGTATCTAACATCCAGGAATTCCTTAATTCGAGTTGAGAACACATTAAATAGTGTATGAATCCTACATTTTTTACTTCAAGGAAGCTAGCTCCTTAAATGTATGTCACACAAAGCTTGAAAGAGAGATATAAGCAAATTGAGTAGCTTTTCATGACTCTTCACTGAAATGTATCATTAAACTCTCAAAACTAGTTGAGAGGCAATGTTCCCGAGCTTTTCAGGTTCATTACAGTGTTTAGGAAGTTGTTTGTCCATGTTCCCAATGCTTATTCTTGGTCTAATGTTAGAAACTACAAGAAAACATCAGTAATTCTGGGAAAACAATTGTAAATAGATGAGAACTCGCATAGAAGATGTATAAAACGATTCTCCAACTCTTTTGTTTGTGTATAAAATGTATCTAAGATCCAGGAAAGCCTTATTTAGAGTTCAGATCACATTTAACAGTGTATGAACCATATATTGTTTACTTAAATGAGCCTAGAACGGTAAATGTGTGTCGTACAATCAGAATACCATTGAAATAGAGAAATAAACACATTAAGCAGCTTTGGGAAGCAATACACTTCACTGTAATGTAGCATTACACTCTATAGCATAGTTGAGGGACAGTGTTCTCGAGTTTCTTCTATTCATAACAGTGTGTAGGAAGTTGTTTGTCTATGTGGGCAATGTTTATACTTGGACAAGATGGCTGAATATAGGAAACTACGTGAAAACATGAATAATTCAGAGAAAATGGCAGTAAATAGATGATAACTCGTTTAGAACAGCTGAAACGCATTCTCCAAGTCAGTTCTTAGTGTAGAAAGGTATGTAACATCCAGGAATTCCTTAATTCGAGTTGAGAGCACATTACACAGTGTATGAATCCTATATTTTTTACTTCAAGGAAGCTAGAACCTTAAATGTATGTCACACAAAGCTTGAAAGACTGAAATAAGCAAATAGAGTAGCTTTCATGACGCTTCACTGAAATGTATCAATAAACTCCCAAAACTAGTTGAGAGGCAATGTTCCCGAGCTTTTCAGGTTCATTACACTGTTTAGGTAGTTGTTTGTCCATGTTGCCAATGCTTATTCTTCGTCTAATGTTAGAAACTACATGAAAACATGAATAATTCAGAGAAAATGGCAGTAAATAGATGAGAACTCGATAGAAGATGTATAAAACGATTCTCCAACTCTTTTGTTTGTGTATAAAATGTATCTACCATCCAGGAAAGCCTTATTTAGAGTTCAGATAACATTTAACAGTGTATGAACCATATATTGTTTACTTAAATGAGCCTAGAACGGTAAATGTGTGTCGTACAATCAGAATACCATTGAAATAGAGAAATAAACACATTAAGCAGCTTTGGGAAGCAATACACTTCACTGTAATGTAGCATTACACTCTATAGCATAGTTGAGGGACAGTGTTCTCGAGTTTCTTCTATTCATAACAGTGTGTAGGAAGTTGTTTGTCTATGTGGGCAATGTTTATACTTGGACAAGATGGCTGAATATAGGAAACTACATGAAAACATGAATAATTCAGAGAAAACGGCAGTAAATAGATGAGAACTCGTTTAGAACAGCTGAAACGAATTCTCCAAGTCAGTTCTTAGTGTAGAAAGGTATCTAACATCCAGGAATTCCTTAATTCGAGTTGAGAGCACATTAAACAGTGTATGAATCCTATATTTTTTCTTCACTGAAGCTAGAACCTTAAATGTATGTCACACAAAGCTTGAAAGACTGAAATAAGCAAATAGAGTAGCTTTTAATTACTCTTCACTGAAATGTATCATTAAACTCTCAATATCTTACTTGAGAGACAATGTTCCCGAGCTTTTGGATTCATTACAGTGTGTAGGAAGTTGTTTGTCCATGTGGGCAATGTTTATACTTGCTCTAATGTTAGAAACTACAAGTAACCATCAGTAATACTGGGAAATTAATTGTAAATACATGAGATCTCGCATAGAAGATGTATAAAACGAATTCTCCAAGTCTTTGTTTGTGTATAAAATGTATCTACGATCCAGGAATTCCTTAATTCGAGTTCAGAGCACATTAAACAGTGTATGAATCCTATATTTTTACTTCAATGAAGCTAGAACCTTAAATGTGTGTCGTACAATCAGAATACCATTGAAATAGAGAAATAAACACATTAAGCAGCTTTGGAAAGCTTTACAGTTCACTGTAATGTAGCATTACACTCTATAGCATTGTTCTCGAGTTTCTTCTATTCATAACAGTGTGTAGGAAGTTGTTTGTCTATGTGGGCAATGTTTATACTTGGACAAGATGGCTGAATATAGGAAACTACATGAAAACATGAATAATTCAGAGAAAACGGCAGTAAATAGATGAGAACTCGTTTAGAACAGCTGAAACGAATTCTCCAAGTCAGTTCTTAGTGTAGAAAGGTATGTAACATCCAGGAATTCCTTAATTCGAGTTGAGAGCACATTAAACAGTGTATGAATCCTATATTTTTACTTCAATGAAGCTAGAACCTTAAATGTATGTCACACAAAGCTTGAAAGACTGAAATAAGCAAATAGAGTAGCTTTGGAAAGCCAAACACCTCGCTGAAATGTATCATTAAACTATATATCTTACTTGAGAGACAATGTTCCCGAGCTTTGGAAAGCTTTACAGTTCACTGTAATGTAGCATTACACTCTATAGCATAGTTCTCGAGTTTCTTCTATTCATAACAGTGTGTAGGAAGTTGTTTGTCTATGTGGGCAATGTTTATACTTGGACAAGATGGCTGAATATAGGAAACTACATGAAAACATGAATAATTCAGAGAAAATGGCAGTAAATAGATGAGAACTCGTTTAGAACAGCTGAAACGAATTCTCCAAGTCAGTTCTTAGTGTAGAAAGGTATGTAACATCCAGGAATTCCTTAATTCGAGTGGAGAGCACATTAAACAGTGTATGAATCCTATATTTTTACTTCAATGAAGCTAGAACCTTAAATGTATGTCACACAAAGCTTGAAAGACTGAAATAAGCAAATAGAGTAGCTTTGAAAAGCCAAACACCTCGCTGAAATGTATCATTAAACTGTACATATATCTTACTTGAGAGACAATGTTCCCGAGCTTTGGAAAGCTTTACAGTTCACTGTAATGTAGCATTACACTCTATAGCATAGTTCTCGAGTTTCTTCTATTCATAACAGTGTGTAGGAAGTTGTTTGTCTATGTGGGCAATGTTTATACTTGGACAAGATGGCTGAATATAGGAAACTACATGAAAACATGAATAATTCAGAGAAAACGGCAGTAAATAGATGAGAACTCGTTTAGAACAGCTGAAACGAATTCTCCAAGTCAGTTCTTAGTGTAGAAAGGTATCTAACATCCAGGAATTCCTTAATTCGAGTTGAGAGCACATTAAACAGTGTATGAATCCTATATTTTTACTTCAATGAAGCTAGAACCTTAAATGTATGTCACACAAAGCTTGAAAGACTGAAATAAGCAAATAGAGTAGCTTTGAAAAGCCAAACACCTCGCTGAAATGTATCATTAAACTGTACATATATCTTACTTGAGAGACAATGTTCCCGAGCTTTGGAAAGCTTTACAGTTCACTGTAATGTAGCATTACACTCTATAGCATAGTTCTCGAGTTTCTTCTATTCATAACAGTGTGTAGGAAGTTGTTTGTCTATGTGGGCAATGTTTATACTTGGACAAGATGGCTGAATATAGGAAACTACATGAAAACATGAATAATTCAGAGAAAATGGCAGTAAATAGATGAGAACTCGTTTAGAACAGCTGAAACGAATTCTCCAAGTCAGTTCTTAGTGTAGAAAGGTATGTAACATCCAGGAATTCCTTAATTCGAGTGGAGAGCACATTAAACAGTGTATGAATCCTATATTTTTACTTCAATGAAGCTAGAACCTTAAATGTATGTCACACAAAGCTTGAAAGACTGAAATAAGCAAATAGAGTAGCTTTGAAAAGCCAAACACCTCGCTGAAATGTATCATTAAACTGTACATATATCTTACTTGAGAGACAATGTTCCCGAGCTTTGGAAAGCTTTACAGTTCACTGTAATGTAGCATTACACTCTATAGCATAGTTCTCGAGTTTCTTCTATTCATAACAGTGTGTAGGAAGTTGTTTGTCTATGTGGGCAATGTTTATACTTGGACAAGATGGCTGAATATAGGAAACTACATGAAAACATGAATAATTCAGAGAAAACGGCAGTAAATAGATGAGAACTCGTTTAGAACAGCTGAAACGAATTCTCCAAGTCAGTTCTTAGTGTAGAAAGGTATCTAACATCCAGGAATTCCTTAATTCGAGTTGAGAGCACATTAAACAGTGTATGAATCCTATATTTTTACTTCAATGAAGCTAGAACCTTAAATGTATGTCACACAAAGCTTGAAAGACTGAAATAAGCAAATAGAGTAGCTTTGAAAAGCCAAACACCTCGCTGAAATGTATCATTAAACTGTACATATATCTTACTTGAGAGACAATGTTCCCGAGCTTTGGAAAGCTTTACAGTTCACTGTAATGTAGCATTACACTCTATAGCATAGTTCTCGAGTTTCTTCTATTCATAACAGTGTGTAGGAAGTTGTTTGTCTATGTGGGCAATGTTTATACTTGGACAAGATGGCTGAATATAGGAAACTACATGAAAACATGAATAATTCAGAGAAAACGGCAGTAAATAGATGAGAACTCGTTTAGAACAGCTGAAACGAATTCTCCAAGTCAGTTCTTAGTGTAGAAAGGTATGTAACATCCAGGAATTCCTTAATTCGAGTTGAGAGCACATTAAACAGTGTATGAATCCTATATTTTTACTTCAATGAAGCTAGAACCTTAAATGTATGTCACACAAAGCTTGAAAGACTGAAATAAGCAAATAGAGTAGCTTTGAAAAGCCAAACACCTCGCTGAAATGTATCATTAAACTGTATATATATCTTACTTGAGAGACAATGTTCCCGAGCTTTGGAAAGCTTTACAGTTCACTGTAATGTAGCATTACACTCTATAGCATAGTTCTCGAGTTTCTTCTATTCATAACAGTGTGTAGGAAGTTGTTTGTCTATGTGGGCAATGTTTATACTTGGACAAGATGGCTGAATATAGGAAACTACATGAAAACATGAATAATTCAGAGAAAACGGCAGTAAATAGATGAGAACTCGTTTAGAACAGCTGAAACGAATTCTCCAAGTCAGTTCTTAGTGTAGAAAGGTATGTAACATCCAGGAATTCCTTAATTCGAGTTGAGAGCACATTAAACAGTGTATGAATCCTATATTTTTACTTCAATGAAGCTAGAACCTTAAATGTATGTCACACAAAGCTTGAAAGACTGAAATAAGCAAATAGAGTAGCTTTGAAAAGCCAAACACCTCGCTGAAATGTATCATTAAACTGTACATATATCTTACTTGAGAGACAATGTTCCCGAGCTTTGGAAAGCTTTACAGTTCACTGTAATGTAGCATTACACTCTATAGCATAGTTCTCGAGTTTCTTCTATTCATAACAGTGTGTAGGAAGTTGTTTGTCTATGTGGGCAATGTTTATACTTGGACAAGATGGCTGAATATAGGAAACTACATGAAAACATGAATAATTCAGAGAAAATGGCAGTAAATAGATGAGAACTCGTTTAGAACAGCTGAAACGAATTCTCCAAGTCAGTTCTTAGTGTAGAAAGGTATGTAACATCCAGGAATTCCTTAATTCGAGTGGAGAGCACATTAAACAGTGTATGAATCCTATATTTTTACTTCAATGAAGCTAGAACCTTAAATGTATGTCACACAAAGCTTGAAAGACTGAAATAAGCAAATAGAGTAGCTTTGAAAAGCCAAACACCTCGCTGAAATGTATCATTAAACTGTACATATATCTTACTTGAGAGACAATGTTCCCGAGCTTTGGAAAGCTTTACAGTTCACTGTAATGTAGCATTACACTCTATAGCATAGTTCTCGAGTTTCTTCTATTCATAACAGTGTGTAGGAAGTTGTTTGTCTATGTGGGCAATGTTTATACTTGGACAAGATGGCTGAATATAGGAAACTACATGAAAACATGAATAATTCAGAGAAAATGGCAGTAAATAGATGAGAACTCGTTTAGAACAGCTGAAACGAATTCTCCAAGTCAGTTCTTAGTGTAGAAAGGTATGTAACATCCAGGAATTCCTTAATTCGAGTGGAGAGCACATTAAACAGTGTATGAATCCTATATTTTTACTTCAATGAAGCTAGAACCTTAAATGTATGTCACACAAAGCTTGAAAGACTGAAATAAGCAAATAGAGTAGCTTTGAAAAGCCAAACACCTCGCTGAAATGTATCATTAAACTGTACATATATCTTACTTGAGAGACAATGTTCCCGAGCTTTGGAAAGCTTTACAGTTCACTGTAATGTAGCATTACACTCTATAGCATAGTTCTCGAGTTTCTTCTATTCATAACAGTGTGTAGGAAGTTGTTTGTCTATGTGGGCAATGTTTATACTTGGACAAGATGGCTGAATATAGGAAACTACATGAAAACATGAATAATTCAGAGAAAACGGCAGTAAATAGATGAGAACTCGTTTAGAACAGCTGAAACGAATTCTCCAAGTCAGTTCTTAGTGTAGAAAGGTATCTAACATCCAGGAATTCCTTAATTCGAGTTGAGAGCACATTAAACAGTGTATGAATCCTATATTTTTACTTCAATGAAGCTAGAACCTTAAATGTATGTCACACAAAGCTTGAAAGACTGAAATAAGCAAATAGAGTAGCTTTGAAAAGCCAAACACCTCGCTGAAATGTATCATTAAACTGTACATATATCTTACTTGAGAGACAATGTTCCCGAGCTTTGGAAAGCTTTACAGTTCACTGTAATGTAGCATTACACTCTATAGCATAGTTCTCGAGTTTCTTCTATTCATAACAGTGTGTAGGAAGTTGTTTGTCTATGTGGGCAATGTTTATACTTGGACAAGATGGCTGAATATAGGAAACTACATGAAAACATGAATAATTCAGAGAAAACGGCAGTAAATAGATGAGAACTCGTTTAGAACAGCTGAAACGAATTCTCCAAGTCAGTTCTTAGTGTAGAAAGGTATGTAACATCCAGGAATTCCTTAATTCGAGTTGAGAGCACATTAAACAGTGTATGAATCCTATATTTTTACTTCAATGAAGCTAGAACCTTAAATGTATGTCACACAAAGCTTGAAAGACTGAAATAAGCAAATAGAGTAGCTTTGAAAAGCCAAACACCTCGCTGAAATGTATCATTAAACTGTACATATATCTTACTTGAGAGACAATGTTCCCGAGCTTTGGAAAGCTTTACAGTTCACTGTAATGTAGCATTACACTCTATAGCATAGTTCTCGAGTTTCTTCTATTCATAACAGTGTGTAGGAAGTTGTTTGTCTATGTGGGCAATGTTTATACTTGGACAAGATGGCTGAATATAGGAAACTACATGAAAACATGAATAATTCAGAGAAAACGGCAGTAAATAGATGAGAACTCGTTTAGAACAGCTGAAACGAATTCTCCAAGTCAGTTCTTAGTGTAGAAAGGTATGTAACATCCAGGAATTCCTTAATTCGAGTTGAGAGCACATTAAACAGTGTATGAATCCTATATTTTTACTTCAATGAAGCTAGAACCTTAAATGTATGTCACACAAAGCTTGAAAGACTGAAATAAGCAAATAGAGTAGCTTTGAAAAGCCAAACACCTCGCTGAAATGTATCATTAAACTGTACATATATCTTACTTGAGAGACAATGTTCCCGAGCTTTGGAAAGCTTTACAGTTCACTGTAATGTAGCATTACACTCTATAGCATAGTTCTCGAGTTTCTTCTATTCATAACAGTGTGTAGGAAGTTGTTTGTCTATGTGGGCAATGTTTATACTTGGACAAGATGGCTGAATATAGGAAACTACATGAAAACATGAATAATTCAGAGAAAACGGCAGTAAATAGATGAGAACTCGTTTAGAACAGCTGAAACGAATTCTCCAAGTCAGTTCTTAGTGTAGAAAGGTATGTAACATCCAGGAATTCCTTAATTCGAGTTGAGAGCACATTAAACAGTGTATGAATCCTATATTTTTACTTCAATGAAGCTAGAACCTTAAATGTATGTCACACAAAGCTTGAAAGACTGAAATAAGCAAATAGAGTAGCTTTGAAAAGCCAAACACCTCGCTGAAATGTATCATTAAACTGTACATATATCTTACTTGAGAGACAATGTTCCCGAGCTTTGGAAAGCTTTACAGTTCACTGTAATGTAGCATTACACTCTATAGCATAGTTCTCGAGTTTCTTCTATTCATAACAGTGTGTAGGAAGTTGTTTGTCTATGTGGGCAATGTTTATACTTGGACAAGATGGCTGAATATAGGAAACTACATGAAAACATGAATAATTCAGAGAAAACGGCAGTAAATAGATGAGAACTCGTTTAGAACAGCTGAAACGAATTCTCCAAGTCAGTTCTTAGTGTAGAAAGGTATCTAACATCCAGGAATTCCTTAATTCGAGTTGAGAGCACATTAAACAGTGTATGAATCCTATATTTTTACTTCAATGAAGCTAGAACCTTAAATGTATGTCACACAAAGCTTGAAAGACTGAAATAAGCAAATAGAGTAGCTTTGAAAAGCCAAACACCTCGCTGAAATGTATCATTAAACTGTATATATATCTTACTTGAGAGACAATGTTCCCGAGCTTTGGAAAGCTTTACAGTTCACTGTAATGTAGCATTACACTCTATAGCATAGTTCTCGAGTTTCTTCTATTCATAACAGTGTGTAGGAAGTTGTTTGTCTATGTGGGCAATGTTTATACTTGGACAAGATGGCTGAATATAGGAAACTACATGAAAACATGAATAATTCAGAGAAAACGGCAGTAAATAGATGAGAACTCGTTTAGAACAGCTGAAACGAATTCTCCAAGTCAGTTCTTAGTGTAGAAAGGTATGTAACATCCAGGAATTCCTTAATTCGAGTTGAGAGCACATTAAACAGTGTATGAATCCTATATTTTTACTTCAATGAAGCTAGAACCTTAAATGTATGTCACACAAAGCTTGAAAGACTGAAATAAGCAAATAGAGTAGCTTTGAAAAGCCAAACACCTCGCTGAAATGTATCATTAAACTGTATATATATCTTACTTGAGAGACAATGTTCCCGAGCTTTGGAAAGCTTTACAGTTCACTGTAATGTAGCATTACACTCTATAGCATAGTTCTCGAGTTTCTTCTATTCATAACAGTGTGTAGGAAGTTGTTTGTCTATGTGGGCAATGTTTATACTTGGACAAGATGGCTGAATATAGGAAACTACATGAAAACATGAATAATTCAGAGAAAACGGCAGTAAATAGATGAGAACTCGTTTAGAACAGCTGAAACGAATTCTCCAAGTCAGTTCTTAGTGTAGAAAGGTATGTAACATCCAGGAATTCCTTAATTCGAGTTGAGAGCACATTAAACAGTGTATGAATCCTATATTTTTACTTCAATGAAGCTAGAACCTTAAATGTATGTCACACAAAGCTTGAAAGACTGAAATAAGCAAATAGAGTAGCTTTGAAAAGCCAAACACCTCGCTGAAATGTATCATTAAACTGTATATATATCTTACTTGAGAGACAATGTTCCCGAGCTTTGGAAAGCTTTACAGTTCACTGTAATGTAGCATTACACTCTATAGCATAGTTCTCGAGTTTCTTCTATTCATAACAGTGTGTAGGAAGTTGTTTGTCTATGTGGGCAATGTTTATACTTGGACAAGATGGCTGAATATAGGAAACTACATGAAAACATGAATAATTCAGAGAAAACGGCAGTAAATAGATGAGAACTCGTTTAGAACAGCTGAAACGAATTCTCCAAGTCAGTTCTTAGTGTAGAAAGGTATGTAACATCCAGGAATTCCTTAATTCGAGTTGAGAGCACATTAAACAGTGTATGAATCCTATATTTTTACTTCAATGAAGCTAGAACCTTAAATGTATGTCACACAAAGCTTGAAAGACTGAAATAAGCAAATAGAGTAGCTTTGAAAAGCCAAACACCTCGCTGAAATGTATCATTAAACTGTATATATATCTTACTTGAGAGACAATGTTCCCGAGCTTTGGAAAGCTTTACAGTTCACTGTAATGTAGCATTACACTCTATAGCATAGTTCTCGAGTTTCTTCTATTCATAACAGTGTGTAGGAAGTTGTTTGTCTATGTGGGCAATGTTTATACTTGGACAAGATGGCTGAATATAGGAAACTACATGAAAACATGAATAATTCAGAGAAAACGGCAGTAAATAGATGAGAACTCGTTTAGAACAGCTGAAACGAATTCTCCAAGTCAGTTCTTAGTGTAGAAAGGTATGTAACATCCAGGAATTCCTTAATTCGAGTTGAGAGCACATTAAACAGTGTATGAATCCTATATTTTTACTTCAATGAAGCTAGAACCTTAAATGTATGTCACACAAAGCTTGAAAGACTGAAATAAGCAAATAGAGTAGCTTTGAAAAGCCAAACACCTCGCTGAAATGTATCATTAAACTGTACATATATCTTACTTGAGAGACAATGTTCCCGAGCTTTGGAAAGCTTTACAGTTCACTGTAATGTAGCATTACACTCTATAGCATAGTTCTCGAGTTTCTTCTATTCATAACAGTGTGTAGGAAGTTGTTTGTCTATGTGGGCAATGTTTATACTTGGACAAGATGGCTGAATATAGGAAACTACATGAAAACATGAATAATTCAGAGAAAACGGCAGTAAATAGATGAGAACTCGTTTAGAACAGCTGAAACGAATTCTCCAAGTCAGTTCTTAGTGTAGAAAGGTATGTAACATCCAGGAATTCCTTAATTCGAGTTGAGAGCACATTAAACAGTGTATGAATCCTATATTTTTACTTCAATGAAGCTAGAACCTTAAATGTATGTCACACAAAGCTTGAAAGACTGAAATAAGCAAATAGAGTA
>JAPZQD010000121.1:0-16280 GCA_036971965.1 Nyctalus aviator | reverse complement strand
TGGCCAGAGAGAGATGCAAAAGTTGGCCGGGCCCAAGGCTGTCCATCCACATCCTCACAAGACCCTCTCTCCAAGTGCTCAGCAAGAATGGCTCCAGAATTTATAAAGCCAAAAGAGGCTCTTAAAAATGACTTTTATTTTATTTTTAAAAGAAACTAGAAGGGTGTAGTGGGAACGGTGTACCCTTTTCAGAGGGGATAAAGCAGCATAAGAGCCTTGGGAATGCCACCAAAGCAATCACCATGCCTGAGCCCACTTGACTTATGAGTAAATTTTCATTTTACTCAGAAAAGAAGGCAGACTTCTGCTCGCCTTTCCCATAGTGTGGCTCCCCGCTGCCCACAAGACAATGCCCAGAGCTCCTTAATCTGGCGCCTCAGAGCCTCCCTGACTGGTCCCAGACCACTTTTACAAGTTTATTTCCCAATACTACACCTCCTGGACTCACAGCTCTGGCGTCACATGCTGGTCAGATGCACGGGCCTCAGAGCTGACACATCAGATTTTTTTTTATCTGGGCTCCATCCCTTTCTAAGTAAGGGATCCATCCCCCAGACTTGGGTTCCATATTTTAAAAATAATAATGTCACAAATTAAAGGAGGTGATGCACATAAAGCCCTTAACACATTGCCTAACCCAGAGTAAAAACTCAAAAATGAGCCACTGACACCAGACCAATCTCATGGCTATGTTGTGTTCCTGGTCTCCAAAACCCTGACTTCACAGCCCTCCACTGACACAAGCCCACCCCCAATTCAACATCTCCATCTGGTCCAACCACACATTTCTTGCCTGGCACTGACCTTTACTTCTCCCTCAGGGCCCAAGAAACCACAGTCATCCTGCAAAGGCTGCTACCATAAGATAGAAACACTGCTGGGTGCAGACCCAAAGACCTCAGCTCAAGTCCCAGGGTCTCCAGTGATTCACTTCCTAACCTTCCACCAGTCATTTGCCTCTCTGGACTTCTGTTTCCTTTTCCCTATATTAGAGAAAACACTCCTGTCCACTTGCTGTGCAAAGTCAACACAGTGACATATATAAAAGGACTTTGTAAACTCTGAAACACCATGGAGTATTAAAAAATAAAATAAAACTATTAATCTGAAGGGCAAAAGTAATATTAAATCACAAAAGTGTAAATTTTTTATGATTCGGTTCTGCATTTATCATCTATTATGTTTACGTTAGAAAACCCAGTGTACTGATTCAATTATCCAGTCCACACCAGCTCACTCTCCTGAGAAGCAGAATTTCCATGGACTCCTACTCTTACCTCAGGCCCTCTCTGAAAAGTACAGAAATCATTTTTGTTGTTGTTCAGACAGTGTGAGTTCTATTACTCATCTGCAAGGTAATTTAGTTTACGAACTGCTTACATATCCCAGGGCCTAAGGACATGACTGTTGGCCTACAGAGCCAGGCAGACGTCCCACATCTCCCTCCAAAACAGAATGTATGGTTACTTGAAAACCTGAGAGCAACCCACTTCAGTGCAAAGAGCCAAATGCCCATGAGAAATGGGATTCTTTCAAATGCCCGGTTACATGTATAAAAAAGAATCCAGAGTTCTGTGACCTGACAGGTCAAAGCATTGTTTCTTCTTATTTCTTCCAAAGTGCAAATCTAGCCATTCTTATTTCCTCTCCAGCACACAGCCTTGAAAACACACTCAGAGGCTAATTTACCAACTCAAGCTATTTGTTACACTCTTTACATGTTCTAGGTCAGTGGTCAGCAAATTCATTAGTCAATAGAGCCAAATATCAACAGCACAATTATTGAAATTTCTTTTGAGAGCCAAATTTTTTAAAACTTAAACTTCTTCTAATGCCACTTCTTCAAAATAGACTCGTCCAGGCTATGATATTTTGTTGAAGAGCCACACTCAAGGAGCCAAAGAGCTGCATGTGGCTCTCAAGCCGCAGTTTTCTAACCACGGTTCTAGGCCACAGTGTTTCTTTCATTTTAACCTTCTTGGCTGGCATTTCTTGTTTGACCTGTACATTTTCTTTGAGATAAGGGGAGATATTTAGGGGAAGGCAGATGAAAATGCCATATCAAAATCACAACAAAAAGAACTTGCCCCCCCTATTTGTATTTATGCAGTATAACAGTACTTCATAGAGGGAATTGAGAACATATGGTTATAGGATGGCACGCAAATGATTTACTTTCAACATGATAGTAATACAAACAATGTTAAACATTAGAAATAATCTGTGGTATTGGGTGTTGTATTGTAATTTTCGGTAATCAAAGTTCTGTCCCTAGTTCTTTATGAACATTGAGTATCCCAAGTACATCTCTATGAGTTTCCTTTCTTCTGTTGGTTTAAATGAAGAGGTTGGATTAGAAGGAGGAAGAGCTAAGTACGTGCCACACTTATTCACCCAGCCCAAGCCCATGCAGACACTACTATAAAATCACAGCATCCCTCCCCAGTAAGCAGGATCGTACTACAGTGTGGCAAGAGTAATTGCGCTATGAGTAGGCCAGAGCTGGCACGTGAAGTACATATAGCTACTTGTTCAACCTCTGAGCTAGATGATTTCTAAAGGATTTTTTTCTTATCCATTTATGACATAGTGTGAAAAAAATTTTATTTCTTCTATGAAGGGGATGAGTAAAAATTATATTTCTTACTCACTGTCACCCCGGTGCGCAACAAAATTCATGCAATCTGGGGGGTCCCTCAGCCCAGTCCTGAGCAACCTTTCCACAGTCCGGAAGCCCTCAAAGGATGCTCTGACTGAGATGGGTTCCAGACTGTTGAAATGTCTTGCAGGCTTGACAGAGCTGAGAGCATGAGGGACCTAAAAGCCACATCAGTCAGTACATCCTTTACATGGGAGTCTCTGGATGGGATCCTATAGCCATCAGTTAGAGGACATCCTTATTAAACCTGACTATGGTAGGTGGTGAACGAGGCTCATGGAAACCAACTGCTGACAACTCTCCAGCTAGTGAGCCTGGCCTTCTGGGACATGCAACTTCACTCCTGCTGTATAGGAGTGCACATAACACACCAGGGGTAGATCCTGCAATTGTGCTTTCTGCTCCCTGGTGGTCTGTGTCTTCATATTGTACTGAAATAGGACTGAGAGGCCCAGTGCATAAAAATTCGATGCATTGGGTCGGTGGGGGGTGGGGGAGGTTCCGCTCAGCACAGCCTGTCGCACATCCACATTCCAGGAACCCTTGGGGGGATCAGGTTACCGACTGCCTCAGCTTTCTGAGGCATGTGATCCTAAAACGGGCTAGTCAGAAATATAATCCCTTCCTCTACAATCCAGGACTACTGAATACATTATTGCTCTGCATGTCTCGCATTAATCAACACCCCTTTACTGCTCACATGAATGCTGCCTGCGATCCAACCCTAAACCACTCTTCGTCTGCCTGTCTGATGTCAAACTAACATGTTCACCTCACATGTATGCCACTCAGTGCATGTCATAGTCAACCTGTAGTTCTCTGGGCCACCAATCAGTTGATTTGCAATTTTACCCCTTTTATTATTTGGGTTTAATTCCTCAGGATCTTTATGAATGTAAAGATTTAAGTCACAAACTCATAAACTAGAGTTTTTACTTAAATTTAGCAGTAGACCTAACACTTATCAATAAGTCACCCTTGCTAGGTATATTGGATTTATTTCATCTCGCCTCTATTTAATTCTCACTGCAACTATGTAGAAGTTGGGTCTTTCTTTCCTGGCATTCACAGGCCCTATGATCATTATTAATTTACACTGTGAAATTCTTCCAGAGCATGACTGCATCAGTCACATCTTTGTCCCAGTGCCTCAGCCTGGAGGATAATTCAATTTTTTAACTGTTTTTGGATGTACTATACTTTTCTCCAGATGGAATTTTTGGTCGGGACTCCTGTAAAGAGGCTAATTGTAGCACATATCTTGGAAGGTGAAGCAATGAATGTTAGCTCATGCACTTCGGCCTGTCCATCTCAGTGCGGCTATTCAAATCCTTAATGGGCAGTTGAGGGGGTGATGATTACATGGATACTCTTTTAACTAATGATAAAAAAGTTGGGCTGATTGCAAGCTCACCAAATAACCACACTCCCTCATGGGTGTGCTTCCAAAGTGAGAAAAATCATGGAGGTATGGCTGAGTGAAAAACAAAAAAGTGAATGAGAGACTCTCCGGTGAGTACTTATAGCCTTCTTTCAGGGATGTTGAAATGTCCCCTGCTGACTTTTTTTTCCTTAGGACTCACTGAGTCAAAATATTGTTCATCACTGAGTAAAAAGGAGGCTCGGGTGTAATAAGCAATTGGGGGAAAAAGGCCAAAATGAAGGTGTATGGAACAGTCATTAGGTAGCCAATCTGTAATGTTTGCACATAGGGAGTGTCCCCAGGTATTCTTTCTCATGTGTTAGTTATTCATTTTGCGACTTGTCACAAATTACCCAACATATTACTGATTATAACAACACACAGACTTACTGCGAGGTCACTCGTCCAAAATAGGTAGAATTCAAGCGCATCAGTGTGGCTGGGTTTCCTTTTGGAATCTCTAAAGGGAACCCAACTTCTAGGCTTCTGCCAACCTGCATTCACTCCATGACTTGAGGCTCCTTCCAGAGCATCTGGTCTCATAGCATCCCACTTCTGTCACTCACAATCTTCCTCTGGTCTAAGGCTTCTGCTACTTTCTTCCAGTTTATAATGACCCTTCTGATTACCATTGAGGTTCCACCAGGACTAATCCAGGCACAATTCTCCCATGTCTCAATCTCATCTGCAAAGCCCCCTTCCCTTCTAACACTCGGTAACAGTAGTCACAGGTTTCTGGGGATCAGGATGTGGACAACCTGTGGGGACCACATTATTCCAACCTACCACTACCCCACATGGATCCTTGCCAAGAAACCTCTTCTTCCCTGATAAAACACATAGACTACAACAGCTCCTAGAGGGCAAGAACTATGAGAAACAAAATGAAACTGACAGACTCACAAGACCACTTTCTATATCTACCTACTTTAACATCGATTGGTTAAACATTCAAAAGGTTAGCTCAGGCCACTGTCCACACTGTAAAGTTCTCCAGACCCAGTTCTGAGGAGACCGTACATCACCGTTACATACTAAATAACCACAAATTTGGGGGGAGGGAGAGCTGAGAGTGGGGAGAAAAGAAAATGTCATTCCTGTATTGAGGGAAAAAGCTGGTTTTTTTAGTTTATACAACAGCACCCCCCAGTGCCCAGATACAGAAAGAGGCAAGGAGGTGACTTGTAGTTTTGGGCCAAAGAAAATGCTGAACTATTTAAGCTTGAATAGGTTACAGCTTTGCTGTGCCTCGGAATCAGGAGGCACAAGTGCCCAGACCTTAACCTATGAATATTCTCAGGACACAAAAATGATCTAAGTTTGGGCCAAGGACTTGTAGATGCTTAACCCTCCACAAGTGAATGTCTCCTTCTCAGCTATAAATACTTTCTGAGTTCAGTATAGTAATAAATATTATACTGTAAAGGCTATCTGGTCCCGTGGGTTTTCTTGTTTTTTTTTTTTAATAAATCTTTTATTTGTTCTTATTAATTACAAATGTTCCTCTTTCCCCACACCCTCCATATGCTCTCCTCCTACAGGTTCCCAGACTCACCCTCTGCCCTTTCCACCACCACCCCAATGTCCTCATCCATAGGTGCTCAGTATTATGTTCAGTTTCTTCCCCACATCCCCCCTCTCCCCTTTTCCCCAAGAATCATCAGTTTCCACTCTCCCTTCCATACCTCTGATTCTTTTATATTCAACAGTTAATATTGTTCATTCAGGTTTTTTTTTTAAATTTTACTTGGAGTTTTTAGATTCACGTTGTTGATACGTTACGTATTTGTTGTGTTCATTATTTTTTATCATTCTATTTACATTCTCTCTCCGAAAAGAACCCCCCCCTTCAGCAATTAATAATTATTCTGGTTTGGTGGAGTGATGAACTCCTTTAAGCTTTTTTTTTATTTAGTGACGCTCTATATAATCTGGCCTTACAATTCTTGTGTGGTTGCTTTGCTGGGTAGATATTTTTTTTGGCTGTAGGGGTCTTACTATTCCATCACCTTGAATATATCTATACCATTCCAGGTCTGGCCTGCAATGGTTGCTGTTGAGAAATCAGCTGTCCAATCTTATAGGTGCTCATTTCATAGGTAAACTACCTGCTTTGCTCTTGCTTGCTTTTAATATTCTCTCTTTGTCTTTTGCATTGGATTTTTAATTATGATTTTGTTCTTGGTGTAGGTCTACTTTTGGATTCCTTTTGTTTGGAGTTCTGTGCACTTCCTGGACATGTATGTCTAATTCTTTCACAAGGTATGGGGAAGTTTTCTGTCACTATTTCTTTCAGTATGTTTTCGATATCTTGCTCTCTCTCATTCTTCTGGGACACCCTTAAATTTCTGGATGTTGCTACAACACTTGAGAGTTGTCCCAGCAGGTTTCTTACATTAGTCTTCATCTGTTCTGGTTTCTCTTGCCTTCTTGCTTCTGTGGAGGAGTAGTCTTCTGGATCTTTATGTTCCAAATCTTTGTATCTGTGTGAATTCTTGCAATTCGTTTCACATTCTGTTTTAAGGGACTCTGTATATTATTTTTTAATTTCAGACACTGTTTTCTTTTTTTCTTGTTGATCCCCTTATTATTTCTTATTGATCCCTTATTATTTACTTGTTGATGTACTTATTGAATTCTAGTTGATCCCTTTCTTATCCCTCATAGGTCTTATGGACCTTTTTCTAGGAAATTCTTGATAAAACCTTATAAGGGTAGATTTGAATATCTATATCCAGTCGCTTTTTGTCCTCCATTTCTTTCGTTTTGTGATCTATTTTCTTGGTCCCGGCATTTTTGAACGCTTCTCCTGATGGGGCGGAGTTTTCAAGGGTGGAGCCTACTAGCCTTGGCTTCCATCAGCACCACACTATGCAGCTCCTGAGTCTCAGTATTTCCTTCAGGGCCCTTCAGTACTCGCTTTGCAAGCACCTCTGAGAGCACCAAAAAAGGGTGCCCTCAATTTTCGCCACTTGCTACCAAACCCATTCTAGGACTCTCTCCCATTTTGAGCCCCAGAAGCTGGGGTTCAGTTCTAGTTGGAAGTGGGGTGGGAGGTGGCGTTCAGAAGCAGTCTGTTGAGTTTTTGTCTCCTTCCCGCTCAGGGCAATCCCGGGGCACAGCCAACCGCCCCTTCTCTGCTCTCAATGTGCGTGCCTCCGGGGACCTCCTTATTGCCGCTCCCCTGGGGTTCCGCCTTACAGCCCAGCTCCCTCTGTTCTGAGCCTGGATCAACGGGGTCTGTCTCTAGAACTGGGGTTCAGAGCATTTGGAACTGGGGCCCAAGCACCAATCCAGGGCCTTTGTCTCCTTCCCGCCAGGGCAATCTAAGCAGCAGAGTCAACAGTCCGTCCCTCTGAGTGTCAATGTGCTTTGCCTCCGGGGGCTCTGCCTTTCACTCGCTCCCTGGGAATTTCTCGCCTCACAGCCCCGGCTCCCTACCTGATTTGAGCCTGGCGGTCCCCAAGGGTCTGCGCCTAGAACTGGGGTTCAGCGCTGCCGGAAGCTTTTATCTCCTTCCCGATAGAGAGAGTTTCTATGTCTACTGGGGTTCAGCACAGTCGGAAGCTTTTATCTCCTTCCCATAGAGAGAGTTTCTATGTCTACTGGGGTTCAGCAACAGTCGGAGCTTTTATCTCCTTTCCCATAGTAGAGAGTTTCTATGTCTACTGAGGGTTCAGGCACAGGTCAGGAGCTTTTATCTCCTTCCTGCTAGGAAAACACCCAGCCAGGCACTCAGCCACCCTCCTCTCCGGTTCGTCCTCTTCCGCAACGCACCAGCGTGTCTCCGTACCTTAGGGCTTTTACAGCTCCTCTGCTTCTTCCTTCTGGTTTTTTCCATTCATTCTCATTGTAGAATTTCCAACTCAGGATCCGCACTTTCCTGTAGTTCTGGATAATGTCCATTTTTATATTTTAGTTGTATTTTATTGAAATTGTTGTGTGGCGGTGCGGCTAGGTGTTTACCTGTGCAGCCATCCTTGGATTCTCATAAACTCTGGGCCCTGGGTTTTCAATAAATAGATTATGATTAGAGCTCCTCCTCTCAAATAGCTGTCTAGTCTAGATAAACTATAAGGGCTGGAAGAGGACATTGGCCACAACTAACTGTGTGAATGTAATAGCAAATTACTTAACCTCTTCTGTGTTCTGATCTCCTCATCTGTAAATAATGAAAGGTTAAATAAGAGTTCCTGCCTTACAGAGTTGTCAAGAGAGTTAAATGATATAGATGTCCATAAAACATTTAGAAGGGTGTCTGGCACACATAGTAATAGGGGATCCTAGAAAATGGGGCCTCCAGGGTAATAGAAAATGCATGACCCACCTCGCTGCCACCTCTCTGTTCCTCGGGGCAGAATAGCTGATCTGAATGACTCTTCCTACTGCCGCATGTGGACAGAGCTTCTGATATTCTTCTCAGACTACTTTCTCCACTAGGTGGGGAGTTTGGAGATCACAATGTGCCATGCAAACATTCCCCCTTTTTTTTTATTTTAACGGGAAACTGAGACTCTGGATGAGCCGATTTTTTAAAAAAACAGAACTGGGAGGAGGGTACAAATTTTTCTGGGCCAGGTGCTCTGTGGCATGTGGCTTTTAAGGCAGTCACCAGCTTGCTAGGCTCTCCTCTAATACTCAGCTACAGCAATGCCAGTGACTCCTGGCTATTCTTATCCCTCTCCCACCTGCTGTTTCCTATGGTGTTGTTGACCTCAGCGTTCCTTTGTGGGCCAGATACCCAACACACCCAGGGATTAAAAAACCATTCCCACTAACAGAAGCCCACCAGTACACCTGCTCTTTTTGCTGATTGTTTTGATTAGTATCTGATGTATCGCTAGATAACCTCATGTTGATCCTTGCCAGGCAAGGCTTTTCTTTAGCCCCATGGTATAGATTTAAAAATTGAGGCTTTAAGAAGTTTAGTGTCTAGCCCAAGCTGAAGTTACTAACGAAGCAAGGAGAATTTCAAACTCCAGAGAATGATTCCAAATTTGAGTTCTAACCATTTTCAGCATACCTTTTAGCTTAATATATCTGTTACATTTCATGAAGCTAAGGTTCATTAAATTTTTGTCCTGACACCTAAAATCCCAAATACTACCACCCTACCATCATAACTCATTTTTACTACATTACATTGATTCTGTCTCCTGCCCTCCTTACAGAATTTCTCCCATGAGCACTCAGATTCCTCAGCAACTACCTTCTGGGGTGCATGCACACATTCATGGATAGGTTATTTACACACCTTCTCTACCTGTATCCTTCCTCATCTTTCATTTTGATGCTTGTAAGTGCTCCTCACTTCCAGGATATGTCAGGTGTCTGCTATATGTGCAGAAATCAACCCTGTATTTCCTTTGTCCGGTAACAATTGTCAAAATATATGGAATTATGTTCTCTGATTACAGTGCAATTAATCTAGTGATTGTAAGTCCTTTTCATAATTATGTGAAAATTAATAAACTGATAAATAGGAAATCCAAGATGGCGTGCCAACAGGTGAGAGAAGTGAGAGTGAAAGGGGCAGTGCTTTAGGGACCGTCTTGCAGGGGGAGGGGAGGGTGTATGTGTGAGTGAAGGGACAGTTTATATTCTGCAAAATTATTCAGGACTGGCTCCCCTCGCCAGGCAGCCTCTACTCCTGACTGCAATTCCCAAATCACTCCCAATCAGAAAGGATATATGCACCCCTATGTTCATAAGCCGCAACAATTTACAATAGCTAAGGTTTGGGAACAGTCCCTAAGTGCACAATCAGCAGAGCATGCGTGTGGATTAGAACATTGTTGGGTATATTATACACAATGCAATGCTATAGCCACACTATAAATAATGACGGAACTTATACCATTTGCAACTGCATGGATGGACCCTGGAGAGCATTTTTATGTTAGGTGAATATAAGCCAGTTGGAAAAAAGATAAATATCACCATGATCTCTCTCCATATTGTGGGATATAATGCTCCAACATAAACTGATGAGACAAAATAGATTCAAAGACACAAATGGCAGGGGAGATGGGGGGTTAAGATGATCAACCAAAGGACTAGTATGCATGCATATTAGCATAACCAAATGGACCACAGACACTGGAGTGGTGGGGGCTTTACCTGTGGTGGGAACAATTTGGGAAAGGGGAGTCCATAGGGGGAAAATGAGACATATGTAAAACTTTAGGAGAGAGAGAGAGAGAGAGGAGAGAGAGAGCGGAGATAGAGTGAGAAGAGAGAGAGAGAGAGGAGCGAGACGAGAGAATATGTTGAGAGAAAAACAGCTGAAATAAAACACAAATAGAAGACTAAGTTTCTTGTTTCTATGTTTACCTCCCACATGGCCACAGTTGGTTTTTGGGGCTTTACCAAATTTCTATCCAGTCTGGTTTCCCTTGAAAATCAGAGTTGCTCTCCCTGGCTTACAACTTCCTTTATCCCTGGATTTGGTAGGATAACTACCACTCCCACACAGCTCAGTCCCCCACCAGCTTCTTGAGGCATGGAAGCTTGATTTATCTGTCTCTCCAGGCTGAGGCAGCTATAATGACAGTTCGGCCTATCTATGGACTGTCTACGGCCCAGGTCAGCACGAACCATTGCTTCCTTCAGCCATTTAGTTAATTGCTCCCGCTCTTTGGCTTTCAGGCAGGGAACGGGATTCTGCAAAAGACCTCCATCATCTTCCTATAGTAACTTAAAAAGCAACTTCATGGCCGCTCCAAGGCAGCTCAGGGCTAAAAAAAGCAGCTCCATGGCAGCTCCGGGTCTGACTGGGCTGTGGCCAGAGAGAATCTGGTCTCGCTCGTATTCCTAACAGATTATCCAAACCTGGAAAGTGTGGGCATGTTTACACCCCAGGGGCACACTTTAAAGATGAAGGGCTGGTATTCTTCTACAACTGTCAATCAGATTCAATGGATCCACAGGCCCACTCTAGGACCCTCTCCTGTGATTAAATTATCTGCTCTACAGTTTTATTGAAGCCATAGCCAGCTCAGTAGTGCCCCAACCTTAACTGCTTTCCTTCTGGTCTTTCCCACAACTCCTCTCCACTCATACTTTCTTGGGGGAATATACCTTCAATCATGTCTTCACTTGTGCTGTCTAGAAAAGAAACTGAGGCAAATCTTAAGAGTTCAATCTGACCCTAACTGGTTTGGCTCAGTGGACTAGAGTGTTGGTCTGCGGACTGTAGGGTCCTGGGTTCATTTCTGGTTAGGGGCATATACCTTGGCTGTGGGCACATTCACAGTAGGGGGTGTGCAGGGAGGCGGCTGCTCAATGTTTCTCTCTTATCGATGTTTCTGCCTCTCTAACCCTCTCCCTTCCTTCTCTGTAAAAAAAAAAAAAAAAAATCAATAAAATATGTTTAAAAAAAAAGAGTTCTTCTGCAACCACCTCTTGGTTTATCTAGAAACTGTGACTGAGTATCTAAATTATCAATAAAAAGTGCCACAATTTAACTATAATTTGACAATTCCCAGTCACCCAAAAGAATAGTACACAGTCCCAAAATTATAATGTTAGGACATGAAAAAATGGTGATACTATAATTTGATCACATTTTAATTGAAAGCATTATATTCACATATTGCACAAGGAAAAAAGAAATTGTTTAAAACCTGAAACAATGAAAAGACATGTATAAGGTATGTCCTTAGCAGCTTAGCTGCAATAGCCAAAAGTTGAAAAGTTTCCAAAAGTGGAGTATTAAATAATGTTTTAAGATTGCAGTAGGATTGTTAAATAATATACAAGATGCCTGCCAGAGACCCACCACATAGCAGCATTGGCATGAAAGTACAACAAGAAATTTGGAAGGCCATAAAAATGTGACCCCAGCACAGATTGCTCTCGCTGACCTAACCTAGATGTTTTGCATCTCGTCTGGGAAGCATTCCCTGACCTGATTACTCTCATTGAGTAAATGGGTTTACTGACCTTTGATACTATCAGCTTTACTACTTGTGTGCTCTGCCTGTACATGTAGATGACCATAGCTGAAAAATTTAAAAAAACAGGCAAGGCACTAGGGACTCATGGATTTCCTCTCCCAAAACGAGGCTCCTCTGAAGAACCTGGCTCAATGCTTTTTTTATTTTTGTTTTTTTTTTCTTATTTATTTTTTTTTTTTTTATTTATTTTCTTCTTTTTTTTTTTTTTTTTTTTTATCTTTTTTTTTTTCTTATTTAATTTATTTTATTTGTCGTTTATTTTTTATTTTGTTGTTTTTTTAATATTTCTTTTTTTTTTTTTTTTTAAAAACACGCAAAAAGACTTATTTTCTTGAGTAGTTGTTCTTTTCCATTGTGTTGACGGCCCTCCTGGCAGTCACCCTCCTGAACCTGCCATGCCAGGTCTGTTGGCAGATGGCCCCCCCCCCCCCTTTAGATTTTAGTGAAAATAATTAATTTTATAGTTATTAAGTACTCATCACAAATAGTGCCTGGGGACATGCTTTATACTAAAAATACTTATCTTGGAAATTCAAATTCAGTAGAGGTCAATCTTGATATTTTTTATTTTTGCTAAATCTGATAAAACTAACCTATTAAATAGGAATACTATCACGACAATTAAAAACCATGACTGAGCTAGCCCCTCAGCCGGTTTGGTTCAAAATTTTAGGTATAGCATCTGACTTATGGACTGGAAATGTTTCAGGGTTTCAATTTCCACAGTCAAAGGCACATGTATAGGTTTTTTTGTGGGGCCATTGATCTCCAGTATGGAGGTGCTTGCACGGAGGCAGCGGGAATCCGTTTGGGGATTGGGACCTGGATCAATGATTCTCTTTTCATTCATTGATTGTTTCCTATCTCCTTTCTTCCATTTCCCTTCCCTCTCTGATAATCAATAAAAATATACACTGAGATGGCATATTATTATGATCTCTGAATGCATACAATATTAAAAATTGTTTATTATTTTTTCAATTTAATTTGGCCACTCAGTAATTCACCGTTTTCGAGCTTATGACCCCTTATATACTTTATAAAGGCTAATATAATGCAAAGTTGCTTGTCCCACTGTCGATATCAAGAGTTCGGACCAGCAGGGCCCAGGCAATGCCAACCACCTATGTCCCCCCCTCCCCCTGGCCCAGGGCTTTTTGTATTTGATTCCAGACCCCAACCCTCATAGACCAAAACACAAATTCATGGCCCCCCAAACCCCCAGGTGGAAAACTTCTAATATATATATTTAGACGTGGACAGATTAAGTATTATGCATTCAAGAGATCCTAATAATCTTGGCCACTCAGTATGTCAATACTATTAATTCAGTGTCTTTATTTTAAAAAGTAACTGAGCTATAGCTACATGCAAAATACCATCAAGCAATGTTGTCCTTTACACCTCGCCCATAAAAACCTCAAACTTGGCGCAATATTTTTAATTTCGTAAGTTTTTGTTTTTCGTTATTTTTGAGAAGAAATACAACAGTTCAGATGTTACAAGGGGGAAAATAGAGAGTATGTCACGGGACCTCATCTTGGAAGAGTAGTGAAAAAAATAAATTGGTCTCAAAATTATGTGGAGAGATGTAGTTACCGAAAATCTCTTCATGTCAGCTTTAATTCACTGGGGATTTATAAAATTTTTTTGTACTTTTCTATATACAAACAAAAATGAAAATATGTACCTTTGGAAAAATCATGACTTCAACCTTTAATGTTCTGACAGTTTCTCCTTTTTATTAATCTATGAAGGGATACTTTTAGGGGAAAGTATCTCTTGCCTAGAGGAAAAATCTTCCTATTGGAATATCACAATTCCATCAATGTCTTTCTTTTATGCAATTTCAAGTAATGTTTAAATTTGTATCTGAAAATATGATTGTCTTATGGTTTTATGGAAGTACCTTCCTCTCCCCACCTGTTCATTTCCCGTGCCTTCTCTTCTTGTATTTCCATATTAAGTTGTTTAGAATGAAGTTCACCTAAATGTTATTTAATTATTTCCAGCTGATGGGAACAGGGTGCTTTTATGACTTCCATCTTTGGGATTTCAGCATGTTTTACTGAATTATTTATAATTATCAGATGCCAGTTTTTATTTCAGTGTGATATTTTTCTTAAAAAGAAATATAGGAAGAAAATATAGCAATAATCTATTTATTCAACAAATATTTACTAAACAATTCAATGCCAGCTTGTTTACTGGTAGCTGTAGGTTTCTGGTTACCACATTTTAAAATCTTTTCTCCTAAGTTTCCCTGCAATTATGGCACACCACCACTAAGTTGCAATAGACTCAGCAGTATTTGAGGAGGTGCTTTCTTTGCCTGCAAATTTATTTGTTTATTTATTTGCTTACTTATTTACTTATTATTTATTTATTTATTTATTTTCACCCAAGTCTCAGATGAAACTTTGAATTCCAGGAGTGTAAGTTTCATTGACAAATTTTGTTTTGTTTTAATTATGACTATTGTGTATATGTTTTAAATCCCACAAGAAATTATTTAAAACAGTCCCTATGTATTTAGTTTTATCTACCTCTTATTTTGGCACTCTTTATTTTTACTCTATTCACTCCCTTTGTCAGGGATAGTTTTCCTTCTGCCTGATGAACTTTTAATGTTTCTTGTGAGTGTGGGTGAGCTGGTGAGAAATCCTGATACCCCTTCCTGTTCCCTTCTGAAGGGTTTTCCAGCCTAGTGCTTCTTGCTCCATTGAACACAATGGTGTCTTTTCTGCTAGCTACTTTTAAAATTTTCACTTTCACTTCATTTTTCACCAGTATGGCAGGGAGCGCTCAGGGATTCTCAAGAGTTCCTTGAGTCTGTGGCTTGATGCCTTTTGGAAATACTCAGCTATTCTTTCTTCAAGTATCACTTCTGCTTTATCCTCCCCTTTCCTTCTAAGACCGGAATCTCACATATGTTACACTTTTACACAGTATCTCTCATCCCAGCTGAGGGAAGCACTGAGGCCTGGTTCTGACCTGTGAAAAAGGAATGATGTGCTGGGCTGGCTCCCAGTGGGCAAGGGCTGGGTGGCAGGGTGACTCTTGCTTTCTGCAGTAACAGGAACTGGCCAGCAGAGGGAGACAACCTCTGCTGTTTCTCAAGGCAGGCAGCTGGGCTGGCCCGAAACCACACCTGGTTCCCCTTTAGAAGGGGTAAGGGGAGAGACTTAAGGTTGGCTTTGGGACCTAGTGGGCCTCTAGCTGCCCTGGGAGGCCTGCTCTGCCTACCACTCTACAGGTGGGTCCCCTCTGGTGGCCGCACTGCGCAGGCTGAGCCCTCCAGGAGCTGGACGTCAGCAAAGACTCTGTGCTCTCCGCATTTCCTCTGGGGAGAGGGGAGGTGGGTGTGTGTGTGTCTGTGGCGGAGATGGAAGGGTAATGGAGGGAGGGGGGCGGAGTACCCACCTGGTGTCTGCACCCCTCTGCCTAAGGCGACAACCCCCCAGCCCCTCCCAAACTGGTTTGAGAAATCTGGACCTGGGGAACTGGTGACTGACTGGGACTGCGGCTCAGCAGGTCCCTGGAGCTAGCAGCAGGGGAATGCTGAAGGTGCCACGTGCTGAATGGGGGTCCAGGTGATGAGAGATGCTGCCACGAAGGTGGGGTGGCATCGGGGACTTGGACTAGGAGGCACCGGGGCAGAGCCACATCTCTCACAGTGAATGCGGGAAGTCTGCTGGCTTGCAGACCCCGAATCAATTTCTTTTCCGGGTAAAACGAAATCTGCCAGGAGAGGGAAAAATAATGGCACTTTGTAATCTAAGCCACAGAGGGCGAGGGGAGGCAGGATGTTCTCCTCGTAAGGCCCAATGCATCAGGGCTCCACCAAGGTCCCAGCTGGGAGGGACCATGGGACACAAAGAGCAGCCGCCCAGAGGCACAGGTGCAATGACAGGACCCCTGTCTGCTGGGGATGGAGGAGGAGGGTGAGGGCAAGGGTGAAGCCCATCACAGAAAATGGCCACAGGGGGAAGGGCCGCTTACCCAGAGGTCACAGGTCGAGGAGACAGAGACTCTGAGCAGCTGAGGGTTCCATTTTCAGCTCCGTCCTTTCACTGCTGTGTACCCATGTAAGAAGAAGTCACTCGCTCTCTCTGCGCTGCAGTAGCTTCGACTGTACAATGGGCACGTGAACAAGGGGTGGGGCCACGTGGACAGCCAGAAGTGTGCACATGAGCACAGTTTGGGGTTATGTTAGGACCAAGGAGGGGGCACCTGAAGA
>JAPZQD010000120.1:10000-16423 GCA_036971965.1 Nyctalus aviator | reverse complement strand
ATTCTTCTCACCATTTCATTCCCCTTTTTCCCTTTCCCTCTCTAAAAAATCAAAAAATTTTTTTTAAAAAAAAAAAAAAATTTTTTTTAAAAAATTTTTTTTAAAAAAATATAATTTTTATTGATTATTTTTTTTTTTTTACAGGAGGAAGGGAGGGGGAGAGACCGGAAACACCGATGATGAGAGAAACAAACAAAAAAAAATTGTTTTCACCATGTCATACACATGATAGGCTCACTGTACTGCGTTTATTGATTATGTGTTTACGCTATTCTGCATTTTCAGAGGGTGCCTTTACGCCATTCACACACATTTCGGGTCGTTCCTAGAATATTTCATCTTAACATCAGATTGTTTTATTTTATTTTATTTTATATATTTCTTCTTGACACGGAATGTACACTTTAATCGCAAAACCAGAACACGGGCAAAACGTTTCCGAAACAATCTCAGTTTCTTCGGCGCCTGCGTCACATCGTCATTTCATCGAATTTCACCGTAGGAACAGTTAAATCTCGTGAAGCTGGACAGTTGGCTCGTATGGGAGTTGACAGTGTTTTTTTTTTTTTGTTTAAAAAAAAAAAAGTGGATTCTTTTCTTAAAAATACATTGTTTTAAAAATATATATATTTTTCATTGATTTTTTTTTTTTTTACAGAGAGGAAGGGAGAGGGAGAGAGAGAGCCAGAAACATCGATGATGATGAGAGAGAATCATCGACCAGCCTGCCTCCGGGGCGCCCCCCACCGGGGAGGTGCCCGCAGCCACCGAGGTCCACGCCCTTGACCCGGGGAATCGAACCCGGGACCCTTCGGCTCAGCTTGCATTTCCGCCCCAAACCCAGCCCGGTTTGCAGGCTCCAGGGAGGCGGAACCGGGTCCCGAGGACAGTCCGGGGTCCCTTTTCCCCATCGGTTCGGGCCGGGGGTTTTGGGATGTAAGCGCCAGGATTTGGGGCAGGTAGCGGTCTTCGGGCGCATAACGGTCCCGAAACCCCAGTGGAGCCGGGTTGGGACGAAGTCCAGGAAGGGAGGAAGGCGTGGGGGTTCCGACTCCAGGGTCCAGGAAGGGACCCGATTTGCAGCAGAAGGCCTGGTTCCGACAACGGAAGTGTCCAGGAAGCCCCTATTTGGAGCGTGAGGCGTGGTTCCGTCTGGCAGCAGGCGTGGTTCCGACGCTTAAAAGTCCAGCAACCAACCCCATTGGAGCGAGGCGTGGTTCCGTCTGGACGAGGCGTGTTCCGACGCGTAAAAGTCCAGCAGCAACCATCCCTATACTGGAGCAGAAAGGCGTGGTTCTTCCGTTCCGACGCGCGGGGGCGTGGGGCTCCGACTCCAGGGGTCTGGGAAGCGCCGGGATTTGGGACCAGGAGGGCCTGGTGCCGACGCCCAGGGCTCCAGGAACCGCCCTCATTTGGCACCGGGACGCGCCTGCTCCCAGTTGCGTAAAAAGCGCGCGCAGCTAGCGTTAGCGCGACCTTTCCATCTCCTTTTCCCGCCCGCCCTCCTGCCGTGGTCCGCCGGTGTGTCCGTCTCCCAAAAGGACCCCCTCCTCATCCTCTAACCCCCGTAAACCCCCCCCCACACAACACACACAACAACCTACAACATCCGGGGGCTCAGAACACGCTCATCCTGTCTCACCAGACCCTACGCGAGGGCCGCTGGACAACGGACGGCGCTGGACAGCCGTGCGCCCGGAGAACCGCGCTCTCCCGGCTGGGGGCCCGTTTAGCGGGTCCGGAGGAGGAGGAGGAGGACGGAGGAGAGAGGAGGGAGGAGGGAAGGAGGAGGAGGGAGGAGGCGGAGGGAGGAGAGAGAGGAGGAGGAGGAGGAGGAGAGAGGAGGAGGAAGGAGGAGGAGGAGGAGGTAGGAGGAGGAGGAGGAGGAGGCAAGGAGGAGGGAGGAGGGAGGAAGGCGGAGGAGGTCGGGAGGAGGAGGAGGAGTAGGAGGAGGTGGAGGAGGAGAATGAGGAGGAGGAGGAGGATAAGGAGGAGGAGGAGGAGAAGGAGGAGGAGAGGAGGAGGAGGAGGAGGAGGAGGAGGAGGAGGAGGTGGAGGAGAGGATGGAGGTTTGGTTCGCTCAACAACCAAACATTTTTTATAAAAATAAATTTAAAATATATATATTTTATTGATTTTTTTTTTTTTTACAGAGAGAAAGGGAGAGGGAGAGAGAGCCAGAAACATTGATGATGATGATTCTCTCTCATCGACATTTCTAGCTCTCTCTCTCTCTCTCTCCCTTCCTCTCTGTAAAACATCAATAAACTATATCATTTTTAAAAAATAAAATAAAAATAAATTTAAAAATATATATTTTATTGATTTTTTTTTTTTTTTACAGAGAGAAAGGGAGAGGAGATGATGATTCTCTCTCATCGACATTTCTAGCTCTCTCTCTCTCTCTCTCTCTCCTTTCCTCTCTGTAAAACATCAATAAACTATATCATTTTTAAAAAATAAAATAAAAATAAATTTAAAATATATATATTTTATTGATTATTTTTTTTTTTACAGAGAGGAAGGGAGAGGGAGAGAGAGCCGGAAACACCGATGATGAGAGAGAAACAAACAAAAAAAAATTGTTTTCACCATGTCATACACATGATAGGTTCACTGTACTGCGTTTATTGATTATGTGTTTACGCTATTCTGCATTTTCAGAGGGTGCCTTTACGCCATTCACACACATTTCGGGTCGTTCCTAGAATATTTCATCTTAACATCAGATTGTTTTATTTTATTTTATTTTCTTATTTTATTTATTTCTTCTTGACACGGAATGTACACTTTAATCGCAAAACCAGAACACGGGCAAAACGTTTCCGAAACAATCTCAGTTTCTTCGGCGCCTGCGTCACATCGTCATTTCATCGAATTTCACCGTAGGAACAGTTAAATCTCGTGAAGCTGGACAGTTGGCTCGTATGGGAGTTGACAGTGTTTTTTTTTTTGTTTAAAAAAAAAAAAGTGGATTCTTTTCTTAAAAATACATTTTTTTAAAAATATATATATTTTTTATTGATTTTTTTTTTTTTACAGAGAGGAAGGGAGAGGGAGAGAGAGAGCCAGAAACATCGATGATGATATGAGAGAATCATCGACCAGCCAGCTGCCTCCTGCGCCCCCCCCACCGGGGAGGGGCCCGAAGCCACCGACGTCCACGCCCTTGACCCGGGGAATCGCACCCGGGACCCTTCGGCCCAGCTTGCATTTTCCGCCCAATCCCAGCACGGTTTGCAGGCTCCAGGGGGGCGGAACCGGGCCCCGAGGACAGTCCGGGGTCCCTTTTCCCCATCGGTTCGGGCCGGGGGTTTTGGGGAGGAAGTGCCAGGATTTGGGGCAGGGGGCGGGGTTCGGGCGCGTAACGGTCCCGAAACCAACCCCAAGTGGAAGAGAAGGCGTGGTTCCGACTCCAGGGGTCCAGGAAGGGACCCGATTTGCAGCAGGAGGCCTGGTTCCGACCCGGAAGGGTCCAGGAAGGGACCGGATTTGGAGCGGGAGGCGTGGTTCCGTCTGGCAGCAGGCGTGGTTCCGACGCGTAAAAGTCCAGCAACCAACCCCAACTGGAGCAGAAGGCGTGGTTCCGACGCGCGGGGGCGTGGCTCCGACTCCAGGGGTCTGGGAAGCGCCGGGATTTGGACCAGGAGGCCTGGTTCCGACGCCCAGGGCTCCAGGAACCGCCCTCATTTGGCACCGGACGCGCCGCTCCCGTGCGTAAAAGCGCGCGCGCGCGCGACCTTTCCATCTCCTTTTCCCGCCCGCCTCCTGCCGTGTCCGCCGGGTGTCCGTCTCCCAAAGGGACCCCCTCCTCCTCCTCTAACCCCCGTAACACCCCACCCCCCCCCACACACACACACACACATCCGGGGGCTCAGAACACGCTCTCCTGTCTCCCCAAAAACGGCCTCGTGGCCGCCGCCGCCGCCGCCTCCAGACCTTCCGCGAGGCCGCTGGACACGGACGGCGCGGACAGCGTGCGCCCGGAGCGCGCGCTCTCCCGGCGGCTGTGGCTGCTGCGCGCGTCCTGGACCGGCAGAGGCGACTGTGGGGACACTGGGGACCCCCCCAAATAGCCCCGCAGGCGCATCTGGAACTCGCGGGAGGCGAAATAGTACACAAAGGGATCCAGACAGTTGTGCAGGCAGCTGAGGCAGAGGGTCAGCTTGTACACGTGGTACAGGCTCCTGCCCAAAAACAGGCGCCCCACCATGTGCGCCAGGAGCACGAAGTTGTTGGGCGCGAAGCAGGTGACGAAGGAGACCAGCACCACGGCGGCAAGGCTGACGGCGCGCCGCCGCTGGCCTGCCCCGTGCGTCCCCGAGGGCGCGCGCAACAGGCGCGCGATGGTGGCCGCGTAGCAGGCCACGGTGACCAGGAAGGGCACCAGGAACAGCGCCACGAAGAGCGTGAAGAGGAACACGGCCCACATGGCCACGCTGGGCAGCATGGAGGCCTGCAGGACATCGAAGCAGGTCACGATGCCCAGGTCCCGGACCGGGTAGGTGAGGTCCGTGCGCGCCAGCGGGGACAGCGCGGCCAGGAGCGCGCCCCAGGCCAGGGCGCACGCGGCCACGGCGTAGCGGCGCCGGCGCCAGCGCGCGGACGCCAGCGGGTACACGACGCCCAGGTAGCGGTCCACGCTGATGCACGTGATGGTGAGGATGGAGGAGTACATGTTTGCGTAAAAGACGAGCGTCACGGCGGTGCAGAAGCCGGACCCGAACACCCAGTGGTGCCCGTTGCAGTGGTAGTGGATCTGGAACGGGAGCGCGCTCGCCAGCGCCAGGTCGGTGAGGCTGAGGTTGATCATGAAGACGAGGGACGGGGAGCGCGGCCCGAGGTGGCGGCACAGGATCCAGAGGGACAGGCCGTTGCCGGGGATGCTCACCAGCGCCACCAGGGAGTAGACCACGGGCAGCGCCACGGCGATGGCTGGGTTGCGCAGCATCTGGAGGGTCGCGTTGTCCGGGCGCGTCATGTTGATGTCCATCGTGGCTGGCTGAGGGCGCGCGCGCGGGGAACCCCCTTGGCGAGGGCGCGCGGGCGGGGACCCTCTTGGCGAGGGCGCGCGGGCGGGGACCCTCTTGGCGAGGGCGCGCGGGCGGGGACCCTCTTGGCGAGGGCGCGCGGGCGGGGACCCTCTTGGCGAGGGCGCGCGCTCTGGGGGGGTCGAGCGATCTGAAAGGGAAAGGATACAGGAGTGAGGGGTTCAGTGTGGTTGAACGAGGAACCAGGAGGAAAGGGTTCGATTCCCCGGGCCCCGCGGGTACCCCCCTGGCGAGGGCGCGCTCTGTGCGGCTCAGTGGATAGAGCGTGGACCCAGGAACCAGGAGGAAAGGGTTCGATTCCCCGGGCCCCGCGGGTACCCCTGGCGAGGGCGCACAATCCTGGCTGGCTAGGGCGCACGGGTACCCCCTCCGCGAGGGCTCGCGGGTACCCCCCTGGCGAGGGCGCGGGCAGGGGGCGCAAGCAGGCGGGTACCCCTGGCGAGGGCGCACAATCCTGGTTGGCTAGGGCGCGCAGGTACCGCCTGGCGAGGGCGCGCGGGTACCTCCTGGCGGGGGCGCGCTCTGTGCGGCTCAGTGGATAGAGCGTGGATCCAGGAACCAGGACGAAAGGGTTCGATTCCCCGGTCCCGCGGGTACCCCTGGCGAGGGCGCGCGCAGGGGGCGCAAGCGGGCGGGAACCCCCTAGGCGAGGGCGCGCGGGCGGGGACCCTCTTGGCGAGGGCGCGCGCTCTGTGGGCGATCTGAAAGGGAAAGGATACAGGAATAAGAGGCGGCTCAGTGGAGAGAGGAAGCAGGAGGAAAGGGTTCGATTCCCCGGCCCCCGCGGTTACCCCTGGCGAGGGCGCACAATCCTGGCTGGCTAGGGCGCACGGGTACCCCCCTGCGAGGGCGCGCGCAGGGGGCGCAAGCAGGCGGGGACCCCTTGGCGAGGGCGCGCTCCACTGGCAAGGGCGCGCGCTCTATGGGGCGAGGGCGCGGGTACCCCTGGCGAGGGCGCACAATCCTGGCTGGCTAGGGCGCGCAGGTACCGCCTGGCGAGAGCGCGCGGGTACCTCCTGGCCGGGGCGCGCTCTGTGAGGCTCAGTGGATAGAGCGTGGATCCAAGAACCAGGAGGAAAGGGTTCAATTCCCCGGTCCCGCGGGTACCCCTGCCGAGGGCGCGCGCAGGGGGGCGCAAGCGGGCGGGAACCCCCTTGGCGCGGGCGGGGACCCTCTTGGCGAAGGCGCGCGGGCGGGGGCCCTCTTGGCGAGGGCGCGCGCTCTGGGGGGGTCGAGCGATCTGAAAGGGAAAGGATACAGGAGTGAGGGGTTCAGTGTGGTTGAACGTGGAACCAGGAGGAAAGGGTTCGATTCCCCGGGCCCCGCGGGTACCCCCCTGGCGAGGGCGCGCTCTGTGCGGCTCAGTGGATAG
>JAPZQD010000119.1:0-16579 GCA_036971965.1 Nyctalus aviator | reverse complement strand
AGTTGGAGTGGTTAGTATGACTGGATAGGGTCCCTTCTAATCTTTTAACCAAACCTGGTCTCCAGGTTTATAATGATGTACTGCTATTCCTAGAGAGATGGGTAGTTTGGTCAGTAACTCATCTGTGGATCTCAAAGACAGTTTTTCCAAGTCCTTGTAGTTGCTTCTGAATTTCTAAGCTTCCTATTTCCCCCAAATCTCCCTTTGGCCAAATTAAGGGAGGGGGTCTACCATATAGAATTTCAAAGGGAGAGAAACCTACCCTGACCCTCGGGGCACAGAGTACCTGCAGGAGTGCAAGAGGCGAGATATCTGTCCAGGGTTAGGTTGTCTCTTGGCATAGCTTAGACATAGCCTGCTTTAGAGTCCGGTTCATGTGCTCTACCTTCCCTGAACTCTGAGGCCTGTAAGCTGTATATAGGTTCCATCTAATTCCTAAAGCCTTAGCTACTTGTTGTAGTATTTCTGCTACAAAGGCTGGGCCATTATCAGACCCTATGGTCAGAGGCATTCCGTACCTCGGAATTATGTCCTTCATTAATGCCTTAGTGACTTCTCTCGCCTTTTCAGTGCAAGTGAGATATGCCTCGACCCAGCCTGAAAAGGTACGAACAAGGACTAGTAGGTATTTATTTCCTCTGCTAGGCCCTACTTCTGTAAAGTCTACTTCTAAGTCCTCAAAAGGAGCTTACCCATAGCGCTGAACTCCTATCCGTCCCACAGGACCCTGTTTGGCATTATTCTGTGCACAGAGGAGGCATCGCTGAGAAACTGAGGTACACAAGGCCTAACAAAGCTTCTCGAGCAGTCTTCCCTAAGTGAGTAAGTTCATGCTGCAGGAGGACTACCTTGTGTGCTAACTGTTCTGGGACATAGACCCTATAATCTGGGAGTATCCACAACCTTCTTTTGTTCTTTTGCCCCCTTCTTGCTGAGCCCATTCCTCCTGTGGAGTGTACTTTGGAGGTTCAGGTAATTCCAGAGCCAACATGATCTGTGCCGGTGCCGTTTGTCCTTTGGCAGCCTGCTTTTTGCAATAATTGACGGCTATTTCTTTAGGCTCCCA
This sequence comes from Nyctalus aviator, assembly GCA_036971965.1. Classification (NCBI taxonomy): domain Eukaryota; kingdom Metazoa; phylum Chordata; class Mammalia; order Chiroptera; family Vespertilionidae; genus Nyctalus; species Nyctalus aviator. The sequence continues at coordinate 15,513 of JAPZQD010000119.1, read as the reverse complement.
AACTGCTTCTACTAACTTTAAAACCTCATTTTGATTCCCCCCCCCCCACAGTTTCTATTTTATTATAGGAAAATAATATCAGTAATAGCAAACTCATGTCACAAACCTAAAAAGATCAGGAAACATCTTTAGAAACCCAAAACCACGTCCTGGTTATTATAGATCTGTGGCATGAGTTTGCTTTTACTGATATATTTTTTTTAATCTTTATTGTTCAATTATTACAGATGTTCCTCTCCCCCCCCCCCGCCCCCATCCGTTGCTCCCCTCCACCAGGTTCCCACCCCACCCTCTGCCCTTTCCCCACCCATCATTGTCCTCATCCATAGGTGCACAGTTTATGTTCAGTCTCTTCTCACACCCCCATCTCCCCTTTTCCCCGAGAATGTCAGTTCACTCCCCTTCCATACCTCTGATCATCAGATTTTTAAAAAATTTTTTGGTTTTTAGATTCACTTGTTGATAGTTACATATTTGTTGTTCATAGTTTTTATCTTAATTTACTTTCTCTTCCAAAAAAAACCCCTTCAGCAATTCCTATAATTCTGGTCTGGTGGTGATGAACTCCTTTAGCTTTTTTTTTTTTTTTTTTTTTTTTTTTTAAATTGTTGAAGCTCTTTATCTGGCCTTTGATTCTGAGTGATAGCTTTGCTAGGTAGATTATTTTTGGCCGTAGGTTCTTATTATTCAACTCCTTGAATATTTCTTGCCATTCCCATCTTGCCTGCATGTTTTCTGTTGAGAAATCAGCTGACAATCATATAGGTGCTCCTTTATAGGTAACTACCTTCTTTGCTCTTGCTGCTTTTAATATACTCTTTGTCTTTTGCTCTTGGAATTTTAATTATGATTTGTCTTGGTGTGGTCCTCTTTGGATTCCTTTTGTTTGGAGTTCTGTGCGCTTCCTGGACTTGTAAGTCTAATTCTTTCACCAGGTGGGGGAAGTTTTCTGTCACTATTTCTTTCAGTATGTTTTCGATATCTTGCTCTCTCTCATCTTCTGGGACCACCATAATTCTGATGTTGGTTCACTTGAAGTTGTCCCAGAGTTTTCTTACATTATCTTCAACTTTCTGGATTCTCTTGCCTTCTTACTTCTGCGGAGGAGTGTCTTCTGGTTCTTTATGTTCCAAATCTTTGACTTGATTCTTGCGATCTTCCATTCTGTTTTTAGGACTCTGTATAATATTTTTTTTTATTTCAGACAATGTATTCTTTATTTCTTGTTGATCCCTTATTATTTCTAGTTGATCCCTTTTTATATCCTCATAGGTCTCATTTATTTTATCAGCCTTTTCTAGGAGATTCTTGAACAACCTTATAAGTGTGGTTTTGAACTCTATATCCAGTCGCTTTTTGTCCTCCATTTCTTTTGTTTGTGATCTATTCGTTGTCTCGGCATTTTCGCAGCTTCCCTGATGGGGCGGAGTTTCAGGGTGGAGCCTACAGCCTTGGCTTCCATCAGCCACGCCCTATGCAGGCCTCTCCTTAGTCTCAGTATTCCTCAGGGTCCTTCAGTACTCGCTGCAAGCACCTCTGAGAGTGAGATGCCCTCGAGTTTCGCCTGCTAACAAACAGTTTAGTCTCTCCCCCAATGGGCCTGGAACTGGGGTTCAGTTCAGTTGGAGGTGGCGTTCAGAGCAGTCTGGAGCCCCAGTCTCCTTCCTGCCAGGGCAATCCCGCGGCACAGCCAACCGTCCCTTCTCTGCGTGCAATGTGCGCACCTCCGGGGGCTCTGCCTTTCGCCGCTCCCCCGGGGTTCTGCCTCACAGCCCAGGCTCCCTCTGTTTGAGCCTGGGTTCCCAGGGTTCGGCCTAGAACTGGGGTTCAGAGCAGTCAGAACTGGGGCTCAGTACAGTCCAGAACTTTTATCTCCTTCCTGCTAGGGAATGCCAGCCAGGCACTCAGCCTCCCCCTCCTCTCTGGCTCCATCCTCTCTGCACGCCGTGTGTCTCCATACCTTAGGCTTTTACAGCTCCTCTGCTCTTCCTTCTAGTTTTCTCCTTGCTTCTCATTGTAGAATTTCCAGTCAGTCGACTTTCCAATAGTTCTGGGTAATGTCCATTTTATATTTTAGTTGTATTTTATTGAAATTGTTGTGTGCGGCTGTGGTTAGGTGTTTACCTGTACAGCCATCTTGGATCCTCCTCCTCATTTTGATTTTTTATTCCTTTCCTCCTGCCATCAGGAGCCCCCTTTCCTTGTATATAGCCCCATGAATATGCAGGGTAGCAAAGGCATAGCGTGAATCAGTGTAGATGTTGGCACGCTTATCCTTACTGAGTTCCAAAGCTCTAGCGAGAGCCCAAAGTTCTGCCCTCTGTGCTGACCATCCTTCAGGCAGGGCCTGTGCTTCAATTGTCACTAAGTTTGATACTACTGCCGGGACCAGTTTGGCTCAATGGATAGAGCGTCGGCTTAGGGACTGAGGGGTCCCGGGTTTAATTCCGGTCAAGGGCATGTACCTTGGTTGTGGGCATATCCCCAGTGGAGGGTGTGCAGGAGGCAGCTGATTGATGACTCTCTCTCAGGAGTCAGTTTCTGACTCTCTGTCTCTCTCCCTTCCTCTCTGTATAAAAATCAATAAAATATATTTTAAAAAAAAAGTTTGATACTACTGCATATCCAGCTCGTCTTTTTCCTTCATCTAAGAAGCTGTTGCCATCTGGGTTTGGCAGGGGCCTATCCATTAGATCTGGCTGGCTAGAGTAAACCTCCCCTAGGACTTCCAGGCAGTCATGTTCTGGGGCCCCCTCAGCAGGCCCTGAGACGGGGAGAGGAGGGGGAGTCAGGGGCACCTGGAGGCAACTGGGTCAGTCTGCTTGGAGAGATAGGCTACTGGTCTTTGCCAAAGTCCAAATTCCTGGGTTAGAATTTCTAGGGCTACCCCATTGTTCTCATGGACGAAGAGATTAAAGTCCCATGACACATCTGGTAATCCAAGTGCTGGGGTCTCAGTAAGCTTTGCCTTTATGCTGATGAAGGCTTTCTCCTTCTCGGGGGCCCCATAAAATGGGTGCTTTTTCTTCCCCTTTTAAAGCTTCATAGAGGGGCTTGGCCAGATCTGGAAATCTGGGATCAGTTAATAGTCTCAGGAGGGCTCGTGTCCCTTCCCAGCACTGAGCTCATGTGGAACTGGCTAGTAGGAGGTCGTCTACGTACTGGAGTAGAACACACCCCAAATCCTGTCCTGGGAACTTAGATAAATCAGATGCTAGTGCTCCACTAAAGAGAGTAGGGGAGTTTTAAATCCTTGTGGAAGTCTGGTCCAGGTGAACTGCTCCTTGGCTCCCGTATCAACCATAAAGTTCACATTCTGGCCCCTAATTTTTATTCTGACCATGGGCTCGTGGGGGCCTAGCTGAAAAGAGCCCGGTCTGTCCTAGTCAGAGTCAGCTGCTGCCAGGCCAATAAGGTCTGCTTCAGGTGGTTCTGGTTGATAGCGACTGGGTGGGAAAGGGGGCCCTAATTCCTTACTCCCTGTTTGGGACATTCATTCTCCCAGTGCCCTGTTTCTTTACAATAGGCACACTGGTCCCATCTCAGACTTGCTCTTCCTTTCTGGGCTGTTTGGGGGCCCAAACCTCTGAAAGCCGCTGCTATCATGTTGCCCTTCTTTGCTTTCTTTTTTCTTCCTCCTGTTTTGCTGTCCTGTCTCGGTTAATGAAAACCTTGTTGGCTATCTCCAGCAGCTCACTAGCATTTTTTCCTGCAAACCCTTCCAGCTTCTATAATTTTACCTGCTCCTGCCCTGCCTGCCTCTTCACTCCTGCTACTAAAACCTTACTCTGTCCCTTCTTGCACACACAGAACCGGACCCAAGGTGGCAAGGTCTGAGCAATTTCTAACCAGCAGTCTATGTAGAGAAACTGATCTGGGTGCCCAGGATCTCTTGTGATTACATTCCACACTGCCCTGACAATCATCGCCCTATCTTTAAACAATTTAGATTTAACAACAATTTAATTTAGATAAACAACAATTTAAACAACAGAAAGAGATAACAAATAAAGCAATTTTCACTTCACACAGACCATCATTTAATGAACAGATAATTATGCCAAGGCAGATAAACATCCATACTCATACTCTCTCAGTAGACTAGCCCAGATTGAAGCTGAGCAGATAAACACAACAATGCCCAACTCCCCAGACTGGCCTGGGGCTACTCCAAGCACCCATACCCCAAAACAGAATTTTCCACCAACATCTTGGTGAGAAACTACCAGAGGAGTTAAGACTGCATCCAGTCCCACTTCTCGGTAACAGATTGGCTAGTCCCACACAAACACACAGCAGAATGAATTTATAATTCCTTCATTCACATCCACAGTTCCACATTTTTATACTAGCTAGTCCAAGTTTTTTACTTCTACCAGATATTTACCCAGAGTTTAAACAGTCACCTGATTCCTGATTACCTAAGGAAGCTCTATGGCCTCCGGGGAGGTGATCAAGCTCCCCCTTCCACTCATTGGAGTGGGCTGAACTGACGGGGCCCCTACCTTACAGATTCTGCCGACAGGTCCAGGAGTGTCTGTCCACTCTCTCCAAATGCTGGCCGGGTCCCAGGCTGAGGTCCGGGAGCACCCAAGTCCCCTGGTTTAATTCTACTAAATCAGCAGAGAGGCGCCTTCCAGAGGCCTGTCCAACACCCCCAGGCCCCAAACCCTGTCCATCCATCAGAGGCTAAAAGCATGGGTTGGTTCCCGGCCAATGCACCAAATTATGTTGCAGAGTTCCCGAACAATCAAACAACGCAGGAGGAGAGTTTGGAGAAACTCACTTTATTCATCGCGCGATGGGCTTAGAGAAAATGAATTCAAATTCTAAGCAAAGGTACAAGCAGAGCTTTCCTTTTTATAAAGGAGCCAGCTCTCTGTGTAATTAGTGGTTATCTTGCTGCTGTACTTGAAAACAAACACAGCTAAATTTATGGGCATACCTAGTCTTGACCTGCAAGGTCAGACAGCTAATTTTATCATCATTCTCCAAACAGGCTAATGCAGACTAGAAAGCATCATTTTATCTAAGAAAAACAGCAGATAATTTCAAACAGTTTGTTTCAAATAGGGGTTTCCTTCTCAGGATTACTGGGTCAAATGGGAGTTCTATTTTTAGTTTTTTGAGGAAACTTCGTAGCATCCTCCACAGTGGCTGCACCAGTCTGCATTCCCACCAGCAGTGCACGAGGGTTCCTTTTTCTCTGCATCCTCACCGGCACTTGTCCTTTCTTGATTTGTTGATGATTGCCATTCTGACAGGTGTGAAATGGTACCACATTGTCATTTTGATTTGCATCTCTTGGATAATTAGTAACTTTGAGTATGTTTTCATATGTCTCTTGGCCTTCCTTCTGTCTTCTTTTGAAAAGATTCTATTTAGGTCTGTTGCCCATTTTTTTAATTTGATCATTTATCTTCCTTTTATTAAGTTGAACAAGTTCTCTCTATATGTTGGAGATTAAACCTTTATCAGTGATAACATTTGTTTCTCCCATACATATTGTTTTGTTGATGGTTTCTTTTGCTGTACAGAAGCTTTTTATTTTGATGTAGTCCCATTTGTTTATTTTCTCTTCAATTTCCATTGCCCTATGAGCAGCATCTGTGAAGAAATTGCTTCAGCCGGCCCTCACCCATGCACCAGGCCTCTATCCTATCTAATAAAAGACCAATATGCAGATTGACTATCACTCCAACACACAATAGTCGCCCCATGTGGTCAAAGATGGCTGCCCCCATGTGGACACAAGATGGTCACCACAAGATGGCCAGCAGGAGAGAGCAGTTTGGAGGCACCAGGCCTATAAGGGAGGGTAGTTGAGAGGGACCAGATCTACAAGGGAGAGCAGTTGGAGGCAATCAACCCTGCAGGGGAGGACAGTTAGGTTTAACCAGGGTATCGGGAGGGCAGTTAGGGGCAAACAGGCTGGCAGGGGAGCAGTTAGACATCAATCAGGCTGGGATGGGAGTCATTAGGGGGTAATCAGGCTGGCAGGCAGAAGCAGTTAGGGGAAATCAGGAAGGCAGGCAGGCTAGCAGTTGGAAGCCAGCAGTCCTGGATTGTGAGAGGGATCCCAGACTGGAGACTGCAGGCTAGGCTGAGGGAAACCCTCCCACCCCCGTGCATGAATTTCGTGCACTGAGTCTCTAGTGTGCATATAAGTTCATTGGTAAATCTCTCCCCACTGCCCCCCTGAACCCCACCCCCTTCCCTGGATTCCTCATTCTGTTTCATGTTTCCATGAGTCCCATTCTATTTTATTCATCATTTATTGTATTCATTAGATTCCATATTTGAGTGAGATCATGTGATATTTGTTTTTTTCTGACTGGCTTATTTCACTTAGTATAATCATCTCAAGACCTTCCATGCTGTCTTAAAGGGTAAGAGATTCTTCTTTTTTTTACACCTGCATAGTATTCCATGGTGTAAATGTACTTCAGTTTTTTTATCCACTCATCTACTAATGGGCACTTGGGTTGTTTCCAGATCTCAGCTATTGTAAATTGTGCTGCTATGAACACAGGGGTGTGTACATTCTTTCTGATTGGTGCTTCAGGTTTCTTAGGATATTCCTAGACGTGGGCTCACTGGGTCAATGGCAGTTCCATATTTAAGTTTTTGAGGAAACTCTGCACTGTTTTCCATAATGGCTGCACCAGTCTGCATTCCCACCAGCAGTGCATGAGGGTTCCTTTTTCTCCACATCCTCACCAGCACTTGTCATTTGTTGATGGTAGCCATTCTGACAGGTGTGAGATGGTACCTCATTGTCATTTTAATTTGTATCTCTCTGATGACCAGTGACATTGAGAATGTTTGCATATGTCTCTTGGCCATCTGTATGTCCTCTTTAAGAAAATGTCTATTCAGTTCTCTGCTCATGGTTGTTGTTTTTAAATATATTTTTATTGACTTCAGAGAGGAAGGGAGAGGAGAGAGAAAGAAACATCAATGATGAGAGAGAATTATTGGTCAGCTGCCTCCTGCACACCCCACACTGGGGATCGAGTCTGCAACCTGGCCATGTGCCCTTGACCAGAATTGAATCCAGGACCCTTCAGTCAGCAGGCTGACACTATTCACTGAACCACACCAGCCAGGGCTTCTGTTTTTGTTTTTGTTTGTTTGTTTATATTTTTATTGATTTTTTTACAGAGAAGAGAGAGGGATAGAGAGTTAGAAACATCAATGAGAGAGACTCATCGATCAACTGCTCCTGCACACCCCTCACTGGGGATATGCCCACAACCCAGGTACATGCCCTTGACCGGAATTGAACCCTGGACCTTTCAGTCCGCAGGCTTACACTCTATCCACTGAGCCAAACCGGTTTCGGCCAGGACTTCTGTTTTAATTGGATTGTTTGTTTTTCTTTTGTTGACTTGTATAAGCACTTAAGTTTTTTGGAAATTAACCCCTTAGAGATGTATCTTTGGCAAATATGTTGTCCCATGCAGTGGGCTCCCTTTTCGATTTCATGCTGGTTTGTTTTGCTGTGCAGAAGTTTTGAGTTTGATGTAGTCCCACTTGTTTATTTTTTCCTTAGTTTCTCTAACCCCAGGCAGTGTATTAGCAAACATTCCGCTAAGTGAGATGTATGAGACTTAGTTGCCTACATTTTTTGTATTATTTTTGTTTCATGACTTACATCTCTTATCCATTTTGAGTTTATTCTTGTGTGCATTGTGGGGTGGTGGTCTGGTTTCACTCTTGTATGTACTGTGCAGTGTTCCCAGCACCGTTTGTTGGAGAGACGATCTTTGCACAGTGCTCTGTGCCAGGAAGCAGGGTGAGCACACTCATCACCAGACTCTGCTGAGCTCAGGGCAAGGCCAGGCTTCCTGGGAAACCTGGACCGTTAGGAGCTGGTGGGATTCAGTGAGAGCCGTGGCGATGCAGGGCTGAAGAACTGCACCTCAGGTGCTCCTCTCAGGGCCAGCAAGGCTCTCAAGACCTTTGCCTCACCTCCTTCCAATGAGGACCAGATTGCCAACTTCAAGCCGTCAATGAAAAGGGATCGCACATCAGCTGATGGCTGCCCTAGCCCACTATTTCCCGCCCACAGAACCCCAGTTGACATTTCACACAGAAAAGAGAGAAAATTGAGCAGAATTGGGCTCCTGTGTCATTGCTGCCTGCCTGGTCCCATGCTGGCCGCCAGACTCAGGTGCTCCTCCCACCGAGCCCAGGCCCCCTCCCAGCACCACAGCCTCAGAGTTCCCCCAGGCCTGGCCCGCCGCTTGGTTCCCCATCAGGTCCCTGACAGCCACTCCTTCTTTCTTTGTCGGCCTCTCTCCAAATGCCTCGGCCTCTCTGATCCTCTCGCATCATTGTGACCTCAGTCGGCTCCAGTAGGGAACCTCTGCTCGCTGAGCTCCTGGTGAGGAGCCTGAATGCAGGCCCTGCTCTCAGAGCTCCTGGGAGGCCACCCACCGCGTTGGAGCTGCTCACACACTATCCCTGGTCCCAGGGCGGACCTGTGTGGTGCCGTGGGAAGACTGGATGTGTGGCAGCCTTTCTCACCACTCGCCTCCTTCCTCTGCCGCCTGCAAACACTCCAGTCTCTGTCCCTTAACTACAGACAAGTCCTGAGACCAAAATTGGTACAACAGCCCTGGCCGGTTGCTCAGTGGACAGCACCTTGGCCTGCAGACTGGATTGTGGATCAGGGCATTGGCCCCGGGTTGCAGTAGATCCCCAGTGGCAGGTGTGCAGAAGGCAGCCGATTCTTGATTCTCTCTCATCATTGAAGTTGTGAAAGAAAAAGCCACATGCTAACCTGACAAGCTCAGGGAAGGCCTGCGTGGCAGTCTTGCAAACCCAGAGACCTAAGATAACCACAAAAGATGGTTTGAAAATTAAATATCTAACAGGTTATAGTAGGTAGTCATGTCCCAGATATTTTCCCAGACAAAGATCAACTTTGATCTTTTTACTGAGCCCATTTGCCTTTTTGCCTCTAAGATAACATATCTGTGAAATGTCTGGGTAACTTGTTACTTCCCTTTTTCCGGAGCCCCTGGGGAACAACCAAATGTGGTGGGCGCCAGGACAGATGCCTCAAATTCCTTCGTTATCACGTTAAGTGTTCCTGCACTCACCTGAGTACACGTCCATCATTTTACTTTTTATCCAATCCCAGGACTTTCCCACCACTTTGCTTTCTCCCGCCTCCTTACTCCATCACCAATGAATTTCATGTAACCCACCTATGTCCCTCCTTTGATTTCGGTGTATAAATAGAGAAATGTAATCCACCATTCTTTGGAGCATTATCTCAATCCGTTGAGGTTTTGCTTCCCGGCAATTGTCGACAATTTTGGCTCAAATAAACTCTTTTAAAAATTCTTTACATGTTTCAATGGTTTTTTTGTTAACATTAATTGGCGACCACGAAGGGACTCCAAAGAAAACTCACCAGCGATCATCCTTTGGACTTGGACTCGGAGCTAGGCCAGCCAAGGGCCCGTTGAGCCCACCGTTTCTCCGTCCATTGAGTGAACGTGGGTGAGTTATCTCTTGGATTCAGGACCTTCCCTAGCTTTGGTAGAAGGTCTGACTTTATTTGAGCTGTTTTAAAATCCTCGAGGTGGAACCAGGGTTGACAGAACCCCAGGTTAAGGGTTGGCAGAACCCAGGCTAAGGCGTAACTGGAGGAAAGAAATGGGTGGCTGGTTCTATTTTGGCTTTTGAATTAGAATTGCTGAGAGTCTGAGCAAAAATAACCTTTGCCATATAAATGAGCTGAACTCATTCAACTTCTAAGATAAAGGGGCAATTTTTAAAGAAAAGTCCGATTCTCAGGTGTTCTTAGGTGACTAAGAATTTTGTGGAGATGTCAGAAATGCAGAAGCCCCATCTGGAAGTTCCAATGCAACTGTTAACTAAGTGGCTTATTTGGGGGCTCCATAAGGCTTGGTCTGCCCGGGCCCCAAACCTTTCCTGTGGTTTTAGACAGCCGGGAGAGAAACTGAGGCCACATTTGACCCACTACATAACATATGTAAGGTTTGCTCAGACTACAGATATCCAAAAAAATAAAAATTAACATGGGAAATTTGTCTCCAAGGCAAGAAGCTACCAAAACCCCAGCCCTCATTTAATACTCCTGATAAGAAGCCTTTACTTGCAAGTACTTTACAGAAATGAGAAGATTTAACTAGAAAATTTTAACTGAGAAATGAATGGCCAAAAATGCAATTTGTTTGTGGTACCCATGTTAATATCTTGCATGCAGAAATTAGAAAATGCCGGCTCTAAAATTAAACTGAATTGAGTATATGGGAAGTACCTCTTGATTTGGAAACTTGAAGCTTCTAAGGAAAAGCATAGAAAAATGTTTCTTCCAATAAGATGAAAATTAGTAAAATAAAAATTTAGAGAGGGACAATTCCCGAACTGGGGACAAAAGACACTGCTTTGGAAACTTTAATGCTGGAAATTCTCTGATGTAATCTTTTAGTGTTTTCTGAGCGCTTGTATAAGAGTTGATGTTTTGTGTCTCTTTGTTGTTTAATTTGTTGAAAAAAGAGGCAAGTCCCACTCTGGGGAAGCCTAGTTGTGTGTGGAGTGGTTGAAAGCTTGAGAGAGGTTGCAAGAATGTCCCAGCAGCTGCCAAGAGTTCTTTTTCTTGGGGACTCTTCCTGTTCTCCCTCTCAGAGTTCAGCCTCCAGAAATAGATAGTGAGATTTCTGTCTGTTTGTCTGCAGTATAATTGTGGTTGTCTATCTTTTAGGGGTTTCAGTTTGCTCTTTCCTTATTTATTGTGAAAATAAACAAAATCACCTTTTCTATCAAAGAACAGTTTAGACAGCCTCGTTTTGGACTGTGACTTGGCAGCCGCCATGACCGCATGGCCATGACCCCATGGCTGCTCCCATTGAAAGAACAAGGGCCAACCCCTCCCTTTGAATTAGCCAATTGGGAAAGGCTGTGTGGCTGTGCTCCAATCAAGAGCAAGGGACAGGTCATGTGCATTGTTAAAGCACTCTGCTTCAGAAAGGAACTTGCAAAGATTCCCAGAGTCAAGTTTAAACTGGAGACTTTAGGAGGATGCATGTGTACAGCAGGGACGCTGGCAAGCCAAGTGTCATGATTCCCTGTGGGGGCGTCTGCCAGTGATACTCTGAGTATTTGATTTTCACATGTTGGGAGTCTATTAATTATTTTCAATGCTCAAAACACCGCTTGCAATAAGTCATGTGCCTGATTTTAAAATCTTATATATTATTCTTATATGTTGATATTATAATTGAATCTAAAGGTATACAAATTTTATATTATTCTCTATGTCATTTTACAGGGACTATTACTTAACAAATAAATTGTTGTCTTGAAACGTTATATTTTATAGAAAAGCAAAGTTTTTTATCAAATCTATAACCATGCCACTTTAAAATTTTTGTCACTTTAAAATTTTTGTCATTTATGGACAGCTTTATTCTGATGCATTTGTAGGTATATATGTCTAGAAAAATCCATGAAAAGGACTCGGATTTATTCTAACTTGAAGGCTTCTAAGCAGGTCATATTTTGAACTGGATGAAGATTTATAGAACTTCAAGGAATAACTGAATTCAGAAACTACTGGCCAATAATCAGAATAAACAAAACAACTATGGAACTAAATTAATTGAGGTTAATTATTCTTATGATTCTGTTTAAAATATTGTTGACTTTTAAACCTTTTGTTTCCCGAATATAGGGAAAAATAAAGAGCAGACACTCTACATTGTAGGAACTAACAAATTGGTAACAGATTCATTTCACAGTGCGCTTCGGGGAGACGAAGATTTCAAGGATCACAGCCTACAACCAAGAGATTTGGTATATTGGAAAAGACATCAAATAAAAGAAAAACTCTCCAACCTCGTTGGAAGGGACCTTACTAGGTATTACTAACTAACCCATGTGCAGCTAAACTTAAAGGAGTTAGCTCATGGATTTACATTTCTCATTTAAAAAGGCACCTGTCTGTGAATGGACGTCTACCCTTCTACTCCCGTCTCTGGTCTCTGACACCATCTCCGTCTGCAGTGGAGATCAAGAACTTTTTTAAGGACAAGAAACAGCTGAGAACTTTCGAGGACGAGAAGTCGCCGACCACAGAAGCAGACAGCTATCCCAAGATGACGTCAACAAGGCTTGTATGCTCACAAACTGATATTGCTTGCTTTTATATCATCTGATTGTTATTGATTGAATGTATGTAAAATGATTTTCATATTCTTATTATCCTTATAGTTTCCTAATGGAAACAATATCTACCTCCCCAGACCTCCTCCCTTATTAGATATGAAAAATTTAACTTGGATACTTGCTAATCTTTCCCACCTACTACACAATGATGTTCTGATTATCAGGTATGATAATGAAATTAATGCTTTGTTAGCCACACATTGGTCTTCTATCATCAATATAAGCTTTGGTTGTTGTTGTTGTTTTCTGGCTCTATTACAAATGACCCACTTTAGGCAAATACATCCAAGAATATTTCCCTGGTAATTCCACTGGTAGAATTGTATATGGATTTAATCTTGATGAGTATTGTATGGTTATAGAGACAGATGATGAATAGCTAAGAAAAACACCTGAATATGATGGCAAAAGGCTTGTAACAGCCTGTCCTATCTGTCATAGCATATTATGTCCTCGGACTCACCAGCTATGCTCTTATGGTTGAATGTCTGTGAAATAAGAAAGAAATCAATGGGTCCCCATTTTAGAAATTATTGACATCCTTGGTGGGTAGATATGTTTATAATTACCCCACCTCCTTGTGTCCTGGACTCTTGAAGAGCCCTCTGGAATACCCAAACTTTAGCTCATTTGGGAGTCACCTCCACCCATTTAACTATGACATAGGAAACTCAACATTTTTGGGTCCACTCAGTATCCTCTAATTGCTCTCATACAATAGTTACCCAATGGCAACGACATTTCTGGTGGATCCAACAACATTGATCTCCCTAAAAGAAGGAAAAGGAGAATACTTGGAGGAATAGGGCTGGTTTTGGTATTCTGGAACAAGCTGAACTTGCAGCTAATGAAGAAAGTCATCCATTAGAAAAAAATTTCTTTATCTCAAATAGGTCATATAGAGGGAATGCTATTTCAGGAAGAAGAAAAAGGGTGGAAAGCAGATGGAAAGACAATAAAGTCTTAATTTCATGGATAGAACAGACTATAAAAACTCATGCACAAACCCAACAATGCCTGTGCCCTAACTCAACAGGATCTATTGTCTATGCTAATGAAAAATGGAATCTGAAGTGGCTATGAAACAATGGCCAACTATAATGGCTGCAGGAGCCCAGGCCAGACTCTTATGGGACTCATATGGTTTCCTGGGAACCTGGAAAATTTTGGATGGGGTGCCAGTTAAATCCTAGGCTTAAATTCCCAGTAGTTCAACTGGCTGGCATAGGAACCATCCTCAATAATACTAGAATACTTCCAATGGCAAGTAGATGGGCCATATTTAAAAATAATAAACAATGGGAACCCATCTCACTGTCTGATTGTGAAAGTCAGAGAGGTGAATGGTTATGCCCCCAATCCATACGAAATACTGAATTCACTCAGTCCTGGCCCATTGTATCTACCTCCGTAAATAACAACATATGGTATATGGGAAAGGGGCATTTTTACTGGGAAGGTTTAAAAAAAACCTCTTCTATTATAGTAAGTGATTTTTACTGTAATAACACCAAGTTTACTTTAAATAATACTATAATATGTTGTAATACTGAAATTATAGGAAAAATAACTTTGCCTGAGGCTCATAAAACCTATGATAATATTGATACTGAAGAATCAATATATTGGGAAATTGAACTTAATCCTCCCCATGAAGTCATTTCTATGGAAACTAATTGACCAAAAGAAAAATTAGAACTTCTGGATAATGAAATAGTAGAGAGTCTCAATTCATCTGACCAAACATATCAAAGTACAAATTGACAGTGGATGAAGGAGGAAAACATAATTAGCTTAATAAAAATTATGATAATAAATATAAAGAATTTTCAGTTGTCTGGGATGCTTGTTCCCTTGAGATTTTTCTTTGTCTAGTATTAGACATCTTCTGTTCCTAATCACTGTTACTGGTTTACTATTGTTGCTCTTGTCCATGATATGTAAATGTTATATCAGATGCAGAAAGGCAAAACGTAAGACAAACAGCAAAATGACTCGGATCATGGTGGCTCAAAAATTAGAAATGATCCAGAATACTTTTAATAAGGACATATAGGATCTGACTGCCTCCCATTTACCTGCCTTTTTTATATAATTCGACCAAAAATGCCATCTAAGGTTATGGTCTTGCTCACATCCCCAGTGGTCCACCAGTTCAGCAAGACATACTGACATCGAGACATCCTAGGAATGAGCCTTCCTAGCGCCGTGGGACTCCATTATCCAACCAAAAGGTTGGTCATCAATGCATCCTTTGGATTGACTAATGACCAGAAGGGGAAAATGTGAAAGAAAAAGCCACATGCTAACCTGACAAGCTCAGGGAAGGCCTGCGTGGCAGTCTTGCAAACCCAGAGACCTAAGATAACCACAAAAGATGGTTTGAAAATTAAATATCTAACAGGTTATAGTAGGTAGTCATGTCCCAGATATTTTCCCAGACAAAGATCAACTTTGATCTTTTTACTGAGCCCATTTGCCTTTTTGCCTCTAAGATAACATATCTGTGAGATGTCTGGGTAATTTGTTACTTCCCTTTTTCCGGAGCCCCTGGGGAACAACCAAATGTGGTGGGCGCCAGGACAGATGCCTCAAATTCCTTCGTTATCATGTTAAGTGTTCCTGCACTCACCTGAGTACACGTCCATCATTTTACTTTTTATCCAATCCCAGGACTTTCCCACCACTTTGCTGGTTCTCCCGCCTCCTTACTCCATCACCAATGAATTTCATGTATACCCACCTATTGTCCCTCCTTTGATTTCGGTGATAATAAATAGAGAAATGTAATCCACCATTCTTTGGAGCATTATCTCAATCCGTTGAGGTTTTGCTTCCCGGCAAATGTCGACAATTTTGGCTCAAATAAACTCTTTTAAAAATTCTTTACAGGTTTCAATGGTTTTTTCGTTAACAAAGTTCCTTTCTCCCTCTCTCAGCCCCTTTCTCTATGAAATCAATAAAAAAAATATTTTTAAAACTGCCAAAACAACCCCTCACCCCCCAAAAAGGAGGGGAAAAACCTGGACCTGGCCATGCTCCACAGACAAGGCTCCTTCTGGGGGAGGGAGGGGGGAAACCTGGCTTCAGACAGTGTGGGGAGAAAGCCAGAGCCACAAGGGGATCCCAGGCCTTCAGGGTGCAGAACCTGCCCGACAGCCTCGTGGGGACAGGACCCCACCCTGCGCCCAAGGGGCATCTCCAAGTCCCAAAGTGTGGCCAGGAATCCGGGCTGCGGAAGCCCCTATGGCCCTGACGATCCAGCCTCCCTCCCCTCCTCCCCACAGGCTGCCCTGAGCAGGTCCC
>JAPZQD010000118.1:0-16588 GCA_036971965.1 Nyctalus aviator | reverse complement strand
CTGGCAGCATTTCTGTTTGGTTTCATTTACCTTCTATAATTGAAACTTTGTATCCTTGAGTGGAGGCCTATGCCAGCCAGGGCAGGTGGAAAGCTTTGCTTCCTCCATTGCTGGGGGCAACCTAGTCTGCTCTCTCTAGCTCCATGGCTTCCTCTATTGAAACCCAAGCCTCCCAACTGCTCTCTGTGGCTGCAGCCAACTTGGTTGGGGTTAATTTGCATACTCTTTCTGATTGGCTGGTGGGCGTGGCTGGAGCATAGTTGGTGGGTGTGGCTTGAACAGAATGATGGTTAATTTGCATATTACTCTTTTATTAGGTAGAATATGAACATATTTTTTAGAAATAAGTATAAATTTTATTTTTTAAAGATTTAAGTCATACTCCAGTGGGCATCTATTTCTGTAATAGAGTTAGAGGTAGCAAATCTGAAATTCAAATTTTACTTAAAATAAAACAATTTTCCTTAGCTTCACCCCTCTCCAACTGGAGTGACATGACACTTTCTATCATAGGCCTATGGATCCATAAAAATACTTAGCATGATTTTAAACTCTGAGATATTTCACGTAAGGTAGAGTTCTCACATAGAGAACTCTCATGACTCCCATGACAAACGCAATAACTAATTGTATGCACTGTGGGAAGAAAAATACTTTGCTCATAATCCCCTGCCAACATAAACTAAACAATTATCAATTTCAACGGCATCATATTGTAGCAGGTGGTAGGAGGAAAATGTATTCATTACACAAAGTAGTAAAAATTCAGTGGGACTTGGATTAAGAACTAAATATATATAATATACTAGATATATATATCAGTGTTTTCCCTGAAAATAAGAACATCCTCCGAAAATAAGACCATAGTGACCAATTGCATGGAAAGGAATGAAGACATCCCCTGAAAATAGGACCTAAACTTTCTGGGAGAAAAAAATTAAATATAAGAACACTGTCTTATTTTTGGGGAAAACAGGAGACATATATGGATAATAAAACTACTTTGTTCTAAAATATAGTCGATCTTTATCGGTCAATATAATTATAATTAGCATACATAGACAATATATAAACCATTTCCGAATAATCCCAGATTCTCTAATCCTAGTGCGGATAGGTCGCATTAATCACTCCATAGCAGCACGCTAATCCTTGGATTTGGAAGAGTCGAGTGAGAAATCCCACGAGAATAAATAAACTTATAAAATGTTTTATTGCTAGCTCTATTTTGAGGAAGAAGCCGACCTCAGTAGGCCAAAAAATAAATTATTCAAATAGCCGAGTGTTTAGGAGGTCAATATATAAAGGAGATGTTAGAAGGTCTGGAGCTCAGTCGCGAAATATTTAATATAACTGTGGAAACATCACCCCCTAGGAGAAAGAGTGCAGAAAAAAATTTCAGACTTCCTACAATTTAGTGCACATGGCCCCCATATATTCAGTTGATGAGGGTCTGGCGAGTCAATTCCTGGGAGCAGTAGATTCCTCAATTTATCTGATCCTTCAAATGACCCATATCTGAAGATGAAGATTAAGCAACTCATCGCAAAGTAAAGCCCATAATGTGAGACGCGAGGAGCCAGAATATTGATCTTTTTTATATAAGCAAAGGAGTATAGAAAATGCAGTACTTACCATGTTCCTTCCAAATAAGAATACTGGAATATACTAACAAGTTAAAAAACTATTAGTGGACAAGAAATAAAAAAATACCACAAAATGCATCCAACAGTGGCATGAAGGAGATTAAGCAATCATGGTACATGCTATGAGAATCTTGATAGAGACCATAATTGTTTACTTCTAGTGTAAAAATGCCAGAAAGTAATTCACAGATGTCTTGACATTATTAACTCCTGCTTTTCACTAATTTTATAATTTGGCTCTATGTTTCAAAAAAGTACGGAAACTAGTGTCTCAGCGCCAACTAATCAATGTGCATATTGAATGCTGCAGATTATAGACTTCCCTCAACTCCCCTGCCAAGGAAAAAAAGGTATTACCCTCCCCTAAAAAAAGAATACGGTGGAAATTTACTATAGTTAAACATATACACTTAAAAGATGACATTACTATGGACTTTCTAGTACATCACGTTGGTGGGTTACTTTTGGAAGCATCTGTATTAAAGATGTTTAATGGAATGCTAAAAAAAAATGATTTAGGATAATGATTAGACAACTCTAAGAGGTAAAATAAGCAAAAACTAAACGAATTTACCCTTTAAATTGGTGAATTTGTATAAGATGTGCATTTTAACTTTATTTCAATAAAATAAATTCTAAAAAAAACAACAACAACACACAAACAAAAAAAATCCACAACAAAAACCAGTAGGATCATCACATAAGCCTATTAATCAGGGACTTTGGCGGCGCTGAGAGAAGCAAGAGTCAGGTCCATCAGCCTGGAGATAAGGACTCCATTTCAGTGGCACCAGCAGGTATGAGTGGGCCTGGGATCATGCTGAGAACTCTCCCCAATTTTAGCTTGGACAGGCTGATAACGAAAAAACATTGAAACCTGTAAAAGAATTATTTGTGAGTTTATTTTGAGCCAAATTTGTACGAACACCTGCCTGGAAGCAGAACCAATCAACGGATTGAGAATAATAGCTCCCGGAGTAATGGCGGTTATACAATTCTATATTATACACATTGCAAAACACAAGGAAAAAAAAACAAGGGATGTAGGTGAGTTACATGAAATTCATTGGCCATAGATATTAAGGGAGGTGGGCGACATAGCGAAGCCGCGGGGGGGGGGACAACCTCTAGGGATAGGGTAAAAGGGGTGAACCATAGAACAAGGACATGAGCTCCAATCTTGACCACAGAGATGGATACAGGAAACTCTAAGGTAATTAACATGCTTGCCAATTAACTTGATTACAATAACAATGAGGAGTGGTCCTCGAGGCCAGTTACGTTGTGCTCTGAGGTGGTCCGGGAATAACAGGAAGGTTACTAAGCGTTACCCAGACAATCTCACAGATATGTCTATCTTCAGTCATGTCGGGAGGAGGCAGAGGGGCTCAGTAAAAAGAACAAAGATGACCTTTGTCCCAGGTGAAACTCTCTGGACCATGACTACCTCACAATAACCTGTTACGATATACTTAATTTTTAAAATACCAAACTCTTGTGTTTATCTTAGGTCTCTGGGTTTGCAAGACCGCCACACAGGCCTTTCCCTGTAACTTGTCCAGTCGGCGCTTGTGGCTCTTTCATTTACACAAGACACTGTCTCCTGGCACGGGGCATTGCCTGAAGGGACAAGGCTAGATCCATGGGAGCCTGTCCGTGGATTGAGTAGGTGGCAAATTGTTGAAAAAAGCTGACTAACACCATGGGGCCTTCACTAGCAGAACGAGGTGGACAAGCGAACCCAGGAAGAGTGCAGAGGTCAACCTTGAGGCTCTAGGCAAAGGTCAGAGCCACCAACCCACGTGTTTTTTAGGCCCGAGACTCGGCCCCTTAGTCCGCGGAAAGGGCCGACCGAGCCCCAAGTCAGACACTGGACACGGCTCTTGATTGGCAAAAAAAAACGCAAGCTGCTTATACTATCGGAGCGACAGCGCCTCGGCTTCATCACAGCGGGCCAGCTCAGTTGAGACCTCGCGCCAACTCGGAGCCCCGGTCAAGGGAACAGGATACAAGCTTGAACAGGCAAAAAACCACAACATAGGGTAGGGTACACACATGGAGCGGGAAAGTGGAGCAGAGAACAAAGCTGAGCTAGGCGAATTTCAAAGGGATCTGGGCTTCCATTGAAATGCAGCAATATATGCCTCTGGCTGAGTAACAAGTTTCACATTCTCCTGTTTCCACCGCATGGAGAGAGGCAGCTTGTGTACCCGAGGATCCTAGTCCTTAACTCTACATATCTACCATTCCCTCCTCTTCTCAGGGCTCAGTTTCAATCTTGGTGAACTCAGAACCCTGTCTCCCCTTGTTGACTTAATGGTTGCGGGATACGCTTTCACGACGATTACTTCGTGGCCCTCACCAAGCTGGCTAGAATGGTCCCATAGGTTATGCCACCGCCTAAAGTCCTGCTCTACTCATGAAAGGAGGGTGATACTTCTGTGTATTCTTCCCTATCTTCTTCCCAGTTTCCGATGTTCCCCACTGCTAAGGCACCAGATATCGGGAGTCAAATGACGGCCACCAGGGAATCCCAGGGGGTCTTATATCAGTGACTTGATAACACCACCAATCACTCCCTAGTTCCTGACAGAACACGCCAAAGTTCAGTTTCTTGGGGGCATGTGGGTTACTGAGGGCCCGAGAGAGCTACAATTATCGGTAGAGGATGGCCGAGAAAGGAGCAGGACGCCGGCGTAAGCGTAGTTTGAGGTGAATCTCCTCAGCCGTTTCCACTGTCCATTCATCATCAGGCGCGAGGTGCTGTTTTGGCGTGTGATGCCTATGTAATCCAGGAGGTCGATGAGCCGTCTACACCTTGAGGGCAGAGTGTGCGTGACCTGGGAGTCAAGAGCACC
Organism: Nyctalus aviator; assembly: GCA_036971965.1. NCBI lineage: Eukaryota > Metazoa > Chordata > Mammalia > Chiroptera > Vespertilionidae > Nyctalus > Nyctalus aviator. The sequence goes on along the minus strand of JAPZQD010000118.1, from coordinate 12,084 downwards.
GCGAGTGAGGTCCCATTCCACCGAGTATCCCAGGTTAGCGGTCCCGATGGCGTCGGATGTAGACAAAGACGCCGCGAACCTGGAACTGATAGGTCGGGACTTTGATTTCTCCAGGGGCGTAGGCGGCTGCCACGAGTGCCCACACGTCCTTTTGAGGACTGTCTCCAAACCCTTCAACCTGGCCAAGCAAGGGGATTGAGAGAACATGAGTCTCCGTGTTCATCTGTGTCCAGGGGGTCGGACTGGTAGAGCGAGAGTCCGGGAGCCCCCGAGGAGTATCTCAAAAGGACGGTCAACCCCAAGGGCCCAGGGCAGTATTCCGGCGCTCGAGAATAAGGCAAACAAGGATAGACTGTCCAGTCTGTTACGCCAGTCGAGCTAAGGATAATTTTGTACACATAGCCCCTCTTTTTAAGGTTCTATTTCAATCTCATCTGACCTGGCCCTGAGCTTTGGGGCCTCGTATTGAACACAATGTCTAAATTTCAAACTTTAGAGGTCCCCAACAACCTTGGCAATTCCCCTACTTACCTGGCTGATGAATGCTGGCCCATTGTCTGAACCAATGTACCTCTGGTACTAACTCGAACCGGGAGAAGATGTACCATCTAGTGATCTTCTTGGCCACGGTGGTTGACTGTCTCGTTCATGGTTGGGAAGGGCGCCATCAACCCATCCTGAAAATAGTGTCAATAAAAACTAACAGGTAACACGCGTAGGTTATAGCCGAGTCGGGGCTGGCTTGAACTTCTGTGAAATCGACCACCACCAAAAACTTCCAGGCCGATTTCTCCTCCTTCTCTCTTTCCTCGAGAGACCTGCTGAGGGGTAAGGAGTTTACCAGCTGACATGTCTCTATGCAGCTGGCACCAGTCCTGTCAGCCAGGGAAGGAGGAGAGCTTTCGGATGGAGTACTCCAGGGACTCTTGCAATGGTGCTTAGAGTGCCTTAGGCAGCCCAAATGGTTGAGGCGATCGTAGCTGAGTTGTAGGTAAACCTTTGCCATGCTCTCTGGAACCACTCTATTTTCCTTTCTCGCATAACCCACCATAGAGTCCATGACCTATACCTTGATGTATTTCGCCAGGTTATATTGGAGCCATCTTTCCCTCCTCTCTCTGGGCTAAGAGAAAGGTCTATAGGACGGATCCAAGGGGACTTTAGCCAGGGGCAGGATATTTAGCCCTAAGAAAGGCTTGCCCTGCCTTGCCTCAGAGCGTCTGCCTTTCTGTTTCCCATCAGTGCCACAAATTCCGAAACAGTCCCTTTCTGATGCCCTGGGCAGTGCGATGATGGACAACCTCCTTCGGGGGCATGGATAGCCTTGCCTATAGGGAGACGAAATCTCAGGCTTATATTCTTAATCTCCCAATCCAAAGCCGAGGTGAGGACGGTTCCTCTCATGCTCTGGTAAGATGGCCCACATGTAACCATGAGCAGTTGCAAAGTCGTACCTGGCTTGGTCTGTAATAGATATTATGACACACGTTTTCCCTCAGACCCATTCAGCACCGAAGAGCCTGTGATAAAGCTAGCAGTTTCAGCCTTTTGTGCAGAGGTGCCTGATCAGAGGCAAGCTGCTGGACCAGATTACTTACAGTTGGCGCTGACTACCGCGGCTAGTCCTGCCCTCTCCTCTTCCCAGACCAGACGATAGCTGAGCATGCCCAACTGTGAACCAGGTGATAGGGGACCCGGGAAGGGGGTTATCTCTCGAGGAGTCCCGCCGAGCTCCAGTTCTCCCTCGGCACAGGATCTAGAGCTGACAGGAAATGCAGGAACCAAGTACCATTTCTCTGAGTCCCGCCTACGGCGCAGTAGGGATGCTGGGTTTCAGAGTCACGGGGAGCCCCGAATTGGACCCTTCCTTCAGTCCAGTAAGAGTACTCAGGTAGTGGGTCATTCTAGCAATTTGACATCCACCTGTCCGCAGGTTTGCACGGATGAATTGCTTTCCAGGGTTGTCGAGGGGCGCTATCACAGCTCAGGAAGTTCTGCCCCAATGTGAGTTTTAATCAGCATCTTCCTCTGACTAGCAGGGCTGTTGGCTGAGCTATAGCAACGAAAGGCATGCCGCCCCCCGCCCACACCCGCTCGAGTGCCACTTGCACTCCAGTCATTTCGCACAAGTTAGCCACTTGGTCTCTTCCAGGTCCCCAAGGTCTGCGTTAGAACCCCCCTGAGCAAATAGCCCCTTCTCTTTCGTCTATGTAAGAGGGCTGAAGGGGCTTGAAGTGCACATACGGGGAGGGCCAAACGCCGGGGCAAAAAGAAGTGGCTTTCTCTTGATGTTGTCAAAAGCTTCCAGCTGGTCCGCGCGCCCCGTTTCAACACGGGTTCCACCGCTTGGGTAGAGGAGGGTAGAGGGGACTCACAGCACAGGGTAGCGAACCCCCATGAATCCACAATAAGTCTTCAAAAACCAGCAGTGCCCAAGAACCCTTCTCCCAGAACCTGACGGGGGGTCTGTGGCTTGTGGGATCTGATAGTCACAGTCCTTTTCCTCGCCTCCGGACAGCCACTCTCTTGCCCTCCCCTCAATAGCACAACCCCAAGTACGTTCAACCTTATCCGTTGACAAAGCTGGCGCATTTCTTGGCAGATACACCATCGTTCAGCTAGGTGCGGGCAAGCTCTTGAAGGAGGGCTTCAGTGCCTGCCCTGCATTTATTCTCGCTCTCGGTGGCCCCCTGCCACCAAGAGGTCGTCGACGACTACTGGAGGAGAGGTAGATGCCTCAGGGTGCTCCGCTCTGGAAAGGGGGCCAAGTCTTTATGCGAAGAGCATCATACAAAGATGGTGGGATGAATTCTTGAATCCCCTGTGGGAGTCTGGTCCAAGTTAATTGCCCTGAGGACCCCCGTATCAGGGTCTCTCCACTCCAATGCAAAAATCCCCTGGCTGCTCGGGTGTAGTCATGGAGGACAGAAGCTGGCATCCTTCAAGGCTAGCACGCTGAGGTTACCAGGTGTGGGTGGGCCGGCAAGAGTGCTCAGGAAGGTTATAAGGGATGGGTACCAAGGGGTGGATGTCCTTTACCCTCTTATTGACCTCCCTCAAAATACCTGAACATGGCGATAGTCAGCAGTTCCGGGCTTTCCTTACCCGGAGGAGTGGAGTATTCCAATGAGTGAAAGGGCGCACCAGTACTAGGAATAACCCCTTGTCCAGGAGCCGCTGGATGTGGGGCTTTAATTCCCTTCCCAAGCACCTTGGGTAAGGGGTACTGCCGCACGTAGCCCATAGGGGTGGCTAGAATGCTTTTCAACTACAACCACCACATGGGGGTAGCTGGGTGAGCCTTCCCCACACCGGCGAGTCTCTGGCACCAGGACGTCCCGGGACACGGTTCTCCCATCTGGCAAGCAGAATCCTACAATAACGAAAACTCCGCTGAAGCCTTGGAGAATATCTCGAAACAGCCGATGTTCATCCACGAGGTGGAGAGGTGAGTGAGAGGAACCGCCCCCGTCCCCGCCATGCTCTAATGGTTGGAGCCCCTTCGGTGGTGATGCGGTGAACATCGAGCCCCCATTTTGGTCAGTAAATCTCTCTCCCCTAAAAAGCGAGGCCTGTGGCACTCGGGTAATCACGAGGAAGAGAAGTATGTAACTATCCCCAGTCTCCCTAGGTCTATACACGAGATGTCACTGCAAAAATAGGTTGGTGGTCCAGGGGTAGTGCTCATTGCCGGTATCCCCCAATGACCCCAAGAGGTTATCTTAGAATATGCGGCCCCTAGACGGAGTACTTCAAGACACGAGTATTGAGCTCCAGTGTGTCCAACAAAAACTCCACTGGTACTCACCCTCCACGTGGACGAGGTTACCCTGGGCTACAGGACGGGTTTCCGACCCACGTCCTCCTCAGTCCACTATCCTCGTGGAGGGCCAGAATCGGCCTGTGGCCTCCTTCTCAACTTCCTCTGTCTCTCCTTGTGCACATCTCCATCTTTCCAGTGCCCTATTTTTCTTTGCAGTAGGCTTCATTGGTCTTTATCAAGAGGGAGCCGATTCGCCCAGGTTTCCAGCCTACCCTCTCCCCTTTATCCTTCTGGTTTCTTTTACATCCTACTACTGTTGCCGTAAGATAGCGAGTGAGGATTCTTTTCTTGCCTCTTCTCCCGTTTTTAAGTTCTCTTTCCTCCCTTTCCATCTGCTTTCCCTCTGCATCTTTCTCCTCCCTAGCGAGTGTTGTCCCTTTAATGATTATACCTATCTACCGCCTCTTTTAACGATGTCCTGTCAAGAGAAGTCCTGTAATCCCTCAATCCGCTGTATAACTTTCTTTTAATATCTAGACGGCACGACTGCCCTATGAATAAGATGCCAATAGCTACTGCGAAAGGCCCCCGCTGCTCTCTCTTCTGATGCCTGGATCAAATGCGGGGTGTCTGCCCTCCTGAATTGCCCTCCATCAAGCGCTCAGAGAAAGACAGAGGGGGTAGCACAGTAGGCGACCCTGAAGAAACCTCCCTTCACCTTAAGCCAAATTAGTGGGCCGCCGTGCGAGACTACACCCTGAGGCCGGCCACCACAGTCTGGCGATAGACTGTACAGCTCGCTCCCTACCTTCAGCCGAGTTGATAAAATCCCATTCAGGTCGAGGTTAAAAGGGAAAACGCAGCGTCCATCATGTGAAAGGAGCTGTGGTAGTGGGGACGTCCATTCAGGACCAGGAGCATGCTTCCGCGCCTCAAGGAGGATCCCCATCCCCTCTCTACTCATTCTGGTGAAGACAGAGTCCTTGAACAGGCAGCTGCTGGCAGTCATCCCCAAGTGGGCAGATAGGAAAACATGAGAGACTCCACCAGGGCAGTGAGCTTCTGGGGGTCCTCTGAAACAAGGAGGATGAATAGTCTTCCAATTATAGAGGTAAGCGGAGGAGAAGGGTCAATAATACTGGAGGGAGGATGGAGGGGCGCCGAGCCCCCAACCCTGGCAACTGCGGAGGCGGGGTTAACCATCTAGCACGCAAGGGGACAAGCGATTAGTAAGAGTCAGGGGAAGGAGGCTGCCCCCTGCGGCTCCAGCGTCCCCCGTCGAAGGTCCTGACAAAGCGGGTCGAGACTGTGGGAAGGGCAGGCGCAAGAAGGCAGAACAGGAGCAGGTGGACCGGGTGGGAACACCAGGGACAGGCACAGGAACAGGTTGGGTTGAGCCGAGCGGGGGAGGTCGCGCAAACATGCGTTGGTGGTGTGTCCGAGAAGGAGAAGGTCCCCACCAGCGGGTTCCGTCAGCCGGCTTCTTTGCCGGTTCCTGTGGAGGCTGAAGGGTCAGAATTCGGCGGGGCTCCTGTCCTTGTTGTGGGGAGCCAGGGCTTCGCAATCAGCGGGGAGGATAACTTGAGCCAGGTCCTGGCCGAGAAAAATAAGACAAAAGAGGCTGTATGATCCGGGATGTGACCCGAGACCAGGAGTTCTGAAAGACAATGGACTATAAACGGCAACGATGATATCCGAGCGAAAGTACCCTCATAAGAGCCCAGCCGACATTAAGAGAGGGCCACGTAAACCAGCGAAACAGAACGACTGGCCAATATGGCCCTTCTTGACATTCACAGACGGATCCGTATGCACGACCCTTCACGCTCTCCCACCCCACTCGTAAGCCAGGGTCCAGGACAGAGAGCGTACTCTTCCCTTGTCCCAATTATCGTTATATGTAGATGTAAAACTGAAGACAATTTAAGAAGACGAACAACTAGACACAAAACGGAAGGTATTTCTTCCACCACCGTCAGAGACTCGGGGCGGATCGTGCCGATCGCCCTCTCTTTCCAAACAAACAAATGCCTTGAAACCGAAACCGAATAGGAGATTACTCCAGCCCTTCCAGAAGATCATCTCCTGTCCCTGGGAGCGTCCCCCAGGGCTTGACAGTGTTTATAAATCCGATTCCAACCCATTTGGAAACCGAGGAGTCCCGTCTCACACGAGAGGAGTCTCCCCGCCAAAACCAGAACCAGAACACTTTAGACACCAACTAAACCGGAGGAGTCCGTCCCTCACGAGAGGAGTCCTCCCCGCCAAACCAGAACCAGAACCGACGCTTTAGACAACCAACACATAATTCCCAGTATTCACTCACAATCCGCATTCACACTAGGGGGGCCCCCTTTTCTTAACCACCAAGACCTGTTGCAGGTACCTGAGGGGTGGTCCAGACGGCCCGATCGCCGGACGAGGTCCCCCAGGATGTTAGGCCACGACTCGTGCCCCTTAATCTCCGCGGAAAGGGACGACGAACCCCTTAGTCAACGACACTGGACACAGGCTCTTGATGCAAAGCGCAAGAGGCTTTACTCGGCGCAGGGCTGCTCGGTCTCCACAGCGGGCAGCCTCAGTTGACGGACAGCCAACTGGAGCCCCGGCAAAGGGAAGGATACAAGATCTTTACAAGAGCAAAAAACACCACACATCGGTAAGGGGTCACACATGGAGGGAGGGGGAAAGGGGGGAACAAAGCTGCTAAGGGAATTTCAAAGGGATCCTGGGCTGCCTTGATATGCAGGCAATTAGACCTACTATGGCATGAGAACAGTTTTCACATTCCTGTTATCCCAGCAAGCGGGCAGCACATGTCCCCAGTCCAGTTCCTTAACTCTATAATTTCTACATCTGTCATGTGCAGACAATAGGGACGCTGAAGCAAACTGTCCGCATTCTTAGTCTCATAGTAAGCGCGCGTAGCCAATTACTGATAAAGATAGCGAGTCTAGCATGTTGCTGGAAATTTCGTCTGCCTAAGGCGACTGTAGGTGAGATGAAATCCCAAACCTGAATAAAAGGGATCTCACGAACACCAGAGCCAAAGCTTACAGTCCCTCTCTTGGGCTTCCACCAGGCCCCCCACTTCCCAAATTAATATTTTCTGTAGGCTAATCTCATATTCATTTGTGTGCAGAACCGTCCTCCAGAACCTTGCACAATCTCCTGAACCATGGGGGGCGTGAGTGAGTATCAGTCGGAACTGGCGTCCCGATGTGGGGGGGACCATACTCAATCAGCAAATCGCGCAGTCAAGATTAGAGTTTTTGGGCCAGCATGAAGAAGAAAGCTCTGAATCATCACTTATCTCAACGTTAAAAGCATCGCGCGCAGGGGAAACAAAATTCGCAAACTACGAGCGCAACAGCCCAAACAATCAAGACTCTTCAAGAATGAAATCGAGACATAAAATAGAGGAGAAACACCAGAGAGGAAGAGAGGCCGAGGAACAAGGGCCCACGGAACATAGGGCGGTTTCTGGAGCGCAACAGGAGTTTAGCATGAAGATGCCATCTTTGAAAGCGTTGGGTAACCAAAGCGATTGCGGTGGCAAAGTCGGCTTTACATAAAGAAATTGATAAAGTATCAAAAGTTTCATAAGACTGGCAAGGAATAAACAGGGAAAATCCCACAGTAACAGTTGCACGAATCTCAAGTATACATTGGTTTGTCCAAGATCGAGACAAACGCATTAACTAGGACATAGAAAGACGCAAAGACAAGGCCAAGGCCAGACTGGCGAAATCAATGCAACCTTACCAACAAGCAAATAGCACCCCCTCGAAACTCTGGCAGCCGGTGGTCTCAGAGCTGGGAGCCCTACTAGGCAAACCTACAAGCCTGACCTGTATGACTGCAGGCTGCTGATAATGGAAGAGAATGAGCTGGGTATTAGTCAGAGGGGCCTCGAAGCAGCATACTCTTCTGTGATCAGAGCGGCAAGGCAGCATTATCCCATGACCAAAACGGGTCAATAACGAAATTTTCCATAAGTTCTAACTCTAGAGCTCTCCAGATGAATTTTTCCCCCTGTTCCAACAGTACTTGGCAGTAACCAAAAAAGGTCTTCACTATAAGCAAATACAAACAGCAGTTAGAATGCTAACTATGCTTCTCAAGCAAAAATAATTTCATTTGCTGAAGGTTTGATATACTTTTAAATGGTGGTTATTCTGCTAGGCGTAGAAATAGCCCAATTTTCACAAGACCTGTAACCAACTCAAACTGATTTTTGTCTGGGTTTATTGATTTAATTCATTAAAAAAAAAAAAGATTTGGAGGCATGGGTGTTTTTATCTTTCTGATATGTTGTCACATAATGTTAAAAAAATGACCAATCTGTGGATTAGAAATGTTTCCTGATGGATTAAATTATTCTTAAAAATGGTTGTATTGAACTGACATCTATTTTTGTCCTTCCACTGTTCTTTAAATCTGAATTTAACATGGAATTGAGCAAACAAATAAACGTGAAACAAACTAGAATTTTAAATAAACATAGCGAAAATGTAAATTTTCTGAGCAAGATCAGTTATCTCAAATGATTATGAGTATTTGTGTATCAGACGCTTAGGTACTAGATAAAATGTCTATCTCTTTTCCCCTTTACTAACAATAATTTTCCTTGTATTAGCTAACTGCTACTATCAGATATAAGGATAAGGGATCTAAGGAAGAGAGACAAGATAAAAGAATGACAGCAATCAAATGAATTAAATCAAGATCTCTCATATAGTTTTTTTTTAATTTCTTTATTGGTTAAGGGTGTTACATAAGTGTCCATTATTCTCCCTATTAAACCCTCATGAACAGACCCCATTAGCTTAACCACCTCAACACACACTCACATGCCAGGAACGCCAGCAGCCCAGCCCTGTTGTCGTGTGGCGCCTAGTGAGAATATTTTTTTTTTAAATTTTACTATGTCATGGCAACACAAGTCCTTCGTGCTTAGTTCATCGGATTGCGTCCCCACCTCTATACCCCACACGCCCCTCATGTCCCTAACTTGCCTTGCTTGAGATAGTTATATGGGTCTGATTAATGACAGCGCAGGCATCTCTGACTGTGCTATACCCCACTGTTTTTGATTCAATGCAACCTTACAACACACTGTTATGTCTTCATTATATTCCAGTAAATAGCGAGTAGAGTGAGTGTCACTGGTGACTAGGCGTCTGCGATTGCTCGATGACACGGCTTATTTCACTTAGCATTATGCTTCTCTACAGCAGACCTATCCATGCTGAGAGTAGCAAAATGTGTCAAGAATTTCATTCGAGTTTTTTTACAGCACACATAAGATCATGCATCTACTATTAGCGAGAGTGTAGATCTATCTCCCGTACCACAGGTTTTTTCTGTTTTGTTGTTGTTTGAGATGTTTTCGTTTGTTTGATTTGTTCTAGAATTCCTCTATACATACTCATTACGAACTTATCGATGAAGTCAACTTAGGATGTTTCTGCAACAGAGCGTCAGAGCTATGGTGAAATTGTGCTGACACATGTCTTTAGAGAAAACATAGAGGGTAGACATATATACCTTTCTGAAATAGAATACTTTACTAGAATCATACGTACTTGGGATAGCTATTCCTAGATCGTGTTAGAATTCACAGGATCTTTTTGCGCAAATGGGAGTTACGTTTTTACTGATTCAGATCATGATGGAGTACAATCCATACTGATTGTTCACTGTACTTAAGGGCTGTCGTACACCATGTCTGTGCATCGCCAACCTAAGCAGTGCAAGACGGGTTCCTTTTATTCACCGCATCCTCGCGTCGAATAGCGAGGTTTTAGTATATTGGGGATTGGGATGATGGGTGGGTTGTGAGCAGATCGGATAGTTAAGAGTAAAGTAAAATGCCACTTGTCCTTTTGTTATGCGACATTCTTGTTGAATTGATTAGCCTATCTCTGACCAGCGTGTGAGATGTTAACTTTCATTGTGGTTTTGAGATTTGCAATCACTCACTAGTCACTTAAGTGAGTCTTTTAAGCATGTTTTCATATGCCTTTTCTTGGCCTTTCTTCTGTCCGAGTATCTTTTGAAAAATGTCTATTTAGGTCTGTTGCCAACAGCATTTTTTGAATTCTGTGTTGATTTTCAATTATCCTTTACTGTTAAATTCGTTAGGGTTCCCTGTAAATCAATTGGAGATTAAAACACTGTATCAGTGATAACATTGTTCCAAATTTACTCTTAACACATGGAAAGCCACATTGCAAGCAATGAAAATTCTAATTTTTTAAAAGAAAAAAATAATAACGGAGCTAAAGGGAGTCAATAGGTAAGAAAGGTCAGAAAGAAGACAAATTTAATAACAACATAGAAATAAAAAAGCCAAAACTTCGTATTACTATTACCAATCTCAAGAGCTTACAAATAGATGTAACTATGCAGGAAATGCATAGTTACAACAGTTATCACTACCCGTTATAGTTTTACTCTACAACATAATTGCAAGCATTTTAGGGACGTGTCCTAATCAGCTCACTGATAAAAAGTCAGCGGCTATATTACCCTCGTACTCACAGAACTAGCTACAGCCATTCATAAGCCCCTGAGTAACTGCTCTACCATTTTAAAGGAATCTGCCCCAATTAAGCAACTTCAATTAAAACATAACATTTACTAAATAGTAAATGCTGAGCTATTATCATGTATTCTGTAAAGCAACCTACCAATGTGCATATTGTAGTCAGATTCTTGTAGTCCAAGATCTTCAGACATAGATTTAAAAAAGCGATTTTTCAGCTTCTTTGATCAATCAAAACCAATTTACCTTTATGAATCTCCATACCCTGTCTAATTTTTTATTTTGTTTACTGGAATAAATAAATATTCAAGAGAAGAATATTGTAAACAGATTTTAAATAGGTTAATCCTGAAGGAAACGTATACTGCTTATTTAGTTGGGAAATCTCTCACTAACAAATACACAATACATTTACAAATAAAAAATGACAGTGGATGGGCAGAATAGCGAGTTTTTCTTACTGCGATAACACTTATAAATATAGAAGCGAATCTAGAGAGAGGATGAATCAAGTGAAAAACATTTCAAAAAAGTACGCCGAAAAAATAATTTATACGCGACGAAAACAACAACAGGCAAAGACTACAGCAATTTATGACACATATAAATTGTAATTAAATTAATTACAATTATAATTAAATCTCAATTAATTGCGTAATTAAAAATCTAATAGGCAGGAACAGAACTAACTGGTTATTCCAGAAAATGACCCAATGAATTATCTAGAAGTGATACTATACCAAACCATCAACTATGTCCCCTAATCAAGAATTCAGTAAGTGAAGTGAGCTTTACGCACCAAAACCTGTGATGGCAGTGCAGATTGGAAGCGTTCTAGCCTCCGGGGTCCCTTGACGTACTTGTGACATATTTATGAAAACACATATTTGAGCACCCATTCTTATTCTGGTGTTTTTATTTACAAGGATGAGGGTTCAAGATGAGTAATCCCACCAGGCTAGAAAAAAAAATGATGATAAAGCATGGCTTGCGCTCGTGAGCTGAGTTTAACGTCTCGCATGATAATCTTTACACCCTTCCGTGTGGAGCTCTGATGATGTGAATTTGCGAAGATTATATATCAAAGGTTGAATGTGTAATAAAAGTTACTTGTATTCGTTTCCATAGGAGGTTCGCCCCATATTGGCATTTTTAATATTCTAGTCATTGATATCACACGCATAAATTTACCTATAAAATTAGGCTGTCTGTAGCACACAGGTACCGCTGAAACCTTTGTAAAGATAAAATTTTCAGTCAACTGTAAGATAAATTTATCTCTTTATACAAAAACACACTACCTGGATTTTTCAACCTATGACCCTCAGATTTCCAGCAGGCATAACGCTCCCCTACAATTATAAAGTCAATTATGGAGGATGGTTATGCCATAAAAAAACCTAAGGCATCAATACCTAAACAACAAATCCCATAAGTTGCACAAAATTGAGCCAGTTAAAGTCTTAAGGACAGTGCTTTCACTGATTAGAATTCCTATTTCCACCTGGCCAGGTTGAGTGATGACCTGTAAATCAGAAGGTCACAGTTCAATTCTTGGTCAGGGCACATGCAAAGGTTGTAGGCTGGATTCCCAGTATGGGGCCTGCAGGAGGCAGCCAATCAAGTTTTTCTCATCATTGATGTTTCCATCTCTCCTTCTCCCATCCCTCTCTGAAATCAATAAAAAATTTTAAAAAATTAAAAAAAAAACATTTTAAAAAGAATATCTATTTCCATTTCACAATAGAATTTTCTGGGTCTTTTCACAACT
>JAPZQD010000117.1:0-16953 GCA_036971965.1 Nyctalus aviator | reverse complement strand
GACAACTTCAAGCAAACCAACATTCAGAATTATGGGGGTCCCAGGAAGTTGAGAGAGAGCAAGATATTGAAATCATACTGGAAGAAATAGTGGGACAGAGAAAACTTCCCCCACCTGGTGAAAGATGTAGACTGATAAGTCCAGGAAGCGCACAGATACTCCAAACAAAAGGAACCCAAAGAGGACCACACCACGACACATCATAATAAAATTTCCAAGAGCAAAAGGACAAAGAGAATATTAATGGCAGCATGAGAGAAACCAGTAGTAGTTACCTATAAAAGAGCACTCTATACGATTGTCAGCTGATTTCTCACCAGAAACCATGCCGGCCAGACCGGAATGGCAAGAAATATTCAAGGTGATGAATAGTAAGAACCTACAGCCAAAGATAATCTATCCAGCAATAGCTATCACTCAGAATCGAAGAGTCAGACAAAGAGCTTCACTAATAAAAAAAAGCAGCTAAAGGAGTTCATCAACACCAAACCAGAGTTATATGAATTGCTGAAGGGGGTTCTTTCAGAAGAGAAAGTAAATAAAGATAAAAATTATGAACAACAAATACGTAACTATCAACAAGTGAATCTAAAAACCAAGGGAATTAAAAAAAAAATCTGTTGAACAATATTAACTGTTGAATATAATAGAATCAGAGGTATGGAAGGGGAGTGAACTGACGATTCTTGGGGGAAAGGGGAGAGGGGGATGTGGGAAGAGACTGAACATAAACTGTGCACCTATGGATGAGGACAATGGGGGGTGGGGAAAGGGCAGAGGGTGGGGTGGGAACCTGGTGGAGGATAGCAATGATGGGGGCTGGGGGGTAAAGGAACATTTGTAATATTATGAACAATAAAAATTTATTTTAAAAAATAATAATAAAAGTATAATCAACCTGAATATCCATCAATTTATTAATGTGAAAGCAAACACTGGTATGTCCATACAATTAAATATTATTCAGCCATAAAAAGGAGCGGCTTTGCCCAGCCCACTTGGCTCAGTGGTTGAGTGTTGACCTATGAACCAGGAGGTCACATTTTCATTCCTGGTCAGGGCACATGCCCAAGTTCCCGACTGGATTCCCAGTATGGAGCGTGCAGGAGGCAGCCGATCAATGAGATCAATGATTCCCTCTCATTGTTGATGTTTCTATCTCCCTTCTCCCTTCCTCTCTACAATCTATACAAACATTTTTTTTTAAATATGCGGCTTAATAGTTTCAAGGTTCATCCAATACTTGCCACAACATAGATGAACCTTAAAACTATTAAGCCTAACCTTAACCGGTTTGGCTCAGTGGATAGAGCATCACTTGTGGACTGAAGGATCCCAGGTTCAATTCTGGACAAGGGCATGATACCTTGGTTGTTTTCTCATCCCCAGTGAGGCCTGTGCAGGAGGCTGCTGGATAGGGTTTTTCTCTTATCCATGTTTCTAAGTTCTATCCCTCTACTTTGTTTTATGTAAAAAAACAAGAAAATATTTTTTTATAAAAACAGTTAAGCCTAAAAAAAACTTTTTAAAATCCTATCTAATTAAAGAAGAAATATGCTAATTGACCATCACTCCATCCAAAAGATGGCTGCACTCACAGCTGAGGCCAAGTTCCATCAGGAGCCTTAAGGAGCAATCAGCAGGGACCTGAGGCTACACCCTCCCTTGCCCCATGGGGCTTGACTGGGGACCAGCGTCCATGCCCCACAACCTAGCAGGCCTTGAAAAGGGACCTCAAGATGTGCTTCCCAATTGGGTGCTGGGCTAGGGGACCTCACACCCCACCCACCACCCCAGGGCCAGGCCAGGGGACCTGAGGCCACACACCCTGAGGCCACACCCCCAACCCTGGCTCCAGGCCAGGGGACCTCTGGACTGCACCCCCCATCCAGGGGGACTTGACAGAGGACCTCAGGACGTGCCCCCCCAATCCAACACTGGGCCAGGGGACCTGAGGCAGCGCCTACCTGCCTGGCTGGGCTTGACAGGGGACCTCAGGCCATGCCCCCCCACCCAGCGAGGCTTGACAGGGGACCTCAAGGTGCACCCCAAAGTCTGTGTTGGGGGAACTCAGGCCATACTGCCACTCAGCGGGGCTGGATAGGGGACCTGAGGCCGCATCCCCCTTCCTGACGCTTGGAAGGGGAACCTGAGGTTCTGTGCCCCCTGCCCAGCAGGGCTTGAGAGGGTGAGATTGGCAGGATCTGGATCTATCCAAGGGGGGAATGGCCCAGCCGAATCTGGGTCTCAAGCGATTTTGAGGTGCATGTGGGTGGACAGGGACTTGACTTTGGGTCCCGTGGTGAGCCCCAGACTCTGACAGGAGAAAGGTTTTCATATACATTTTACTAATTTTCTTTCATCTCTGAACCTTCTATTATAGAGAAAGGGCAAATAGCAATATTAAATTATTTCCTCTAATCCCCTTCTAATGTGCACAAATCTTCTGCACCAGGTCACTATTCATAATATAAAAACTAGTAAGCTTAGCCCAGGCTCGAGTGACTCAATAGAGTGTCAGCCTGCGGTTTGAAAGGTCCCAGGTTCAGCCGGGACCAGTTTGGCTCAGTTGTAGAGCGTTGGCTTGCGAACTGAAAGGTCCCGGGTTCGATTCCAGGTTCAAGGGCATGTACATTGGTTGCGGGCACATCCCCAGTGGGGGGTGTGAAAGAGGCAGCTGGTCAATGTTTCTCTCTCATCGACATTTCTAACTCTCTCTCCATCTCAATTCCTCTTGGGTAAAATCAATAAAATATATTTTGAAAGGTCCCAGGTTCAACTCTCGCCAAGGGCATGCGCCCGGGTGACAGCCCATCTATAATTCTCTCTCATCACTGATGTTTCTATTTAAAAATAATGTTCCCTTTTAAAAGAACAACAAAAACAACTATTAAGCTTATGTGAAAGAAGACATACACAAAAGGACAAATATTGTATGATTTCTACGCATAAGAGCACCTAGAGTAGTTTAAATACGGAGACAAAGAGTACAATGGTGGTTTCCACGGGCAAGGAGGAGGGGGTGAATGGGGAGTTATTGTATAGGGGCAATAATTTCAGTTTGTAAAGATGAAAAATTCTGGGGAAAGATGATGCTGATGAGGACAAATAATGTGAATGTACTTACTGCTACTTAACTACATACTTCAAAATGGCTAAAATAGTACCGTATTTTCTGGCGTATAAGACGACCCTCTAATTTTACAGTTTAAAACATAGGTTTAGGCCTATATTCGCTATATAAGACTACCCCCCACTTCTGAGGCAACACCAGTTCTTTTTTTTAATAGATTGCCCCTCTTGACTCTGGCCCAATCTGAGCAGGCTTTTTACTACAATACCGTGTAGCTTCGGGTACAGAACATTGTATAATTTTGCATGCATAAAAAGCCTGCTTGGATTGGCTGAGTTAGAGAGGCGGTCTACATACTTCAAAATGCCTAAAATAGTAGTATTATATTTTTTCACATTAAGAAGAATGAAGTTCCAATATATACTACAACATAAATGAACTTTGCAAACATCAAACTTACTTGAAAGAAGCCAGATACAATAGGACATACAATGTGTATGTCCACAATAGGCAAATCTATACATAGAAAGAGGTAATATGCTAATTGTCCATTACTGTGTCACAGTAACGACCAATTTGCATATTCACAGACCAGCAGGAGGATGTGGGTCCAGCAGGGAGCGGGCAGCTGGAGCCAAGTTCCCAGGGGTCTGAGGAGAGTGTCTGAGAGGAGCCAGACTACAAAGAAGGAAGTCCAGTGGCCTATGGGGAGCTCTCCCAATCCCTCTGCACAGACACCCTACCCCAGTCCTCCCACCTCCAAAAGGACAGACGGAAACCATGTCCCAGCCCCTGCACCCCCAGGGGGAGGAGGAGGCTGGCCAGACTGGAGAAGACTCACCCTCAGGGTAGCTGCAGCCCACACCTGTGACTTCCACTCTCTTGCCCCGCCAGCCCCGCCCACAACAATAGCACTTCCAGCAACCACCATCAGTGCCCCAAAGGCACCTGAGGCCTGTGGCCCACCACTGCCAGGCCCCCTCCGCTGGGACCAGGCACACCTCTCCTCCCTACAATTCCAGACCCAGGTGGAGGCAGGCCTGAGCAGCCCCCCAGGGTAAGACCCTACCCCACCCCCCAAAGCAGCAGCTACATATCCTCAGCCAGCGGAAACGCTCTGAACTTCCCTGGGGGCATCACTAAAACCCGTCCTCCTAGCCCAGCCTGGCAAGGCTCAGCGCCCACTCCACTCCAGGAGATTGGAGCCCCGCCCTCAGCGGGTACAGCTGGTGAACAGCAAAGAACAAATTTAAAGAATGGTGCCAAGAGAGAAGGTATGACAGTTACTCCCCCATTGGCTTCGCTGCCCTCTTAGCCCCGTCCCCCGACCAATGCCTCCAAGGATAACCTCTGATACAGGGCTGCTGGCCAGAGCCCGCCCCTCCCAGGCCTGCAGAACCAACCCTCTGCAAAGCTTCCATAGCTACAGCCCCAGGAAACAATCCCGCCCTCCACCCCCAATCAGCCAGGGTACCCGTGGGCTTGAAAATAGCAATCCCTCCCCTTTCAGACATCACTTACTTAATGAAACATTTCTAGATTTGTCAGCTTAGAACCTCCTCATGACAACCCAGAGAGGTAGTGGAGTAGAAATGACAGTTCCCACGGAATATGCGTATGTATTCAGAAATGCAGCTGAGAGAGGAGGTTGTCAAGCCCAGGGGTTCCCAAGGTGCAGCACACGCCCCACATGGGGGGCAATCTGATTTTAGGTGGGGCAATTTGAGAATGAGTTAACAGCGAATTTTTTGCATTTCTTATAGTTCTACTGGACTCCTCTACAGCATATATCCTTCATGATGGAGCCTAATGTACTAATGTCCAAATTGCCGTAGGCTGGACCACCAGGGGGCAGTCACTCACTGCAGAAACACCTCCCGGTGGTCAGTGTGCTCCCACAGGGGGAGGGCCACTCAGCCAGAAGCCAGACTCACTGCTGGCCAGCACAGGGGCAGTGGTGGAAGCCTCTCCCGCGTTCCTGGCCATGCTGAGGATGTCCCACTGACGGCTGAAGCCTGCTAAGCTGTCAGTCAGACATCTCCCAGTAATCCTGAACTGTGAGAGGGTACAGGCCAGGCTGAAGGGCACCGGGCCTCTAGTCTATACATGAAGAAAGCAGATTGGTCTTTGCCAGGGGCTTGGGGAAAGGGAGGAATTCACTGCTGCCCTGCATGAGGTTTCTTTCTGGAGGAGATAGAAACGTTCTGGAATTAGACAGCAGTGAGCACAAAGCAGAACAATATGACTACACCAACAACCACGGAATTATACATTTTGTAAGGATAATTCATGTTTTCTGAATTTCATCTCAAAAAAAAATGTATGGACAAAAGTAGTCTACCTGCAAGACAGACAGAAACCATGTTTTTAAGATTTGGCCTCAGAAGGCACCAAAGCATTCCTCCTGTTGGGTGCACTTAGAAGTGAGTCCCTCAGTCTGGCCCACATTCCAAGTTTAGGTTTTACACTTATGTCACCGACACATTACCCTTTCAGTGTCACACGGGAAGGTATGACGTCAGTCACCCTTCACAGAGGAGGCTCAGGCTCAGAGAGCTCCAATACCTTCCCAAGGCCACAGGACAAGGGGCCCTAGAACTCACACTGGAACTAGAACCAGCTGACCCCACACCTGTGCTGTTAACCTCCATCAGGGGTGGGTTTTCACCCCACGCATCTTTGGGAACCATGGACACTTGGGACCACCCCCTCCCGGAACTTGTACATCATTTCTGGGGCTGGTTCCATACACATGAGCGTTTTTCATCTCCCCAGGTGTTTCTCAGGTGCACTCTGTACAGAGAACCACCCCTAGGTGCCTGAGGGCTGCATACTATTCCCATGGCTAACTGGCTCCAGCTGGCTGGTGGGTGATTCGGCCAGTGCCCCTGCCTAGCTGCCTGAGACTGCCTGCCACTGTGACAGCACAATGCCTGCTGAGGAGGAGGCCCTCAGGCAACACCACTGGACAGGACTCACAGCAAACCGCCACTCAGAACCTCAGCTGCCCAAGGATTCCGCTGGAACTCAGGGGCGCACAGGTGGCTGGCGCTGGGAGCTGGCCTGTCTGGCCTCTCCAGTGACAGGAGGTCCCGGGCCCACTCGATGGGCACCCCTGCTGCCCACTGGGCACCTCAGCTCGGCCCAGAGCACAATTGGTAGGAGAGAACTCTCTACCCAACTCCCTCTCCCTGTTCCCAAACTCAGAGGCCCAGCACAGGGCCTAGAACCACAGAGGCTGCGTGGCTGCTGATTCACCATGGATCACCGAAGCCGATCTCACATCAGACGCCAGGGCCGAACCCGTTGCACTCGGTCCAGAAACCCCAGAGCCCCGTACCCCTTCCATGTGGAACTGAGGGTCAGTGAGAGAGGAGGACAGGATCGGAAGAGTCCACCAGGCAGAGGACTGCTGTCCACACGCCCCCGGAAAGGCAGGAGCTGCCAGACCATGTGATGGGTAAGGACCAGCTCTCCCCTTCTCACAGAAGGGGGGTGGCTTCCTATCTTTCTTCCTGTTCCCACAGGAGACAGGGGTCAGGGAGCACAAAGCAAACCTATCAGGGACAGGCTGGGCTGGGGGTGAGTTTGGAAAGGGCAGGTTCCTGTGGGCCTCAAAGGGCTGTCACAGGAGCAAAGCTACAATGTGTGAAAGTCAATTGTAACCCAGACAGGCCGGTGGTGGTGTTTACAAAACCAATTACTTACAATAGCAACTTCCATGTGGAGGAGCCTTGGGAAACAGATGAGTTTGACATGGACTTCCACCCCAGGTAGCTGACAATCTAATGGAGAAAAGGCAGATGGTTAGGGCAGCTTCTGAGGGATTCGGAAAGAGGACGAGGGCTCAGGATGATGGGAGGGTCCTGGGGACACAGAGATTGCCAATGGCTCCTGCCATTCGGTGTGGGCTGGGTCTCACCGCTCCTGCCCTGCCCCATCCTCACCTGCCATTCCAGCCAAAGAGTGAGGAATGGTGGATTGTCAGAGAGGGAACCACACTGAGCTGGGAGAAGAGGTAAGTTCTGGGAACTCACCCAGTGCTGACTTAAAACATAAGACATACCCTTAAGGCAGACAGGGTGAGGTCACCAAGCTGTGACTTCCAAACCGGAAACGGTCCTTTCCTGCTGGAAGAGAATACAGGGTCTTCAGATACTGCTTTTCAGGTTAGACTTTTCTTCTCCAGTTTTCCCAGGACTTAAAAGGCTAAGGCCATGCAGGAAGTCAGGGCACTGTTCACCAGGCTCAGCGCAAGGAAAAGGAAAATAAACGGTAAAGGTATAAAAGGCAGCATGTCAGAGGCAGAGGGTTCGTGTCACCTTTGGGGAGGAGCAGGATGGTGTGGTGCAGAGAGGCTTTTAGGCGCGGGTGGGGAAGGGTGAGAAGGGTGTGACACAGGCTGCGTGCGAAGACCCCTCATCTGTGATGGCGGCAGGATCGGCTACCAGAATGGCAAAAGGACCGGCTCCTGTAATGGCGGCAGGCCCAGCTACCGTAATGGCGGCAGGCCCAGCTACCGTAATGGCGGCAGCCTGGCACCCATAATGGCCGCAGGCTGGCTCCTGTAATGTAAATGTCCAAAAATCAGGACTTTTTAAAACGCCACGGGAAGCCTGACAAATTATTAAAAATTGGTACTGTCCCGCCAAAAGCGGAACGTCTGCTCACCTTACTGTAATGGCCACAAGCGTGACAGGCCCGACTCCCGTAATGGCGGCAGGCCCACCTGCTGTAATGGCGGCAGGCCCACCTGCTGTAATGGCGGCAGGACCGGCTCCTGTAATGGCAGCAGGCCAGGCTCCCGTATGGCCACAGGCCAACAGTAGCAAAGGCAGGCGCTTTTGGGACAAGCCGGGCCTCACACAATGCTGAGAGCCGGCAGCAGGGAGGGCAGGGGAACAGAGACCCGGCACAGTGGACGCCATCACTGGGCCTCCCACCAGTTATACTTCCGGGTGGCCGCGGACTGGGCATGCGCCTTCCGGCCTGCCCCCAGGGCGCATGCGCCAGCGGCCTTGAGGGCGGGGCACAGCGGGCGGGGCCAGGAGGAGGGACACCTGTGAACAGGGCAGGTGTCCAGTCTGCCTCGAAGGGCCGTCGCAGGTATAAGGATAGAATGCATGAAAACAGCTTGAAACTGAGCCAGGCAGTGAGGACTATTGGGCGTTACCTATAGAACCAAGTGCTCACAGTGGCACATGCGTGCACAGGTGCCTGGGAGACAAAGATGAATTCCACACCCACTTGGATCCCAGGGACCTGGCAGGCTGAGAGCCCTCTGCGGGGTTCAGAAATAAGACTGGAGCTCCCAGGAGGATAAAGGGATTCTGGCCCCTATAATGGGATGGCATAATTGTCATCAAATGGAACAATGTGATGGGAGGAAGTCTGGTTTTCTGGGAAGTCTACGAGTCTTAAGAAGAATAGAAAAAGAAAAGATACCTTGAGACAGGCTTATGTCACCTAAGTGCCTGGCTACCCTTCCTTGCTGGAGAATAAATGATTAGACCAGTGGTCGGCAAACTCATTAGTGAACAAGCGGCAAACACTGCTCCAGAGCCGCATGTGGTTCCAGAGCCATAGTTTGCCCACCACTGGATTAGACAGACCTTTCTTCTCCCAAGTTTCTCAGGACTTGAAAGATCTCCAACTGGCGGGGTAGCCATGGCATTGTTCACTCAGATCACTTCAAGGAAAACACTGTTACAAGCATACGATACAGGTGGATGACAGGCAGACGTGTTAGTGTCAGTTCATTAAGGGGGATTTGGGCGGTGTGGAGGCTTTTGGAAAGAGATGGCCGGGGAACCGTGCAGAGGACGGAGCCTTAAGGCCAGGCCTCTCACTGACCTCTCCACAAACAGCTTTCGCTGAGTTGGGCTGAGAACCAGGCTGGTCTTCCCAAAGGCACAGGCGCAAAAGCGGGCAGCGGCCAGCAGGCCACGTGGCAGGGCTTAGGGCTGGCAGGGGTTGGGGGTTTGCGAGGTTGCTGTGGTAGTCTGGCTGTCTGAAATCCAGAAAGCGGAGCTCTGAGCACAGGGACTGGAGGGGGGGGTGACGCAGAGGGGGAGAACAGGGCAGATCTCACTGGTTAGAGCCTGGACTGAGGAAGGGGGGTGGGAGGATGGGTCCAGCCCACCAGTATAGGTGCCTGGCAGAGCAGTACAGCTCGCACCAAACAATGTGTATCTCTGATCATGGAGGCGCCGGTGCACAACGTGGAGGCTCCCACAATGAAAGACGTACTCTGATTGGGTGCCTCAAGCTGCAGTGACATCTACACCCTACAAATACCAAGACTTTCATGTGGCTTTTAAATATACAAAACAGCCTGACTCAGAAAATCCCAGGTCTAAATACACAGCCTTGAAATTGAAGGATCATCACACATAAGATATTCCAATATATAAATTCTAAGAACAAGGAGGAGGACTCAGGCCTAGAGAGAAATGAAAGCAGGCCCAGAGGTGGAAGGTCTGCCTTCTCCCGGAGGAGAAAAGTCACTGGCTTTTCCCCACAATGCCCCCTCACAGCTTCCTGGCATTCTTCCCCATCTCCTCTTCCCTCATATTCTCTCCTCTTTTCTCCACTTCACTCCAGAAATCCCCTTTCTCTATTTTTCACCACTTCTATTCTCACTCATTCTGTCCAGTTATATTTATGGAGTGTGGGGTGCTTCTCTGAGGTGGTTCAAGACCCCCATCCTACAGGGAAGGCGGCTGTGCCACGTGGACAAAAAGGAGCCACACGCTCACCTGACTAGCTCAGGGAGGACCTGCATGGCGGCCTTGCAAACCCAGAGACCTAAAGCCACCACAAAGGAAGGTCTGGAATGAAAATATCTTTAACTAAGGGCAGTTAATGGTGAATAGTCATGTCCTAGGCCAGTATTTCCCCTGACAAAGGTCAATCTTTTCCTCAATAGAGACTGTTTTTACAGCTATGGTAACATGTCATTAGAATATCACAGTACTTTTCTGAAGGTGAAATCAGGAGCTTCCCAGACAAAAACAGACTAAGGGAATTTATCTCCACCAAACCAGCAATGCAAGAAATGCTAAAGGGTCTACTGTAAAATTAAAGAAATAGAAAGCAAAGAAGGAACACAGGGGTATAGAATAAAGATGGCGTCAAATAAGTATCTATCAATATAAACCTTAAATGTAAATGGACTAAATGCTCCAATCAAAAGACATAGGGTAATGGATTGGATAAGAAAACAAGACCCATATATCTGTTGTCTACAAGAAACCCACCTCAGGAAAAAAGATGCACACAGACTGAGGGTGAAGGGTTGGAAAAAGGTTTACCAGGCAAATGGAAATGAAAAAAAAGCTGGGGTAGCAATACTTATATCTGACAAACTAGATCTCAGAGTGAAGGACATAACAAGAGATAATGAAGGCCACTTCATAATACTAAAGGGAGCAATCCAACAAGAAGAAATAACCCTGGTAAATATATATGCACCCAACACGGGAGCACCCCAATATATAAAAAAACTGCTGGAGGACATTAAGGGAGAGATTAATAGCAATACAATTATAGTAGGAGATTTTAATACCCCACTGTCACCCTTTGACAAATCATCTAAACAAAAAATCAGCAAAGAAATATCAATTCTAAATGACTCGCTAGACCAGATGGAATTAGTCGACATCTTCAGAACATTCCACCCCAAAGCCACAGAATATACATTTTTCTCAAGTGCACATGGGACATTCTCAAAGATAGACCACATTTTGGGACATAGGCAAAGTCTCTTCAAATTCAAGAAGACAGAAATCATATCAAGCATCTTCTCAGATCATAGTGGCATAAAACTGGAAATTAACTACAATGAAAAAAATCCAAAGAAATCAAACACATGGAGACTAAACAGCATGCTTTTAAACAAGGACTGGGTTACCAGAGAAATCAAGGAAGAGATTAAAAAACATCCTGGAAACAAATGACAATGAAAACACAACTATCCATAATCTATGGGACACAGCAAAAGCAGTTTTGAGAGGAAAGTTCATATCCCTACAAGCCTATTGCAAGAAACTAGAAAAAATGGTAACAAATGATCTAACTCTACAACTCAAAGAGTTAGAAAAAGAGCAACAAGAAAACCCCAGTGTAAGCAGAAGGAAAGAAATAACAAAAATCAGAGCGGAGATAAACGACATTGAGACCAAAGAAACAATACATAAGATCAACAAAACCAAGAGCTGGTTCTTTGAAAGAATAAACAAGATAGATGGTCCTCTAGCCAGGCTAACCAAGAAACAAAGAGAGAGGACCCAAATAAACAAAATCAGAAACGAAAGAGGTGAAGTAACAACAGACCCCACCGAAATACAACGGATTGTTACAAAATACTACGAACAACTCTATTCCAACAAACTGAACAACCTGGAGGAAATGGACATATTCCTAGAAAAATACAAACTTCCAAAACTCAATCAGGAAGAATCTAAAAATCTCAATAGGCCAGTGACTTGGGAAGAAATTGAAAAAGTCATCAAAAAGCTTCCAATAAACAAAAGCCCAGGACCAGATCGCTTCACAGGAGAGTTTTACCAAACATTCAAGGAAGAACTAAAACCTATCCTCCTCAGACTATTCCAAAAAATTCAAGAGGAAGGAACACTTCCAAACTCCTTCTATGAAGCTAGCATCACCCTAATACCAAAACCAGATAAAGACAACTCAATGAAAGAGAATTACAGGCCAATATCCCTCATGAACATAGATGCCAAAATTCTCAACAAAATTCTAGCAAATCGGCTCCAGCAGAGCATCACAAAGCTCATACACCATGACCAAGTCGGATTTATTCCAGGAATGCAAGGTTGGTTCAATATCCGCAAATCAATAAATGTGATACATCACATAAACAAATTGAAAGATAAAAATCATATAGTCATATCAATTGATGCAGAAAAAGCATTTGATAAAATCCAACACCCTTTCCTGATAAAAACTCTCAACAAGGTGGGAGTACAAGGATCATACCTCAACATAATAAAAGCTATATACCATAAACCCACTGCCAACATCATACTTAATGGGCAAAAACTAAAACCATTCCCTCTAAGAACAGGAACAAGACAGGGATGCCCACTATCACCACTCCTCTTTGACATAGTACTGGAAGTACTAGCCATTGCAATTAGACAAGAGGAGGAAATAAAAGGCATCCAAATTGGAAAAGAAGAAGTAAAGTTATCCTTATTCGCAGATGACATGATATTGTATATAAAAAACCCAAAAGACTCCATTAAAAAACTAATTAACTTAATAAATGAATTTGGCAATGTAGCAGGATACAAAATCAACGCCAAGAAATCTATGGCATTTCTATACACCAACAGTGAACTTATAGAAACTGAGACTAAAAAAGCAATTCCATTTACCATCGCACCAAAAAAATTAAGATACCTAGGAATAAACTTAACTAAGGAAGTAAAGGACCTATATGCGGAAAACTACACGACACTGAAAAAAGAGATAGAGGAAGATGTAAACAGATGGAAGAACATACCATGTTCATGGATTGGTAGAATCAACATCATCAAAATGTCCATACTTCCTAAAGCAATCTATAGGTTCAATGCACTCCCCATTAAAATACCAACGGCATATTTCACTGACCTAGAAAGAACTCTCCAAAAGTTCATTTGGAACAATAAAAGACCCCGCATAGCCACAGCAATTCTGAGAAAGAAGAGTAAAGTAGGAGGGATCTCAATACCAGACTTCAAACTGTATTACAAAGCCACTGTTCTCAAAACAGCCTGGTACTGGCACAAGAACAGACATATTGATCAATGGAATCGAATCGAGAACCCAGTTATCAACCCAAATCACTATGCTCAATTAATATTTGACAAAGGAGGCATGAATATACAATGGAGCCAAGACAGTCTCTTCAATAAATGGTGTTGGGAAAATTGGACAGATACATGCAAAAGAATGAAACTAGATCACCAACTTACACCTTACACAAAAATAAACTCAAAATGGATACAGGACTTAAACATCAGACGGGAAACCATAAAAATACTAGAAGCATCCACAGGCAACAAAATCTCAGACATATGCCAAAAGAACTTCTTCACTGATACTGCTCCTAGGGCAATGGAAGCTAAAAAGAAAATAAACAAATGGGACTACATCAAAATAAAAAGCTTTTTTACAGCGAAAGAAACCATCAACAAAACAACAAGAAAGCCCACGGTGTGGGAGAACATATTTGCAAATGTTACCACTGATAAAGGTTTAATCTCCATCATCTACAAACAGCTTATACATCTAAATAAAAGGAAGATGAATGATCCAATTAAAAAATGGGCAATGGACCTAAATAGAATATTTTCAAAAGAAGACAGAAGGAAGGCCAAAAGGCACATGAAAACATGCTCAAAGTCACTGATTATCCGAGAGATGCAAATCAAAACAACAATGCGGTACCATCTCACACCTGTCAGAATGGCCAACATCAACAAATCAACAAACGACAAGTGTTGGCGAGGTTGTGGAGAAAAAGGAACACTCGTGCATTGCTGGTGGGAATGCAGACTGGTGCAACCACTGTGGAGAACAGTGTGGAGTTTCCTCAAAAAACTGAAAAAGGAACTCCCATTTGACCCAGCAATCCCACTGCTAGGAATATATCCCAAGAAGCTAAACACACCAATCAGAAAGGATATATGCACCCCTATGTTCATAGCAGCACAATCTACAATAGCTAGAATCTGGAAACACGCCAGGTGCCCGTCAGCAGATGATTGGATCAAAAAACTATGGTACATCTACACAATGGAATACTATGCTGCCATAAAAAAAAAGGAATTCTCATCATTTGCAGCAACCTGGATAGAACTAGAGAACATCATGCTGAGTGAAATAAGCCAGTCAATGAAAGAGAAATACCACATGGCCTCACTCATTTTAGGGTATTAAAGAACATTATAAACTGACAAACCAAAAGTCAGATATAAAGATAGTAAAGCAACAAGCAGACTGTAAAATTACAGCAGGGACAGTAGGGAGATCTGGGGGGGATAAGAGATCAACCGAAGGACTTGTATACATGCATATAAGTACAACCAATGGACACAAAACTCTGGGGAGGGAGGGTATGTATGGGAGGGGGGGAGTTAAAATATGTACACAGATAATAATTCAATAAAAAAATATTAAAAAAAAAAAAAAAAAAAAGAATATCACAGTACTTTTCCTTTTTCCAGACCCCTCAAAACATAGGAACCACTGTACAGAGACCACAATCCCCTCAATGTTATTCAGTTAACTGTTGACTGTTAACCATCCTACTATACCAACCTATGTAAAGGAAGTTTATGTCTACCATTTCACTTTTTATCCCAGATGTTTGCTCACTTTATATCTCCTGCCTCCCTAACCATCACCAATAGATTTCATGTAACCCACAAATGTCTCCTCTTCTGACTATAAGATATAATAAAATAAGGTACAGCCCGAACCGGTGTGTCTCATTGGATAGACCCTCAGCCTGAAGACTAAAGGGTCCCAGATACAATTCCGGTCAAGGGCATGTACCTTGGTTGCAGGCACATCCCAGTAGGGGGTGTGCAGGAGGCAGCTGATCCATGTATCTCTCTCATTATTGTTTCAATCTATCTATCCCTCTAGCTACCTCTCTGTAAAAAAAAAAAAAAAAAAAAAAAAAATCAATAAAAGACGAAACTGGTTTGGCTCAGTGGATAGAGCGTTGGCCTGCGGACTGAAACGTCCCAAGTTCGATTCCGGTCAAGGGCATGTACCTTGGTTAGAGGCATATCCCCAGTACGGGGTGTGTAAGAGGCAGCTGATCGATGATTCTCTCTCATCGATGTTTTAACTCTCTATCCCTCTTTCCTTCCTCTCTGTAAAAAATCAATAAAATGTATTAAAAATCAAAAATATATATATATATAAATGTTGTATAGATATAAAAATTATATATTAATTAAAATATATATTTTTAAATAAGGTACAAAACTGACATGTTCTGGAGTATTATCTCAGTTAATTGAGATTTTGCTTCCTGGAAACTATGGACAGTTTTCGGTTACATTAATTCACAAAAATTCTTCACAGGTTTGGATGTCTCTTATGTAGACAGGAGTTTCAGCTCAAGAGTGCTACTAAAGCTTCATATTTATCATCTCATTTCATCTCATACTTAGTGACGGTCATGAAATATCTCCACATACCAAAGAAGATAGGCTCAGAGAGAAACTAAGATTAAATACTTCACCTGTTGACACAGGGCCTATAAACAGTGGGTATCAACTGAAAGGAGAAAATGTTCAATATTCAGGACTGGGGTTATATGACTCCTCTAGATTGGGTTTCTAATTTCTTGGAAGTGATCACAGGATAGGTTCTTTAAGAGCAACCATAAAACTATGAAAACTTCCTGAGGTTGCTTCCCATACATAGGAAGAACAGAAACCTAAACCACTTTATATACATGAAAAAAAGAACTTTCTCTTTATGCCCATGAAGGCAAGCTCAGCAATCACACACTAGCAGACACAGTGAACAAACCCCCCCCGGAATGCACCGCAAAGGAAAGCAAACTTGGGCCATCTCAGCAAGGACCGCAGGAGGCCTTCCACTCTGGACCATCTGAGAGCCGACACAGGAGGTGGTGACACACGGTCACTTCTCAGCTGGAACAGGGCTAGTGTGCTGGCACCTTTCATTAAACACTGGAAATGTGAAGGAGGGAGCTCATGAGCTGGGCTGGGTTCGCTGTCCTTCCTGCTGCCGGGCACTGGCCCGAGGCGGAACCCTAGGGCCCCCGCCCAGAAACAGCCACTGAGCCTATGGCTCCAGAGCGGCAGAAAAGGTGGAAAACAAAATTGCTGCCAGTGCCTTCTTCTCACAAGGTTACTTCAAAAACAAGTTGAAAAAAGAAGCAGGTGAGAGGTTTGCTGAGAAACTGACTCCAATACTGCAATAAAAATATATACCAGGGTCCTGTGCCAATAATGGGCTGCATCTGGCAGATGCACTGGGTCCCCGGAGAGCAATGCTGGAGCCTGGGCTTGAGATCTGCTGGCAGGGTCGCCTAAGACCACCGGAAAACTCAGATATTTACATTAAGATTCATAACTAGAAAAATTACAGTTATGAAGTAGCAACAAAAATAATTTTATGGATGGGGGTCACCACAACATGGACGAACTGTATTAAAGGGGTCATGGCATTAGGAAGGTTGAGAAACAATTGGTTTAGACCATATAACAGCCTTTACTGTAATAGTAGGAGCATTCAACAATTCAAAGGCAGAACTCATGGAAATAAGTGAAGATAAAACTAAACTCCACACATCTCCAGAAAACCCCCTTCCTGAAGTTACTGATGAGTATAAGCATGATGTAAAACAGATCTGTTTAAGAAAAAAGAAAAGAAGAAAAACAGATCTGTTTAAAGGCTTCCCTACTGATGCAACACTTAATGACAGAAAAGCATAGTTGGAAGTCACAGGACAAGCACTAAATATTCAATTGAGAAGAACAGGGCACAGAGCATTGAATGATCAATGTCTGCTGTGCTTGGCAGCACTGAACCTGCTAAACAGCTTATGGAGACCCCGCAACAAAGGGACAACGACATAGGTCTGCTAACACTTTTCAAGGAAGATTACTTTGCAAGAAGTAATAAAGGAAGCAAAGTAAAATGGAAGCTCAACTACGAGCTAAACAAGAGCAGGAAGAAAAAAGCAGAAAATGCTGAAATGAAATATCTGGAAGAAAAGACTTTTTGCTCACTGAAATTGTCAGGGAACCTTGATGATCACTCCTGCAGAGGAGATTTACACATCCTTTTCTCAAATCATGGTGAATTGAAATGGAAAG
>JAPZQD010000116.1:0-17038 GCA_036971965.1 Nyctalus aviator | reverse complement strand
CCTCCTGCTCTCTGTGGCTATAGCCATCTTGGTTGGGTTTATTTACATACTTGCTCTGATAGGTTGGTGGGTGTGGCTGGTGGGCATGGCTTGTAGGTGTAGCGGAGTGATGGTTAATTTGCAATTACTCTTTTATTAGGTAGGATTTTAAACACATTCTCACTTTCTTTTTAAAAATCTCATTATTAATTAAGGTATTACGTATGTGTCCTCATCTCAGCACTAATCCCCCCAATCCTCCCTCACTCATGCTCTCAATGCCCTAGTGTTCGTGTCCATTGGTTAGGCTTATATTCATGCATACAAGTCCTTTGGTTTTACCCCCACCCTCCCCTATTTTCCCTCTGAGGTTTAGCAGTCTGATCAATGCTTCTCTGTCTCTGGATCTGTCCCTGTTCATCAATTTATGTTGTTCATTATATTCCACAAATGAGTGAGATCATGTGGTATTTATCTTTCTCTGACAGGCTTATTTCACTTAGCATAATGCTCTCCAGATCCAGCCATGCTGCTACAAATGGTAAGAACTCCTTTTTTATCTCAGCTTAGTATTCCATTGTGTAGTGTACCACACTTTTTTAATTCACTCACTTGCTGATGGACATTTAGGCTGTTTCCAAATCTTAGCTATGGTAAATTGTGCTTCTATGAACATGGGGGTGCATATATCTGATTTCTGTTTCTAGTTTCTTGGAATATATTCCTAGAAGTGAGATCACTGGGAGTTCCATTTTTAGTGTTTTGAGGAAACTCCATACTGTTCTCCATAGTGGTTGCACCAGTCTGCATTCCCACCAGCAGTGCATGAGGGTTCCTTTTCTCCACATCCTCTCCAGTACTTGTTGTTTGTTGATTTGTTGATGATAGCCATTCTGACAGGTGTGAGGTGATACCACATTGTTATTTTGATTGCATCTCTTGGATAATTAGTGACTTTGAGTATGATTTCATATGTCTCTTGGCCTTCCTTCTGCTCTCCTTTTAAAAGTGTATATTTAGAGCTTTTGCCCATTTTTTGATTGGATTGTTTATCTTCCTTTTATTAAGTTGTATGAGTTCCCTGTAAATGTTGGAGATTAAACCCTTATCAATGATGACATTGGCAAATATGTTCTCCAATACAGTGGGTTTTCTTGTTGTTTTGTTGATGGTTTCTTTTGCTGTGCAAAAGCTTTTTATTTTTATGTAGTCCCATTTGTTTATTTTTTCTTTAGTTTCCATTGCTCTATGAGCTATATCTGTAGTCCATTGTTTATTTTTCTTTAGATTCCATTGCTCTAGGAGCAATAAGAAGTTCCTTTAGCATATGTCTGAGATTTCACTGCCTGTGGATTCCTCTAATATTTTTATGGTTTCCCATCTTATGTTTAAGTCCTTTATCCATTTTGAGTTTATTTTTGTGTATGGTGTAAGTTGGTGGTCTAGTTTTATTTTTTTGCATGTATCTGTCCAATTTTCCCAACGCCATTTATTGAAGAGACTGTCTTGACTGCATTGTATGTTCATACCTCCTTTATCAAATATTAATTGTGCATTGTGGTTTGGGTCAATATCTGGGTTCCCTATTTTGATCTATATGTCTGTTTTTGTGCTAGTACCAGGCTATTTTAAGAACAGTGGCTTTGTAATACAGCTTGATATCTGGTATTTAGATCCCATCTTCTTTGTGCTTCTTTCTTAGGATTGCTGCACCTATTTGGGGTCTTTTTTTTTTTTTATTCCAAATGAATTTTTGGAAAGTTCATTGAAGGTCTGCAAAATATGCTGTTCGTATTTTAATGGGAATTGCATTGAATCTGTAGATTGCTTTGGGTAGTATGGACATTTTGATGATGTTGATTCTACCAATCCATGAACATGGTATGTTCTTCCATCTGTTTATGTCAATCTCTATCTCTTTTTTCAGTGTCCTGTAGTTTTTTGCATATAGATCTTTTACCTCCTTAATTAAGTTTATTCCTAGGTATCTTAATTTTTTTTGTGTGTGTGTGTGTGATGGTAAATTGGATTGCTTTTTTTAGTCTCTCTTTCTGTAAGTTCACTATTGGTGTAAATAAATGCCATATACGATGAAACCAGTTTGGCTCAGTGAATAGAGTGTCAGCCTGTGGAATGAAAGGTCCCAGGTTCAATTCCGGTCAAGGGCATGTACCTTGGTTGTGGGCACATCCCCAGTAGGGGGTGTGCAAGAGGCAGCTGATAGATGATTCTCTCTCATCGATGTTTCTAACTCTGTCCCTCTCTCTTCCTCTCTGTAAAAAATCAATAAAATATATTAAAAAAATAAATGCCATAGATTTCTTGGCATTAATTTTGTATCCTGCTACATTGCTGAATTAATTTATTAAGTCTAATAGTTTTTTATGGAGTCTTTAGGGTTTTCTACGTACAGTATCATGTCAACTGCAAATAAGGACAGTTTTACTTCTTCTTTTCCAATTTGGATGCCTTTTATTTCTTCTTCTTATTTGATTGCAATGGCTAGTACTTCCAATACTATGTTAAACAGGAGTGAAGAGGTTGGGCATCACTGTCTTGCTCCTGTTCTTAAGGGAAAAGGTTTTAGTTTTTGCCCATTGAGTACGATGTTGCTTGTGGGTTTGTCATATTATGTTGAGGTATGATCCTTCTCTTCCCACCTTGCTGAGAGTTTTTATCAAGAAGGGGTGTTGGATGTTGTCAAATGCTTTTTCTGCATCAATTTATATGACTATATGATTTTTATCTCTCAATTTGTTTATGTGATGAATCACGTTTATTGATTTGCAAATATTGTCCCATCCTTGCATCCCTGGAATAAATCCTACTTGGTCATGGTGTATGATCTTTCTGATGTACTACTGGATCAGATTTGCTAGAATTTTGGCATCTATGTTCATTAGTGATATTGGCCTGTAATTTTCTTTCATTATGTTGTCTTTATTTGGTTTAGGTATTAGGGTGATGCTAGCTTCATAGGATGAGCTTGAAAGTGTTCCTTCCTCTTGAATTTTTTGGAATATTCTGAGGAAGATAGGTTTTAGTTCTTCCTTGAATGTTTGGTATAATTCCCCTGTGAAGCCTTCAGGCCCTGGGCTTTTGTTTTCTGGGAACTTTTTTTTATATATATATATATTTTATTGATTTTTTTTACAGAGAGGGAGAGGGATAGAGAAAGTTAGAAACATCGATGAGAGAGAGTCATCGATCAGCTGCCTCTTGCACACCCCCTACCGGGGATGTGCCCGCAACCAAGGTACATGCCCTTGACCGGAATTGAACCCGGGACCTCTCAGTCCGCAGACCGACACTCTACCACTGAGCCAAACCGGTTTAGGCTCTGGGAACTTATTGATGACTGCTTCAATTTCATCCATAGTTATCAGCCTATTGAGATTTTTAGAATCTTTCTGGTTGAGTTTTGGAAGGTTGTATTTTTCTAGGAATGTGTTCATTTCCTCCAGGTTGTCCAGTTTGTTGGAATAGAGTTGTTCATAGTATTTTTTAATGATCCTTTGTATTTCTGTGGGGTCTGTTGTTATTTCTGCTCTTTCATTTCTGATTTGAGAAGAATGTATATTCTGTGGCTTTTGGGTGAAATGTTTTGAAGATGTCAATTAATTCCATCTGATGTAGTGAGTCATTTAGGATTGATGTTTCTTTGCTGATTTTTTGTTTAGATGATTTGTCTAATGGTGATAATGGAGTATTAAAGTCCCCTACTATGATTGTATTGCTGTCAATCTCTCCCTTGATACCCTCCAGAAGTTTTTTGTAGTATATATATTTGGTTTCCCCTGTATTGGGTGCATATTTGTTTACTGCAGTTATTTCTTCTTGTTGGTTTGTTCCCTTTAGTATTATAAAATGGTTTTCCTTACCTCTTTTTATATTTTTCACTTAGAGATCTAATTTATAAGATATATATGTATTGCTACCCCAGCTTTTTTTTTTTTTTTTTTCCATTTTCAGTCACCTGAAAACCTTTTTTCCATCCCTTCACCATCAGTCTCTGTGTGTCTTTTTTTCTGAGGTAAGATTCCTGTAGACAGCAGATATATGTGTTATTTTTTGTTTGTTTGTTTGTTTTTATCTAGTCAGCTACTCTATATTGCTAGTCTGATGGGGGAGTCTTTGTAGGTAACTTTCTGTCTCTCTCTGGCCACTTTTATATGTGGTGTTTCCCAGTTTAATTATAATGTGCCTTGGCTTTGGTCTTTTGTGGTTCAATTTGTTGGGGATTCTGTGAGCTTTTTGGATTTGTGTGAACTTTTTCTTCCCTATATCAGGGAAATTTTCTGTCATTATTTCTTCAAACAGGTTTTCTTTTCCTTGTTCAGCTTCCTCTCCTTCTGGTATCCTTATTATGTGGATTGTTTTATTTGTTTCATTTTGTCCCAAAGTTCTCTCAGGCTCTTCTTTTGCTTTTTACTTTTTTTTTTCCTAGAAGCTGCTCTGCTTGAGTATTTTTTCCTACCTTGTCTTCTAGTTAACTGATGCAGTCCTCTGCTTCTTCTAGTCTACTGTTGATGCTTTCTATTGAGTTCTTTATAGCAGCAATGTCATTTTACATTTCTTCTTGGTTTTTCTTCATTTCTTCTTGGTTCTTCTTCATTTCCTCTTGGTTCTTATACATATTGTTGAATTTGTCTTTCCCCTTACCACCATTTCTCTGAATTCTTTCTCTGACAGGTTTCTTGCCTCCATTTCATTTACTTCCTTTTCTGGTGATGTCTGCTTTTCTTTCATATGCAGGCTGTTTCTTTGTCTCACCTTCTCTCTTTTCTGCATGTCTGGTTATGTAGTTTTCTCTCTCTTCAAAGTGTTGGAGAAAAGATTCCAATTTGGGAGGTGTGGACTCTGTCCTTTTCCTCTTGCACCAACTCCTCTCCAGGCTCCAGATGCAAGTCCATGTGGTCACCTGTGTTTCAAAACACCACGTGTACACCAGAGATTCCACAAGCCCTCCTCGAGTTTCTCTGGCCAGAGTTGCTCAACGAACTTTACTTACCTATTACCACTTTTTTAAATGTAGGTCTGTAGAGCTATGAACTTCCATCTCAGGACTGCTTTCACTATGTCCCAGAGATTTTGGATTGCTGTGTTTTCATTGTCATTTGTTACCAGGGTGCTTTTTATTTCTTCTTTGATCTCTTTGGTAACCCAATCATTGTTTAATAGTATGCTAATTAGCCTCCAAGTGTTTGACTTTTTTTCATTGTTTTTACTGTAGTTAATTTATAATTTTTGCTCTAGATTCCTCATATAAGTGGAATCGTGTAGTCTTTGTTTTCTTGTGACTGGCTTATTTTGCTTAGTGTAAGATTCTCTAAGTTCATCTATGCTGTAGCATGTGTCAGAATTCCCTTCCTTTTTTAAGGCTGAGTAATATTCCATTGTGTGTATGCACTACATTTTGCTCACCCATTCATTTGTTGATGGGGATTTGGGTGTTTTCACCTTTTGCCAGTTCTGAGTAATGCTGCTAGGTTTACTTTTGCTGCTAGCTGGTTTGACCGTTTTGAGCTTCAAATAAATTTACTCCTTTCCACACAAGTGTTGCTTGTCTGTTGTTTTTACATTTGTGGGTGCAATAGACTTCATGCCAGTTGGCGTTTGCAGTCATTGTTTCTAGTGGTGCCTGCAGCAGCCTGGTTGTGGTGTCCCATATAATGTCCACCACTCTGCAATGGTAGTCAGTCTGCACATTGCACTTAGAGGAAGACTGGCTGAAGGGATCTGTGTTTTCTTTTGTTCTTTGTATAGCTACTGGGGAAAAAGAGATTATGTGAGACCATCTTCAGAGAGACATTTCATCATGACAAAATAAAGAAAAATGTTAGTGAGTTAGTTAATATTTCAAACTTCAACATCCGTAGGAATGATGTCACTATCTGACACTCAGAGATGCCAGTGGAATGCCAGTAGCTAACAGAGACCCTTTTTAATTTTAATTACAGTGTTTAACTTCTTATGTACTAGAATTCCCTTATTATATACAGAAGATTAATGTTATATACAGTAATAATAGCTTCTAGCATTGTTTTCTCAAATGAAGTATTTTTAAATCAACAGACATGAAGAGTCCACTTGGAGATGCGTATTTGGAAATGTTGAAAACTCTGAAAGATATGCTAAGTGATTTAGAAAGTAAGGCCCAGGCATCATTGGATAATATGAATTAACCTGCAGCAGTAGAGAAGGCGCTGCAGGAAAAAAAGGTAATATATATTTTAGATCTTAGAAATCTACAGTCACTTCTAATATGTCACATATTTTGAAAAATATTTTCCAACTATTTAGTTATTTTTTCTTTAAAAAATATATTTTATTGATTTTTTACAGAGAGGAAGGGAGAGGGATAGAGAGTTAGAAACATCAATGAGAGAGAAACATTGATCAGCTGCCTCCTGCACACCCCCTGCTGGGGATGTGCCTACAACCAAGGTACATGTCCTTGACCAGAATCAAAGTCTGCAGGTCTACACACTCTATCCACTGAGCCAAATAGTTTTTCAACTATGTAAAAAACATTGATCAC
The DNA here is from genome assembly GCA_036971965.1 of Nyctalus aviator. Classification (NCBI taxonomy): domain Eukaryota; kingdom Metazoa; phylum Chordata; class Mammalia; order Chiroptera; family Vespertilionidae; genus Nyctalus; species Nyctalus aviator. The sequence continues at coordinate 10,518 of JAPZQD010000116.1, read as the reverse complement.
TTTTGGTCATAATTGGTCAAAAATTTCTTACAATTCGAAGCTACTATAATGTGGCACCTTAGCTAAAAGAAAAGATAATGATATTAAATATTTTAATAGAATCAAACTATATTTTCTTCTATTGTAATTAGCTTAAAATTCTCAACCTATTTATAATCTACTAAAATACATATATTTTACAAAATGAACAATATCAATTAAGTTGAAGTGTTGTACTTTTTCTATGCTGAGGAACAATGCTTCTCTGGTCATTTAGGATACATTGCTCTGAACCATTTCATCAGATAAAGTACCACAGGGTGAGCCCTATATCCTGGTCCCTCACTGGGTGAGTTATTACAGAGATTTTTAGTGTAGAGAATGCACTACACTACACTACACTACATGTACACTCACCCACATACAACTCATGAAGGGAAAGCTTTAACTTTTCTGATTTGTGCTTTTTTATGATTTTTTTTAACAGTTTTTGAAAAATATATTTTTATTGATTTTAGAGAGAAAGGGAGAGGGGCAGAGAGTTAGAAACATCAAGGATGAGAGAGAATCATCAACCACCTGCCTCCTGCATGCCCCCTACTAGGGATCGAACCAGTAACCAGGCATGTGCCCTGACTGGGAATCTAACTGTGACCTCCTGGTTCAGAGGTCAGTGCTCTACCACTGAGCCACGTCGGTTGGACCACAGTTTTGTGTTTTGTTTTGTTTTTAATTTAAAAAAAAATATTCAATGCTTTTTAAAGGTGACTTTTAACTGTTTATAGATCATATTATTACAACTGTACAGGCAAATCATTGTGCATATTGTTAATCTTTAAAATTTTTCTTCCAGGACTTCCTCTTCCGGCGGCTGAGGCACGAGGATCTGGTGTTCCAACAGCAGGAAAATGCGGCCTTTGACTGAAGAGGAGACTCGCGTTATGTTTGAGAAGATAGCGAAATACATCGGGGAGAACCTTCAGCTGCTGGTCGATAGGCCCGACGGCACCTACTGCTTCAGGCTGCACAACGACCGCGTGTACTACGTGAGTGAAAAGATCTTGAAGTTGGCCGCCAACATCTCCGGTGACAAGCTGGTGTCGCTGGGGACCTGCTTCGGGAAATTCACGAAGACCCACAAATTCCGGCTGCACATCACAGCTCTGGATTACCTGGCACCCTATGCCAAGTACAAAGTGTGGATAAAGCCTGGAGCAGAGCAGTCCTTCCTGTATGGGAATCACGTGTTGAAATCTGGACTGGGTCGAATCACTGAAAACACGTCTCAGTACCAGGGAGTGGTGGTGTACTCCATGGCAGACATCCCTTTGGGTTTTGGGGTGGCAGCAAAGTCTACACAAGACTGCAGGAGAGTAGACCCCACGGCGATTGTGGTATTTCATCAAGCAGACATTGGGGAATATGTGCGACATGAAGAGACGTTGACTTAGAACGAAATCATCGCGAGGACTTGTGGCTGTGTGGAAGGGCCTAGCTTTGTTTCCCGTGTCTGTGTAGGCTCCACCATCTTGTTGAATTTGGCCAACACTGTGATCTCTCCAGGGACTACTTAGCTTGATATAGACAAATGCAGGCTGGATTCTTACTGAGCAGGAATGGGTCAAAAATGGCATTTCGGGTGTTTGTGTTTGTTACTAAATAGAATATCGTGTTTTTTATATTTCAATCAGGACTTCTTATTTTCAGTAAAAGATTCTAAATCATTGGAATTGAGGACAAGAATAGCTTATTGTTATCTGTGATAACACTTTTCCAAGCTCATGTTAAGAATACAATAGGTTTTCTTATTTATTAATACTAGGAAGGTGGATATTGCTGTATGAGAATAGTTGACCATGTCTGGGATTTTACAAATGAAATTTGGATAAAATACTAAGAGCAATAAATAAATAAATAAATAAATAAATAAATAAATAAAAAATAAAATAAAATAAAATAAAATAAAATAAAATTTTTCTTCCAGGCTCTTGAAGAAATCCTTGAGGATAAAAAACCTACATTATTTAAACTTGCAGAAGAAACAAAAGCTTTGGAGAAAAACGTTTCTCCAGATGTAGGAAAAATGTATAATCAAGAATGTAATGATGTTCAAGGAAAGTGGAACAAAGCGAAGGTCAACGTTTCCAAAGACCTGCATTTGCTTGAAGAAATTATCCCCAAACTGAGAGCTTTTTAGGTAAATCTAGAGGCTATTAGGAGTTTACATTTATTCCAGGGTAAAATAATAGTTATCATGTAAGATTCAAATATCTATTATTTGAATATTTTGCATTCTTTCTAGTGCCACATTTATTATGTACTTAAGTTGGGATTTATAACTTGCCTACCAAAGCTGTATGTTTACTGTGCTAAAGAACACAAAGATAAGAGAAAATTACTTAAAAATGGTCAAAATAAAGTTTCAGGGATGAGGAGCTCGCATGTAACAGCAGATACCTGAAACTTTGAGGCTTTTTTTTTTCTTTTTTTTTCTCTCTAAGTTTTTTAGATATTTGGAATTGAAAAATATGAACAAGACCCTCAACAGAGAGTATCAAATTAGAAAAGCAGGTAGTTTGAGGTGCACAAAAATTCAGAAATGGGATCCTTTGCTATGTATGAAAATGTCTACAGATGAAGAAGCAAAGATAAAACCCCAGAGGAAAGGATACATGTGAGGACATAGGAGAAAGTGATAAAAGTCAATGTCAGAATATTAACACTTTGCCTGTGAGGAAGGTGGAGAAGGAGAGTTTCCAAAATGCCTGGGTTTGCAATGGAAAATATCTGCATGAAGAGTGATCCCATCATACTCACCTCCACAGGCTCTGTGTCCTCTTGAGGCCTCCTTACCTGTGTCTTCAGTGGATTTTTTTTTTCACTTAAGTATCCCACAATGTATTTCTAGAACAGAACCTGACTCAGAGAAGGTACTCCATAAATACTTCTAGTGCCTGAAAAGAGATCAGTACTAGGGGGGTTAGCTATGGAAATTATATATATATACCAAGAGAACATATGTAAAAGATTATGTATATTTATATATTTGGATTTAGATCCCAAGAGAATTTATATTAAAGGTGTTGTTAAGAAAAGTGAGAAGATTAACAATGAAGAAAAAATGGTTGAGAATGATGTTTTAAAAATTAAAATCAGAGTACCGTATTTTCCGGCGTATAAGACGACACTGTATTCTAGTAAAAAGCCTGCTCAGATTGGCCAGAGTCAGAGAGGTGGTCTATTAAAAAAAAGAACTGGTGTTGCCTCTGAACTGGGGGGTAGTCTTATACAGAGAATATAGGCCTAAACCTATGTTTTAACTGTAAAATTAGGGGGTCGTCTTATACGCCGGAAAACACGGTACATGTACCGTAGTAGAAGTGGGTGGGGAAGGCTGTACAGATGGCTGTGAAAGAATCCAGAATGATGAGATAACTGTGAGGACCCTTGAACTTGGAGGGAAGCTCTTTGGCCCAAGAACCAATGGGCAGGTCCAGTGAATGATGAGGAGAGTAAAGGTGGCCAGTAAATGACAAGGAGGAGAGTAAAGATGGCAAGGGGTGTGTGTGTGTGGTGGTGATGGTGGTGGTGGGAGGAAGTGGTTTTCTCTAAGTATAAATCATAGTTCTATACTGAGATGTCATTAGAACAAACTTATCATTGCCATCTGATGTGCTGCAAGAATTCTTAAAACATGCACTACCTGACCACTCAGGGGCGCTGACCTCTTTTCCCTTAGATTGTCAAGATTAAAAAAAAAAAAAAAAAGAAAAGAAAAGAAAAAAGATAATAGCCAACACAGCAATAGCTGTCCAGAGTATATTTTTTGGTGTCCCACCAAAGTTTAATAATAATTTATGTGTTCCATGATATGAAGAAGGTTGAAATGGCTGAATTAAATCATTCATTTTGAACAAGAGTGTGTTATGTGTAGCTTTGTATTTTTGACTAATTTCACATAGTGAGTGGATCCACTTCCCCTCATCTGTCTTCAGTTATAATTCTTTCCAGCTTTAAAAACCAAAATTACCCTTATTCACAATTCTAAAATTTTGGGGTGGTATCCAAGCATTGGATTATCAGTGGTTCTTAGCCAGGGGTGATTTTGCCCCCTAGAGGACTTTTGTCATGGCTTCCGGACAGTTTGTTTGCTGCAACATGGGGGAAGTGAGGGTGCTGTTGGCTCTAGTGGTAGGGACCTGGGCTGCAGGTGAACATCCTATAGTGCCCAGGACAGTGGTGCCAGGGTGGAGCAATGCTGGATTAAGTCTTTCCCATCTTTTCAAAAGAGCATTGCTTTGTTTTCAAATTTTAATCTGAGATGTAGTTCATGAGATTCATAGGTGAAGAATAATCCAGAGGTTAATCTCCTTTTGACTTTTAAAAGTGTATTACAGGGAGAGGGAAGTTCAGGGTGTGGGGAGGGTAAGTAGGGAGAGATTAAAGAAAGAATTTTCCATGCATATATGCATAAACCCTGGACACAGACAATAGTGTGGTGAAGGCCTGAGGGGGAGGTGGGGAGCAGGGGCTGAGTGGGGTGGAGGGGATCAATGAGAAAAAAGGGGGACATATGCAATATTTTCAACAATAAAGATAAAATTAAAAGAACTACATTATAGGGTTAGCTAGATGTGTGCCAACATTTTAATGTGGAATTTAAAGATAATGCATGTTCTTCAAAACACAGAAGAGAGTCCTGTGATTATAGTAATCCAGCTTTCGGCTTTAGTGTGTTGTTACTAATGTAGTAAATTTAGGCACTTCAAGTGACCAGTTGGAGTTCATGCCAAATTTATTCCCGTGGAAAATATCCCACACCAAACACATGCCTCTTGGTAATCAGATTTTTTTATTTTTATAGTGGCAGATTTGTAATGCCCAGTTATTTTTAGCTTACTTTTTGTGTCCCACTGTTGACAGTGTCTGTATTACCTAATTACACAACTTTCTTATTGAAATATTCATTTTTAAATTCTAAAGAACACTTATAGTCCTTTATTTGCTTTGAATGAATTGGTTGTTACTTAACTACTTAGGGAATTCAGTCAGGGATACTTTTAATTTCCACTGCCCCAAAGATAATTACAATAAATATTCATTTTGAGGTTAGCCTTCATTTCCCCCTTTTAATGACCTGATTTGTAATATTTTAGGCATTTTAGTTCTATTTGTCTTTGAGCAGTGAAGCACAGTAGGTTTTTGATTCAGTTCCAATTTATGGTAAGATTTCCTAGGAACGCAGTGGATGACTTGTTTATTATGAAAATGCATTTTAAGTTATGTAAGTAATACATGAATAACGCTCATTGAAGAAACTGAATAACAGAGAAGTATTTAGAGTTAGCACTTAGAGTTCCCTTTCTGGCCCAGTACCATTTCCTTTCCTGGAGGCAGCTAACATTAGCATTGATTCTAGATGGAGGTTAATGTATTCAAAGTAAAAAAGGAAAGTTCATGAATATTACTAATTCGAATTGTTCTTTTTCCATATTCATTGTAACAACTGATATTGAACTTCATGAGGGGCATTGAAAAAGCTTAGAGTATGAATTTTCGTTACTTAAAATAACAAAGTCTCTCATTGAAAAGCCTTTTGTTGAACTGTTGACAGCATTCTTACAACTATTGCTTACTTTTTTCCTGCCATCTGACAATACGTATAAAGAGTTCATATTATCTGTTTATATGTAAATTTTAGTTTTCTTGTTTTTCCCCCTGGCAAATAGTGTTTTCCTTATTGTTGTGTATGCTCTTGTCATTTTTTAATTTGGCAATCTAAGGGAAAAGAGGTCAGTTCCCTGGACTTAATAGTCAGGTAGAGCTACTTTTAAACATTCTTGAGGCATACCGGTTGAAAATGGCTATTCTACGGTATAGTGTTATGCTCAAATACATCTTTAAATTTTTCTTCTTCATCTATTCTATGCCAAAGTAGTGACCTCAGTTCCTGTAATTAAGAGTTAAAATGTTAATTGGTGCACTTAAAACGACCTCATGGAAAGTCCTCCTGCTCCTACTCGGCAGCAAAACATTTAAAAAATACACGCAAAAGGTATTTTTTTTTTACTGATTTTTTTCTGACAAGATTTCCTTATGAGTTATGGCAATTAAATATTATAAAATCCCGAGGTTGCTCATACCCAGCCATATGTTTGATTCAGGGGCTGAAAGATGCTTCTTGTTATTTCCTTTCCGCCTTTGAAGATCTCCTGCATTGTGGTGTAGCTGTGGGATCATGAAACCATCCTTAAGGCCCACACAAAACTTGGTCTTCACTTCCCCGCCCCTCCTGCCTCTTTGGGCCCACCTCCAACCCCTTCCAGCTGTGTGCAGACTCTCAAGTCACCGCCTGCCCTGACAGTCTTATTACCCTTTCAACCTGACTGCTGCTTCCACTCTCTTTCCTCTTGAATTCTTGTTCACACTGGGGCCTGAGTTGCACTTCCGGGAAGGATCTGGTTGTCTTTCCATGGTAGCACAAAGCGTGTTCCCAAATGTCGCGTGGAGCCTGCCTCTTCCTTGCCCCCAGGTGCTGCCTGCATTCTCCTCTGTGAGCTGAGCTGGGTCAGGAGACAGTGTGGTGGTTTCAAAGACCACACTGGACAACGGTCTTTCTCTGGAAATGCCCCTTACTTGCTGGGAATTGACATCCTCCTCAGCTCATATCATCCTTTAATAGTAAGCTGCTTCTACAAGCAATCTTAAAAAAAAAAAAAAAAAAAAAAAAAAAGTATATTTTATTGATTTTTTACAGAGAAGAAGGAAGAGAGATAGAAAGTTAGAAACATCAATCAGCTGCCTCCTGCACACTTCCCACTGGGGATGTGCCTGCAACCAAGGTACATGCCCTTGACTGGAACTGAACCTGGGACCTTTCAGTCCGCAGGCCCATGCTCTATCCACAGAGCCAAGTGGGCTAGGGCTCTACAAGCAATCTTGTCTTGTTTACCACAGCCCCCACAGCTGTTTTCTCTTCTCCAGTGATTCTCTGTTGTTGATACCCTTTATTACAGCTAGACCTGTCCTCCCACAAGGCATGCCTTTTTTTGAGGATAGATAGCAACCTTGTCTGGCTGGCCAGGAAGCAGGTGTGAATGTAACTACATTGAAGGTGACTTCAGACACCTTAGCCATTGTTCCTCTCTAGAGAGGTTGGATCTGTAAAACCTAAATGCCTGGTTGACCTAAATGGCAGGACACCTGTGTAGTCGCCCAATTTCCTCAGTGGCTGAACAGGCACAGGCACACAGTCAACAGACTCCATGCTGTGCTCTGACCCAGAGGGTGGAGGGGCCGGGCTGGCGCTCTGAGACATGCAGAAGCTCTGTCATCGCTTTGGAAGCATTTTAGGGTAAAACACAATGTTAACTACGTACTTCCGCAGGGCAATGCGCAGTATGGTTGATTTAACTCTCTCTAGATAATATATAAATGAAATAATTATTTCAGAAGGTTTCCCCCCCTCATTTTAAATACATTTTACTTCATTTTACTGATGCATTCTAAACCTTAGATTTAGGAACTTTGTTAGTTTCAGATAAGAAATGTAGCAATGTCATGGCTAGTCTTCCCCACAAAATGATTCACCACATTTATGTTTTAGAGGTTAATGAATATTATAAAAGCAAATAAAATACAAGTTTCTTACCTTAAATTACTGTTTTAATTCTGCTTTCACTTTTTTTTTTTTTTTTTTTTTGCCTATGTCTTGGCTTAGAAATTGACTGCTTAAAAGCTGTGGAGACTACAAAAGATGGGGGAGGAGCAAAGGAAAATGCCAAGAATTTAGCTGTAAACAAAATCTCAGGGAGGTGGCTATGAACCTTGGAATCTCACTGTCTTCCATCCAGAGTTGCCAAGCTTCAGAGTTCCTCCGTGCTTGGCTCCGGGGCTGGGCTGGGAGAGGCCGTGCCAGGGGAAAGGGACTGGTCCAGTGACCTCACATTCCTTTCCCCTGACCCACAGCAGGTGCTACCCATCCACACGCTTACAGATCCCTGCTTTTGAGCAGTAATGGTCAATGTAGAATTTTGGCCATCCTAAACTAGAATATTTGATGCTTTGCTTTTCAAAACTACCATATTAATCATTCTATATCTGAGAATTTGTAAGTATAAATAGGAGTGGGGAAATGGCTGTTCTAGATAGTGCTTACAGTTTACATGTCTTATTATAGAGTTTCAAATTTTTCAATTACTGTTTATATTCCATATTATTCTGTATTAGATCCAGGTGTACAGCAGTGGTTAGACAATCATATACTTTACACAGTAGTCCCCCTGATTTTTCAAGTACCCACCTGGCACCATACATAGTTATTACAATATTATTTGACTATATTCTCTATGTTGTAATTTGCATTCCTATGACTAGTCGGTGTGACTTCCAATTTGTATTTCTTAATCCCTTCATCGCTTTCATCTGCCACCACCCTCCCCTCTGTCAACCATCAGTCTATTCTCTGTATCTATGGAATCCAAAGGTTTTGTTTATTTTTTTATTTAGATTCCATACATAAGTGAAATCATAGGTATTTGTCTTTCTCTGTCTTACTTATTTCATATAGCATAATACCCATGCTGTCACATAAGGTAAGATTTAATTGTTGTTTTTTTTATGACTGAGTAGTATTACTTATGCATATGCACTACAAGTTTTTTATCCACTGATTTATTGATGGGCACTTTGGGTTGCTTCCATATCTTGCCTATAGTAAATAATGCAGTTTACAGGTTTTTGCATATGCAATAATGATAGACATTTATTTTAGAAATGCACTAATACGTTTTCAAAGGACTGAGGTTCCCAAAGAAGATAGAAATTAGAAATCGCCTAATTTAAGATATATATTCATATATTCATTGGTTCAATGAATATGTAAGTATTTTTAAAAAGTATATATTTTATTGAATTTTTACAGCGAGGAAAGGAGAGGGATAGAGAGTTAGAAACATTGATGAGAGAGAAACATTGATCAGCTGCCTCCTCCACACCCCCCACTGGGGATATGCCCAAAACCAAGGTATGTGCTCTTGACAGTCCGAAGGCTGATGCTCTATCCATTGAGCCAAACCGGTTGGGGCAATATGTTTGTATTCTTCAAGTGGATGGAGGTGGAGAAACATTCAATTCTCCTGGTGCACTAGAAGCTCACAGAGCATCAGTGCAGTGATGTTTAACGACAGAAACTGCATGTGAGTGCTTTCACTGTCTAGGTCACTTCTTTACTGAATGATTGAATGAAAGGTGAGCTGACTTTTGGTATTTCTAAAAATATTTTTATTGACTTTTAGAGAGAGAGGGAGAGAAAGGGAGAGAGAAACATCGATGTGAGAGCAGAACATCTCTGATAGGCTGCCTCCTGCTCAACCCCACCTGGGATGAAGCCTGAAATCCAGCCATGTTCCCTGTCTCAGAATTGAACTAGCCACCTTTCAGTGAATAGGATGACGCCCAACCAACTGAGCCAAACCAGCCAGTGTTTGATATTTTTTAAATCTCAGGGGACATTATTACAAGTGAAGTGAGACAATGTTTTTCTTCCAAGGAAAGAGGAGCCTCTGGAGGGCGGAGCAGAGCTTCCTCTCTGGAGTTAGCAGCTGGTCTTAGTGACCCTCCCCCTGGTGTGGCTGGCAGGGGCAGTTATGGGACACTGCTCCAGGCATTTTTAACGTTGGGCCTTTACTTATTTATCTGGCTTCCTTCTGCTGAGCTGGATTCAGTTCTTCAAACTGTTATTTTTGAACAGTTACTTTTCTTTTCTTTCTTTCTTCTTCTTCTTTTTTTTTTTTTTGTAAAAAGCATGGTATAATCAATGCAAAAAAAAATCAATCAGAAGTTTTGATTAAAAGTTCACAATGAATCTAGTGTCTAAAAAAGAAAAGCTACAGCCGAAACCAGTTTGGCTCAATGGATAGAGCGTCGGCGTGGGGACTGAAAGATCCTCGGTTCGATTCCGGTCAAGGGCATGTACCTTGGTTGCGGGCATATCCCCAGTAGGGGGTGTCCAAGAGGCAGCTGATCGATGACTCTCTCTCATCAATGTTTCTAACTATCTTTCTCCCTTCCTTTCTGTACAAAATCAATAAAAATATATTAAAGAAAAAAGAAAAGTTACATATATATGGACATCTGTATATATACTATATATGTATATAGTTACATACACATACATTGTTTTTCATCACTGGTAGAGAGGTCAAGATGGACACCCACAGCAGGCTAATGATCATGGCAGAACAGACGTGTGCTAAGTGTGGTTATCACTTAGGAGGCATGATGAATGTGCTGTGAGCAAAATGATGAAGTTCTCTACTATAACAAAGTTCCAGTGAGCCAGGTACCAGTAGAACAAGGCCGAGGACACCTGTACAAGATTTCATTAACCACAATGCTTTAGAGAGACAGTTTACACCCTCACACAGGAGGACTGATTCAAAGCAACCAAGAGCTAAAGGTCAGAACCCAAGTCAGTGGCTTTGAAACCCGGTCAATGGGAGTTTCACTCACCAGTTCGCTTTGCTTGGATCTCTAAGA
>JAPZQD010000115.1:0-17093 GCA_036971965.1 Nyctalus aviator | reverse complement strand
AAGAAGCAATCACCTCTCCTAGATTTTATGGACTGGCTTTGGTAAGAAAATACCTTTACATGCAAGTGGAAACACATAGGGTCTAGTGGTGTGGAACACCAAGTGTGGAAACATGTGGCAGCAGTATGGCCACGGGTCATGTTGTTTTCTTGTCTCAGGCAGCTGGAATCCTGACATAAATAAAGGCATGATCCTCAGTGGCTGCAAGGTTTATAGGGGCCTCAGCAGGGCTGGTGGTGAAAGACTAGGTCAAGTGGTGGTGATGGTGATTGAAGCTAGTGATATGTACATGCTTGACTGTGGGTGTTAACAGAGATTGCCTTTGAGGTGGCAGAGGCTGGCTGGAGATACTTTTGCAATGGTGAGAGCTAGAGTGAATGTGGCTAATGACAACTGTAGGTACATATGCAGCTGCTGAGGCAATAGCTGGTAGTGTGCATTTGCACTGTAAGGGAAAATCATGAGCATGTGTGTATAGCTTCAGGGATCTGGGCTGTTGGTGTAAACTCTTGTGACTATAGAGTGGAGTAAGATATTTAAAATGTTGGGATAGGGACAAGATGGTGACCGAATAGACGGACGTGTTCTGACTCTGGTCCCAGAACAGATAAAAGCAGTGTCTGAGTCACTCAGGGAATATTGATTTGCAGCTAAGGGGCAGTGGAACTCTCAAGAAAGGTAAGGAAGGGTTCGGTGGACAGGATTTCCTGACCAAGCAGCCAGCACTGCAGCGGCAGCGACCTCTCCCAGAGCTACAGGCTCGGAGGGAAGGCTGTGCCATCTTACCAGGAAAGGAGGATCTTCTCTGAGGCCTGGAAAACCCACAGCGGAGGAGTCCATTGAGCAGCTGTGATGCACCAATCAGCGCAAACACGTGGATTCAAGGGAGTTCTTCAATCACCCATGGAAAGGTTAGAGTTTGCGGGGATAGCCTGAGGGTTCTGGGTCCCCACTGCGCAGGCAGCAACTGTAGCTGAGGAGCTCCAGCGAGGCCCCACTTCCACTGTAACCGCGGAGCACCTGCGGGGGCGGGCAACCGTGCCGTAGAATGCGTCCACTAGAAGAGCCGCAGCGAGAATCCTAAAACGCACAAACACCCAGTGCTTGGATCTTTGGTGTAATCTTACCCCAGAAGCGGGACATTTATTTTAAAGTAGCCAGGGGACACGGGACAGAATTGTTAAGAATTGTGGCCTGTCCCCGCAAAGCGCGCAACATCTGTCACCTATTGGCCGCCCTTGATACCACCTCAACCCCCTTGCTCCTGAATACTAGGGACGGACAAAGCCCAGTTGAGGCCAAGATCTCAAGGGAAATGTGATTGCAGGGGAAATTGCCTTCCTGGATACAAGTGATTTGGAGACCAAGAAGGAGATAGTCTGGGAGCCCAGTTGTCACTCTGCCATCTTCGAGCCAAAGAGTACAAAGAAGGCCAGAGCAACCAAAAAGACTAGGTCAAAACCAGAAACACTGACATCCTTAGCGCCTGAATTAACAAATTGCCTTATTAATTTTTGTGTCCTTGTTAATTAACCAAAAAATAATTAAAAAACACAAATAACATAAGATATAATGCCGACTTAAAATTCAGGACTAAACCTTTACAACACTGAGGGTGCAGTGCGGAATGCTGGGATACATGCAAAAACTGTCTGGTCCCGAGAATCAGAACATGCACAAATACAATAACAGAAGGAAAGTGAAAGACCACTTACATCTGAGACATTTTTTATGCTAAATTTTTACTATTTTTTATTTTATTTACATTATTGTACAACTTTTATTTAAATTTTCATTTTTTTAATCAACTATTACTTAAGAAATGAATTTTTTTCTTTTTTTCCTAACTTGATTTTACCATTTTTCAATTATTTAACATTTTTCAATTCTCTATCATCACTTTTAATACTGCTAGTTTTGCAATTTGTTTTGTTTCTTTATTTTCTCTTTGCCATAACACCTTTTTTAATTTTTCCTTTTTATTTTACATTGGGAAGTAATCGTTCATTCTATTTTAATTTCTACTATAGCATCATTCAACCCTATCACAACTTTGACCTTACTACCAACCAATCACTCACTTACTAAACTTTCCCCTTTTAGTCGTCCTGTTTATCCTATCTCTTTCCGGCTTTAGTATTATCCTCTATTCCTTTCTGTAGTATCGCACTGCTACAGCTCTCATTATACTGTATAGACCCTAAGTTCCAACCCCTGATCCAAGTGTATAAAAATCCACTCTCTGCACTTTATTAACTGAGTTAATAAACACAACAAAAAACTGTTCTCGTTCTCCTAATCCTTTTGTCAAAGTTTGGTGTGTGAATAGTTGATTATTGTGAATTTTTATTGCTTTTTTAGTGAAACGGTTATGCTTATTTCCTGTAATGTTATTGTTTGGCTTTGTATTTTTTTAAAAAATCCTCTGTTTTTATTTGGTTTTTTTACTTTGGTATATCATAGCTTTACTTAATAATAGTGGTATATTAGTAGTTGTGCAATAATCTTCCAAGTATTGTTGCTGGGCATTGGCTGGGATTAGTTGGGTTTGGTTAATGGGAATTTTCTCCATATGTGACACACTATACTCACGCTTCGCTTTCCCGATTTCTCCCTCATTGAAGGTGGGTCTGCCTTCTTTACCTACTCACCTCTATAGCGTTACTATATTTTCCCATCGTTTTCTCCAACATTCATTTTTGCTCCTTAATGTACTTTTTCCTCTTCATATATCTATCTCTTTATTCCTCTTTTTTTATTTACTTTATTTATTCAATCTTTGGTTATCTTAAAATTTTTACTATTATTTAAATATATATTCTACCTTCTCCTTCCTTCTCTCCGTATCACCCTAATTATGCCTTAAATCGTAGTGAGGGTCAGCCTTTATTAGAGGATATTAATAATCTGTAAATACATTCCTGTTAAGAAGTGCCTCATGTATTGTAACCTGGAAGTGTTGTATTTTGTGCCTTTATATCAAACGCAGGAGAAGGAAACACCACATAACCCAGACATGATTCTGAAAATAGAGATCTAAGGGAGACAAAAGAATTTAGCCAACAGAACTTGAAAACAAAAGCAGGCATCACCAGATCAGGAAAAGTAAAATGAGTCCAGAAAGGCAACACCATCACCAGAGCAAAGATTCAAGAGGTATAAGAACACGTAGGATGTCGCTAAAAAGAATGGAAGAGAAAATTGAGACCAATAACCAAAGAAGAATCAATGGAGGAAGAAACATGAGACATATTAGGGACAAAGAAAGATCCAAGAAGAAATATAAAAAATGAGAAAGCGCTACCCATGAAGAAACTCAATAGACAGCATCAAGAGGTTAGACTAAATGAAGTTCATGATGACCAGCAGAGCATGTTGAGCTCGAAGACAAGATGGATAAACAACCACACCAATTAGAGCCAAAACCGTTTTCCTCTTACTCAGCACAAAAAAAATAAACCAGCACGCGAGGATGCTTTGGGACAATCCACAAAACACCCACAACACCACTCCCTGCAACACCATATGCGGGCCCTCCATCGAACAGGAAAGGGAACTGAGTGGTAGAACTATGGAAAAACGCTATATCTTTCAAGGAACTAATATGCACCAGAAAACCTCTTTCTAGAGATATAGAAGAAAAAAAAAAAAAAACATCACAAAATCCAAAGATGCTCGCAGAAGTCCCAAGCAAAATGAACCCCATAAGACCACACGCCAAGGCCCATTATTATATTATTCATTGGTTGAGCAAAACACCAACGGACAAAGTAAGAATACTTTTAAAAGCACCATTGATGAAGATCGACAGAAAAGATTTTACTATATATAAAGGAACCGCCCATTTCTAATCGAACAATCTGAGCTTATTCTCAACAGAAACATATCATGCTCCCCAGAACTATGGAATGGGATGAAAATTATCTTACAAAATCATCTTTGACAAAGGTATTCGGGTCTGAATCCAAGAATATTACTTGGAATGACCCAGCAAGGTCGTCATCAACTCAAAATTGCGAAAAGATGAGACAAATCAGGCGAGCTTCACAGACAATAGAAACAGAACTCAACGAGAAATTTAACTCCACCAAACCAGCAATGGCAAGAAATACCTATCTAAGGGTCTGACCTGCGTACAGACTAAAGCGACAACTGATTTATGTGAGGCAAAGAAGTGAACACGGTGTATAGAATAAAAATGTTGTCGTCATTAAGCAGTAACTATGTCATTAATAACTTTAAATGTTAACTTGGTTTTTATAAATGAGCTCCAATCAAAAGACCATAGGGTATAAACAGTATTGGATAAAGTACAAAACAAGACCAATATAATCAATTGTCTACAAAAAACCCTACCTCAGAAAGGAAAGATGCACGATCAAACTGATGTGTGAAGGATGATGAAAAAAAGTGTTTCGCAAGGCAAATGAGGAAATGAAAAAATTAAGCTGGGGAGTATGCAATTATTATCATAAATCAGACCAAATTAGACTCACTCAGAGATGAGAAGAGCGACATAACATAGAGAGAAAATGAAGTGCCACATGTCTATAATACTTAAGAGGGAACAGAGCCAACAAGAAAAATATACACCTGGTCAAACAATATATCACAAACACCCTAATCAAACAAGGGAGCACACCAAAATAACATTAAAAACAAACAAACTGCTTTGGAAGAACATTAAGGGAGAGATATAAATAGCAATCTAACAAAATCATAAGAATTAGGAGACAGTTAATACACCCAACACGTCCCACCCTTCTCGACAAATCAATCTAAACACAAAATCAGCAAAGAAAAATCCAATCCTAAAGACTCACTAGTCCAAGATGGATTATAAATCGATCTACTCTTCAAGAAATATTGCACCCACAACAAGCACACAGAATAATATAATTTCTTCTCAAGGTGCACAATGGGAAATATTACAACAGATCAAAGACCACATTTATTGGTGGCGCATGCCAGGAACAAAGATTACACTATCAAAATTCAAGAAGATAGAAATCTTATAGCAAGCAACATCAGAACATAAATGGGCAAAAAACTAGGGACAATTAAATTTACCCCACCCAAAACAAACAAAAAATTAAAATCCAAACAGAAATCAACACACATGGAAGACACCTAAACTAGCATGACTATTACCAACATAC
The DNA here is from genome assembly GCA_036971965.1 of Nyctalus aviator. Lineage (NCBI taxonomy): Eukaryota > Metazoa > Chordata > Mammalia > Chiroptera > Vespertilionidae > Nyctalus > Nyctalus aviator. The sequence continues at coordinate 11,934 of JAPZQD010000115.1, read as the reverse complement.
GGCCTCTGGGGTTACCAGACAGAAAATACAAGGAACGAACATTAAAAACACATCTTGAGAAACAACATGAACAAATGAAATCACAAACAAATACTCAAAATAAATATGGGACGACAGCAGCAAAAGCAGTTTTGACGAGAGTGGAAGTATGCGAACTATCCTTCAAAAGCCTATTTGCTGCACAAAAACCCCAGACACAAAACTGCGGTACAACTAAATCGATCCTAACCTCCCTACGATCTCCTAAAGAGTTACGGAATAAAGAGTAACAAGAAAAGTTTTCCAGTGTAAATGCAGGAAGGAAGGGAATGCCACGCTGCAAAAAGACCTAGAAGCAAGCAAGCATAAAACGACATAAGATGGGGAGCAAAGAGCGAAACAATACACTCTTAAGCGATACAATAAAACCAAGAGCTGGTTCACTATTGATAAGATAACAAAAACAAAGATAAGAATGAACCAATCATAAACCCCAGGCTCAAGACAAAGAACAAAGATACAGCAGGACTCCCCCCACTAAACAAATAGCATCATGACAAAGAGTTAAAGCAGGATGAAAATATAACAACAGACCTGCCGGCGACGAAATACAAACGAGATATGGCGATATACAAAATAACTATGAAACAAACTCTAAGATACCAACAACCTGAACAAGCTAGAGGAAATGGACATATTCACTAAAAAAATTACAAACTTCTCAAAACTCAATCAGGAAGAAATCTAAAAATCTCAATAGACCAAGTGACTTTGGGAAGGAAATTGAAACAGACATCAACAAGCTCTTCCAGCAAAAACAAAATCCCAGCCCCAGATGGCGCTTTACAGGAGAGATTCTGAACCAAACATTCAAAGGGAATAAACATAAAACCTATTCTCCTCAGACTATTCCAACAAATTCCAAGAGTATAGGAACACTTACCATAAACTCCTTCTAAGAAACTAAGCATCCCCCTAATAAACACAAACCAGATAAAGAACAACTCAATGAAAGAGACATTGACAGGCCAATATATTCCTCATTAACATAGATGCCAAAAATTCCTCCAACAAAGTTCTAGCGTAATCGACTCCAGTAAGAACATCAACAAACATCACTAACACCATGACCAAGTAGGATTTATTCACAGGAATTGCAAGGATGTACAATATCCATCCTCAAGTATCAATAAATGTGATAACATCAACATATAAATCAATAAATGTGAAAGATAGTAATCACTATAGTCGTATCAATTGATGCAGAATGAAATGGCTTTTTGATAAAATCCCAACATTCCTTTCCTCTGATAAAAACACTTAACAAGGGGTGGAGTACAAGGATCATTGAAATAACCTCTCAACATAATAAAAGCTAACTTATAACGATAAAAACTCACAGACCAAACATCAATACTCAATGGGCAACAATCTAAAAGCATAATCCCTCTAAGCATCAGCATAAACAAGAAATGGATAGCCACCACTGTACACCACTCTTGTTTGACATACGGTACTGGAAGTACTAGACCATTACAAATAAGGACAAGAGGAGCACAATAAATAAAAGGCATTCCAAATGTGAGAATAAGAAGGAGCTAAAGTGTTATCTCTTATTTGTCAAGACTGACAATGAATACTTGTCACTATAAAAAAACCCAATTGACTCCATTAAAACAAAACTACTATTGACTTAATAAAAAACACGAATTTTTGGCAATTTTTCCCTGGGGGGGGGGGGGGTTGTATTTTTTTTTTTTTTAAGTTTTCAAACCCAAAACTGTTTTTAACTTCCCCCCACCCCGACTTTTCCAGCCCCACCTGTGTTTTTTATTTTTATCCCCCACCCCTTTTAATTTTTTTTGTTCTTATGTTATTTGATTTTGTTTTTCCCAAACCCCCCTCCCCCCCATTTCACCCAGGGGGGGGGGGGGGCTAAAACAGAAAAAAAAGGCCCCCCCCATCCCCCCCCCCACCCCAAGAAAAAACAAAAAAACAAAAATAAAAAAAAAAAACTGACCACACTGTTTAAATAATTATAAAAAAATAATTGGTGTAAAAAAAAAATAAAATTTATTTAATTGCCCCCCCCCGCCTTTTTTGTATGTAGCAGGATACAGTAATTAATGAAAAGAAATCTATGGCATTTATCTATACATCCAACAAGCTGACGAACTTATAGAACCTTTTCGAGAGACTATAAAAAAAGCAATTCCAATTTCTACCCATCGCAAGACCAAAAAAACATATTAAGATACCTAGGAATAAACTTAGAAACTAAAGGATGTAAATGGACCTATAAATGCGGAAAACACTATGATAACGACGGGCTCGAAAAATGAGATAGACGGAAGACTGTCAAAACCCCAGATCGGACAGACACCACACCAAGGTGGATTTTCTTTTCATTGTGGATAGGTAGAATCAAAACATCATCAATATTGATCTTCCAATAACCTCTATCCTAACCGTAAATCTATAGTTTCTCAATGCACCCCTCCTCCCCCCCCACTCCCCCCATTAAGAAATACCCCAACCGGCATATTTCACTGACCTCACGGAACCAGACACACATTCTTTTTTGCTTTCGCCACCCCCCCACCCAAAAGTAATCAATTTATTGGGAATAAGAAACAGACCAACCGAATATGCACACAGCAAAACCTGAGAAAAGAAGAGGTTAGGTAGGAGGGAAATCTCAATACAAGACCTACAAACTGTATCTTACAAAGCCACTGTTCTCAAAACGCCATGAGTAACTAAATCTGAGGCCACAAGAAAACACGACATATACAATCAATGGATAAATAGAATCAAAGAGAAAACCCACGATAATCAAATTTCAACCCAAATCCACTATGTTTCACAATTAAAGATTTATTTGACAAGAGAGTATAGCACGTATATAACAAAATCTGGAAGTCAAGACATTTATATTACACATAAAATTGTGGTTGGGAGGAATAACATTGGACAGACATCATGCACAAATAGAATGAAATCTATGATACACCAACTTATACCATTCAACAATAAATAGGAACTTTCAGTGGGACGGGAACAACCATAATCAAAATAATGAGAAGCATTCCACAGGCAGCAGAATCTTCAGACATGCCAAAATTTTTTTTTTTATAAAACCTTACTTTTTTCACCCCCCCCCCCCACTGATCTACCCCGTAGAGGCCTTATGGAAGCATAAAGAGAAAATATAATAAATGGGACTGACATAATAAATTAATAAAGCTTTTTTATCAGCCAATAAGTATATTTAAGAAACTCATCAACAAGCAACAATACAAGGAGAAAGCCCACTATGTTGGGAGAACACTTATTTTTGCTAAATATGTACACTCTTCACTGATAAAAGGTTCAAAAATAACTCACCAACAATCTACACGTGGAGACAGCGCTAATTATTCAACCTAAAACATATTAATAAAGGAAGATGAATGATTCACAAATTAAAAAATATGGGAAATGGTACCTAACATAGCAATACCTTTTCAATAGTAAGACCAGACAGGATAGGCCAAAAAAAAAGGCACATGAAAATCATGCTCCAAACTCACTAATTGTCTCTGAGAGATGCAAACATTCACAAATACAACCAATGCTAGTACTCAATCTCACACCTGGGGTTCCCCCCCCCCACCCCCCCCAGAATGGCCAACACATCAAACAAAATCAACAAAACAAACAAGTGTCTGGCGAGGTTGTGGAGAAAAAGTAACCCTCGTGCAATGCTGGTGGGAATGCAGACTGGTGCAACCACTTTGGAGAACAGGGTGGAATTTCCTCAAAAAACTGAAAATGGAACTCCCCATTTGACCCAGTAATCCACTCCTAGGAATATATCCCAAGAAACTAGAAACACCAATCAGAAAGGATATATGCAACCCTACATTCATAGAAGCACAATTTTCAATAGCCAGAATTTGGAAACAGCCTAGGTTCCCGTCAGCAGATGACTGGATCCAAAAAGCTATGGTACATCTACACAATGCAATACTATGCTGCTATAAAAAAGAAGGAATTCTCATCATTTTGCAGCAACCTGGATGGAATTGGAGAACATCATTCTGAGTGAAATAAGCCAATCAATGAAAGAGAAACACCACATGACCTCACTCATTTATGGATAATAAAGAACATTATAAACTGATGAACCAAAAGATATCTATAGAGACAGTGGAGCAACGGGCGGACTGTCAAATTGCAGTAGGGAGGGGAGGGGAGATCTGGGGGAGATAATAGATCAATGGAAGGACTTGTATACATGCATATCTGTACAACCAATGGACATAAAACTCTGGGGAGTGAGGGTATGTTTGGGAGGGAGGGGGGAAAAATCAATAAAATCTATTAAATAAATAAATAAAAAAATAAAAAATAAAAATAAATGTTGGGAGAAAATTGCCAACCCAATAGAATTCTAGAACCCTGAAAGATTATCTTAAAAACAAAGACTTTCTCACACAAACACCTCATGAAAGATCTTTTTGCCAATATATCTGACTTGACAAGAAATGTTACAAGAATTTTTTTCAGAGAGAAATAAAATGATGAAGATCAGAAAACCTGGATCTGGGATAATACTCATAATAAACCTATATATACTGTATTTATAATATATTCCAATTATAGCACATAATATCTCTAAGCAACATCTTCTAGAACTATATTTAAAATTATTAAAGTATGAATAAAGTTTATATTTAATTTTCTGAATGGTAATCTGTTGTAAAATTATATAATTTTTTTTTCTTCCCCTCTTCTCTCTTTATCATTCAATTTCAGACATGTTATCTTAGTGTCTATACTTTTTATTTTTTACCTGAGTTTTATGTATATGTGTTCTTGAAATCTTTGTCTCTATGCTATTAAAGATTAAACAAATAGCAATTTCACCTCTCAGTGTCTTTTTTTTTCCTTCAATTTAAATTCTTTATCATTTTAAGAATTACATATATTGCCAAAACCGGTTTCACTCAGTGGATAGAGTGTTGGCTTGCGGGACTGAAACGTCCCGGGTCAACTTCCGGTCAAGGGCATGTACTTTGTTGGCAGGCACATCCCCAGCGGGGGGTGTGCAAGAGGCAACTGATTGATGTTTCTCTCTCATTGATGTTTCTAACTCTCCATCCCTCTCTCTTCCTCTCTGTAAAAAAATCAATAAAATATATATATAAATAAAAATAAAGTATTACATATATCTCCCTTTTCCTCCATTGACCTCTCCCTGCTGTTTCCACCTACCAGCACATGCCCTTACCACCCTATTGTCTGTCTGTCCATAAAAGGGGGGGTTATGCTTCTATACTACATGCATACAAGTCCTTTGGTTGATTCATTACCTTTCACCCAACACCCCAGCATTCATCTGTGGATTAGAAGGTCCTGTTCAGGTGTGACCATACAATCTATGGATCTATTTTTATGCTTGGAAAAACAATATCAGTTTTCATTCACTAACCAAAAGAGAATGTTTGACCAGGAAGCCAGGAGAGGACGACTAGTTCAAAAAAACCTTAACCTTGCTCAAATAACATTTAAGTTGAGATATTGTTTAGCTGAAGCAGAATCCTAAACCTTTGGTTTGCGAGTCACCCGTGATAAGTTTCTGTATATTTCCATGCCTAAGGGCTACCTGTAAATTTCTGTATTATGTTGCCTAAGATGTTTTCCTCCCCGAAGAAACACTCAACTAAAAGGGGATGTTGGCAGGGCCAGAGCAGGGAGTTAAGTTTCTCCCACTAAGAGTTGGACTAACCGCCTGGCCCCCCATCATCACCATAATTGAATTTCTTCAAGTCTCTTTTCATTTGTGTGGCGGCCCCTCCCTTCTCTCCCAAGAAGCTGAACCCTGTGGGTAGAATTGGGAAAACTTTTTCCTACGTGGTGCCCGTTTGAAATGAGAGTCCTATAATCTTTTCTTCATCAGCTTATGTTATACATTATATATCCACAATATATGATTCTGAGATCATGTGATATTTATCTTTCTCTGACTAGGCTTACATATTCACTTAGCATAATGACTCTCCCTCGGTTGCAAATGGTAAGAGTTTCTTTCCCTTTTTACAGCAGCACTAGTATTTGCATATGTGTAGAAGTACCACAGGTGTTTTGGAATTCCACTTTATTTGTTGATGGGTACACAATAGGTTGTTTCCAAATCGCTTAATATTGATAAATTGGTTGTTTATCCCTATGAACATATGCCGTTATTGAAGTAATAATCCTTTCTGAATTATGGTGTTTTCTGATTTTTACTTGGGAATATATTTCCATTGAAGTGGGGTTACTGGGTCAAAATGGCGCAGTTACCATTATTTAATTAAAAAAAACAAAAAAAACAGAAACTCTTTTACATAGATCCGTTTATTTCCACACCCCGTGGCTGCATTTTACGCGCAGTGCCCCTGTGCAACCCCCTTCCCCCCTCCTTACACAAGCCAGTCAGTGCTCACGAAGGTATCCTTTTTTTCTCTCACATCCTCACTAGCGGACTTATTTGTATTGTTGACATTAGCTTTGAATGTTAAAGACCATATCTGAAACACGACTGTGAAGATTAAGTATCTACAAACTGTCCAAATTTTAGTATATCTGTAAAAAAATCTTCTACCCCTGGTTAAGTGACCTTTGAGCATATTTTCATATGTTCTTACTTGGACCTTCGTGTATGTCCTTTCAAAAATATCTTTTAGATGATTTTGCACCATTTTTGTATTGCATTTAATCCTTCCTTTTAAGTTACATGAGTAAGCTAAAAAAAATTTAGAGAATAAACGCTTATCGGAAATAACACTGGCAAATATATTTTCCTATGCAGTGGTCTGTCTTGTTGCTTTGTTGATGGTTTCTTTTGCTGTGCAGAAGCTTTTATTTTGATTTAGTCCCATTTGTTTACTTTCTCCTTAGTTTCCATTGTTTTAGGATATGTATCAGTAAAGATATTGCCATGAGATATATCTGATATTTTGTTGCCTATGAATTCTTCTAAGATTTTTATGGTTTTCTGTTTTACATTTAAGTCCTTTATTAATTTTGAATTTATTTTTATGTATGGTGTAAGTTAGTGGTCTTATTTAATTGTTTTTCATGTATTTGTAATTTTCCCAACACCATTTATTGAAGAGACTGTCTTGACTCCATTGTATGCTTTTGCCTCCTTTTTCAAATATTATTTGAGCATAATGTCTTGTGTCAATTTCTGAGTTCTCTGTTCTGTCCCATTGGTCTATATGTCTGTTCTTATGCCAGTACCAGGCTGTTTTGAGAACAGAGGTTTTTTGTAATATAGCTTGATATCTGGTATCGTGATCGCTCCAACTTTGTTCTTCTTTCTCAGCATTGCTGCAGCTATTTGGGGTCTTTGTTTACTCCATAAGAATTTTTGGAGTTTGTTCTAGGTCTGTGAAATAAACAATCATTTTTTTCAATGGGGATTGCATTAATTCTATGGATTGCTTTGGGTAGTATGGACATTTAAATGATGTTGATTCTAACAATCTATGAACACAGTATATTCTTCCATTTGTTTATGTCTTCCTCATTCTCTTTATTCAACATCCTATAATTTTCTAAGTACTGGTCTTTACTTCCTTTGTTAAGTTTATTCCTATGTATCTTAAATTTTTGTGTTGCAATGATAAATTTAGATTGTTTTTTTAATTTCACATTTCTGTTAGCTTCATTATTGGCGTATAAAATGTCATAGATTTCATGAGTGTACATTTTGTATCCTGCTACAATTGAAAAAATTCATTTAATTAAGTTTAGTAGTTTTTTGATGGAATCTTTAGGGTTTTCTATATAAAATATCATGTTATCATGTGGAATAAGGACAGTTTCATCACGCCGAGCTTCTTTTCTAATTTGGGATGCCTATTTATTTCTTCCTTCTTGTCTGACCACTATGGCTAGTTATTTCAGGTATTCTGTTGAACAGGATGTGAATGTGGGCATTCTTGGCTTCTTTTTATTCTTAGGGAAATGGATTTTGTTTTTGCCTATTGGGTTGCCATGTTGGCTGGAGGTTTGCCATATAAAATGTCTATTATGTTGATATGTGATCTCTCTATTCCCACTTTACTGTGAGCTTTTTGTCAATGAGAAAGGTTGTTGGATTTTGTCAAATACTTTTTTATGCATCAATTGGATATGATTATATTTTTATCTCTCCAATTTTGTTTATGTGCTGTATCTCATCTATTGATTTGCAATAGATAATGTACCAGTCTAGCATCCTACCCCTCATCTCCAGGATAAGTCTCCACTTGGTCACAGTATATGATCATTCTAACGTAATGCTGGATGCCCCATTTGCATAGAATTTTGTTTGAAGATTTTAGCATCTATTGTTCTTCAGATTATATTGCCTTGTAATTTTCTTTGGAGTGTCTTTATATGAATTGAGGATTACTGTATATTATGGCTTCATAGAAAACTTAGTGTGCCTTCCTCTTGAATTGTTTGGAATAGTGAGGAGATTTGGGTTTTAGTAATTTTTTGACTGCTTGGTGTTGAAGCTCACCATGTGTAGCCATCGGGGAACCACAAATCGTTTGTTTTATTGGAAGGTTATTTTTTATTATTATTGCTTTAATTTCATCAATAGGTTTCCAGGCCTTTTCAGGTCTTTTTTTAATAATTCTTTCTGATTGAGTTTTTGGAGAGTGTAATGTTTCTTAGAGCATGATCCATTTCTTCTAGCTTGCCCAGTTTTATGGAAATAGATGTTGTTTGGATTATTATTTTTTACAATCATTTTTATTACTGTGGCGTCTGCTTGGTACTTTACCTATTTCATTTATGATTTTTTATTTGTTTCTTGGTGAAAATTGGCTAGAGGTTCATCAATCTTGTTTATCCTTTTAAAGAACCAACTCTTGGTTTTATTTATTCATTTATTTTTGGATTCTATGTCATTAATTCTGTTGATATTAATTCATTATTTCTTTCCTTCTGCTTACTCTGTGGTATTTTCTTGTTGATCCCTTTCTAATTCTTTATATTGTAGGAATAAGTTATTTTTTTATTGTTTGTTTGTTTGTTTGTTTTTTGGTAGGGCTGAAGATCATTGTACTTCCCTCTCATGACTGCGTTAACTGTGGTCCCATAGATTTTGGTCTTGTTTTTGCATATTCATTGTCATTTGTTGCCTTATGTTTTTATTTATTCTGTGTCCTTGTTATGTTTGGTAACACAATCATTGTTTAATACCATTTTATTTAGCCTTTAGTAGTTGCTTGATGTTTTTTAATTGTTTTTATTGTAGTTGATTTTATTATAATTTTATGCTATTTTGATTTGAGAAAAATTTTTGATAATATTTCTATCTTCTTGGATTTGACAGAGACTTTACCTGTGTCCTGGTATGTGCGATTATCTTTGAAAATGTCTCAAGTGCACTTGAAAAGATTGTATATTCTGTAACTTTGGTGTAATATGTTTTTGAAGATGTCAATTATTTCTTTCTGTTCTAGTTAGTCATTTAGGATTGTTGGTTCTTTGCTGATATTTTAGAGGGATTTATCCAGTGGTTTTCATTGTGGTATTGAAGTCCCCCCCTACTATGATTATATAGCAATTTAATCATGTCAAACTCTCCTTGATATCTTCCTGACACTGTTTTTATGTATTTGGGTTGCATATAAGTTTACCAAAGTACTATCTTCTTGTTGATTTCTTCCCTTTAATATTATGAAGTGGCCATCCTTATGTATTGTTATTGGCCTTTACTTTGGTGTCTTTTTTGTACAATTTAAGTATTTACTACACCTGCCTTTTTTTCATTTCCCTATGTGCTGACAATTTTTTTCCATTCCTTCACTATCAGTATGTGTGTGTCCTTTGTTTCGAGTTGGGTCTCTCATAGACCAGAAAATATATGGGTTTAATGTTTTCTTATATATTCAGCTAATATGTCCTTTTTATTGGAGCATTTCCATCCTTTTATGTCTAAGGTTATTATTGATATGTAATTGTTTGTTGCCATTTTTATTCCAGTATGCCTGTTCTTCCTACTTTTTCTTTCTATTATTTTTACAGCAGTTCCTTTAGACATTTCTTTCATTGATGGGATTGGTGGCATATAAACCACCCTTTTTAACCCTTTTTTATTTTTATTTTTTGTCTGTGAAGCTCATGATTTAACATTCAAATTTTGAATGTTTAGCCTTGCGGGTTTAGTTTTAGTATGCCTTGAATTCAGTCTCTTACTTTTAGTGACTTTGTATACTTCATTCCATTCCCTTGTGGCATGATGTGTTTCTGTTGAGAAATCAGTTGATAGTAGTATAAGATGATCCCTTGTAGGTAACTGTCTCTCTTTCTCTGGGCAATCCTTAAGATTCTTACTTGGTCACTGATGTTTGACAATTTAATTATGATGTATTCCTAGTGTCTGTCTTTTGTGGTACATCTTGTTTCGGACGCTGTGTGCTTCTTGGACTTGCATGACTTCTTTTCTTTCCAACCTAAGGGACATTTTATTTCATTCTTTCCTCAGAACAGCTTTTACTTTCTTTGCTCCTCTTAGTTGTCCTATTGGCACCCACTATTATGGGGTTATTGTTTCATTTCATGTTGTCCCCAAAGTTCCTTTAGGCTTATCCTGCTTTTTAAGTTTTGTGTCCCCCTCCCCCCAGTTGCTGCTCTGTTTGTGTATTTTTTATACCTCATCTTCTATCTCTCTGATTGTGGTCCTCATCCATTTTCTTTTTTTTTTTCTAGTTTACTATTAAAACTTTGTCCCATGTGTTCTTTATTGCAACCGTTACTTGTCCTTCTTTATTTCTTGCTTTATTTCTTAATTTATACTTGAATTCTTACACCATACCTATGTGGTTTGAATTTGTTATACATTATTCTGAATTCATTCTCTTAGAAAATTGCTTGTCTTCATTGCATTTATATCCTCTCAATGGTGATTTTTCTCTTTTCTTTTGTGTGGGGTTGTCCATTTGTATTCCCATTTTTTACTGTTCTTTTGTGGTCGTTACCATGTATTAGATCAAACTTCTTTCGTCACCCAGAGCTTTTGTTTGTTCTTATACAAGTAGATTTTTTTTTGACCCAGTGGTGCAATCTCTTTAGGACTTATGGGTTGGGTATTCTATAGATTGAACCCTTCTTGGAATGTTTGGGATCTCTTAGCGTGTAGTTGGGACTCTTAAGTGTTATTGTCCTTATTCATTGGATGGAATATCCTTCTCAGGGTGTCTGGTTTTGTGGCTTCCTCACTCTCTACCAGGTTTGACTGAACAGCACAAAATACAACTTTGGACCAGGACACTACACAAAGGGTACAAAATCATGCAATGTATCACAACTTTGATTTATCACAATAAAAGTTACCACCAGGTAAAAGAGAATTAAGAGAGATAAAAGAGAGCCAAAACGAAAAAGAAAAAGGTAAGAAAATGAAAGAAAAAGAAAGAGAATAAAGAAAAAAAAATGTGGACGGAAAATACCACCAAAAACAAATAAACTACGGATATGAAAACAACAAACTCCCACCCAAAAAGGGTGGAAACTTTATCTTTATAGGATAGAGCTTCAATATAGAGTGTATTTTAATTAATTGAATTCTTATTTTACCATACCATGGTTTAATTATATATTTTTATTTATAAACATAATTAACTTAAATACTAAAATAAGAAAAAATAAATAAAAGATAAAAATATAAAAATAATCTTTTTCTCAGTTTATCCATCTATTCATTCATCTCTTTTTGGAAAAGAAAAATAGAGGGGAGATCAGAGAGGCTTGAGTTTAGTGAGTGAAACTAGTTAAACAATTAGTAGAAGCGACCCAGAGAGGAGTGGAAAAACAAAAGCATAGAAAAAATTGGGTAGCAAAGAAAGAGAAAAGAGCCGAAACCGGTTTGGCTAAGTGGTAGAGTGTCAGTCTGCGTACTGAAAGGTCCCAGGTTTGATTCTG
>JAPZQD010000114.1:0-17313 GCA_036971965.1 Nyctalus aviator | reverse complement strand
TCTGCTTTATTCCTTTCTCAGCACAGTCTTAGGATGCTCACTTGCCTTGCTCTCTACCGATGAGTTTATACTTATTTCTATTTCCACTCTATTCCATGTCATCTTGCCCATTCTTGAAGCTTTTTGCTATTCTGTTTTATTTGTGTTTTTCTCCTCTTTTAAGTGAAATTCTAAACATAATTGAAGGAAAAATAATTATGTAAATTTGGTACAAAAATAACTTTCTAAATTGTTTCAATTGTTAAAGTTTTTTCTTCCTTGTTTGTTTTTGTGTTGTTGTTTTCATTGCTGAAAATGTACACATATTCCAAAAAATGTGGGGTATTTTTTCTTTTACCTTTAAAAAGAATATTTTATATTTACTACTTTACTAAACTTTTACCTAAGACCTAAGAGTTTCTCAAAAAGAGAGATTTTGTATCCAAACATGTTTTCCATGAAGACAAAGTCCATGAGAATGAGATCATGTTAAGAATCATTTCTAATTCTAGTTTAACTCATTAAATCACTTCCTATTGCTCAGAATAAAGGTCTGAGTGTCTACTGTCCAACTAAGACTCGGACTCCAGCTGGCAGGTCCGGATGTAACTGCAAGACAGAGTGGCACCTGTGAGTTCCCAGGAGCCACATCTCATGTGTCTCTCACAGTGTCAGGAGCCCCAGGAGCTGCTACACAGCAGGGCATGGGGAGGACCAGGGAGCCATGGACACAGGTTCACCAGACAGACTAGCAAGAAGAGTCTACATTTGTCCTTGCCAACTCCTGCCTGGCCTCACCTCTCAATATCTCTGAGGCTCTCCAGGGCCAAGAACCAGGCTCCGAATTGCTGCTCAAGCTCTAGTTGATATTTATGTTCTGCCTCCTGCAGCAGCACTATCTCCTCCATTACTTTCTGTTCCTGGGCCCACAGGCAAGGACTGGATGCAGACACAGCCCAAATGGGAGAGAAGGGTGGGGCAGGGGCCCAGTCCTGCGTATTTATACACAGGGGCACTCTCCTTCCTACTAATGCTACTGAGAGCCTCCCTGTGCTCAGAGATGGGCATCAATAGTCCTTCCTCCAGGAGGTTATCCTTGATGCCACCCCCTACTCCCAGCAACCAACTGGAGGGGTCTCCCACTTCTGTTATCAATCTCTCCCAATAAATGGAAGATGCAGGGGATGGAGCCCAGGAATGTGCTGGCCTGGACATCTCAGATAGTCATTCCTCTGTCCTGCCCTGGAAAGGGCCATAGCAGTTCACCTTTGTTTTTTCTAGGTTGATCTGATTCCCCTGGAAGGCAGACAGCCAAGGTCCACCAGGACTAGCCCCCTATGTCACCTTCTTATGGTGCACAACTGCCAGGTCCCAGGAGGGGGTGGGAAACAGGGAAAGACAGGACTAGAGCCCAACTGAAGCTCTGGGCTTCAGAGGAGGGGGCGTGGATCAATATAATGGGTAAGATACCCGAGGTTCCTGGGAGGCTGTGCGGAGAATTCAGGACTCAACATGGGGGTTTTCTGTCCCTAAGGCCAAAGCTGGTAAGCCTAAATCAGGCCCCAGGTCACCCCCCTGCAGAACATCCTCCATCCTGGTGTACAGCATCTTCAGGCCTTCCGTATATTTTCCAAGGTAAAGAACATAGTGGGCAAACAGATGAGGGTGGGATGAAGCCCTGTTGTCGGGTGCCCCCATGCCCTTGTCTGAAAGCCTCCCACCTTCAGTCCTGACCTTCCCATGTAGAGCAGCCTAGAACCCTTAGCAGCTCCACTCAATTGTCTCTTCCTTCACTCTCCCGGAACTACTCTTGATCCCCTCCCAGGAGCTCCTTTGGCAAAGACAGCATCAGTCTTTGCCAGCCCCATCCTCATAACCTTCAGCATCAGCCCGGGCCAGCCCCATCCTCATAAAGACAGCATCAGCCCGGGCCAGCCCCATCCTCATAACCTTCTTGCACTCAGCTCCCCCAAACCCCCATTTGGAAACTTGTAAGGGAGGGGATCATGTTCTGTGGGAGCATGAGGTGGAACTGGAGGAGAAAGGCCTCCCTCTCTTGACTTGGAGGCCTCCAACTGGGAACACAGAGACTCCTCTCCTCTGACCCTGGAATGTCCCCAAAAAGGCTCACTCCACTTCTTCTGTAGCTTCTTCTTGGTTCCTCAGACTTTCAGTGTCAGAGTTGAAACCTGAGGACTGTTCATCCTTGAGTAGAGGACAGGGTCATTGAAATCATGCTCACCTCACGCCATTACCCCCACCACACCTGACCCCATATCCTGGATATCTGACCCAAGTCAGCTGGTACCAGTGCCACTGGGAATCCAGCATACTCTGGTTTTGGATGGACCCCAGCTGCAACAATCACTCAGTGTGTGACCTTGGGCCTGGGCTTGGCCTCCCTGACACATTCTCACCTTGCAAAGTGTGAGACCTCCCCCTAGCTCATAGGTTCTGGTGGCAGGTTGCAGCCCCTTGGTCCCGGGAAGGGGCCGGATGGAGGCGGCAGGTGTTTTTTCTGATGGCACGTTGAGGCCCGTGGGGTCCCGGACCCGGGCCAGATGGTGGCAGGTTCTGGCCCGTTGAGTCCCAGGACTGAGCCCGATGGATGCGTTAGGTGTTGTTTCTGGTGACAGGTTGCGGCCCTTTGGGTCCCGGGATGGGGCTGGATCGCGGCGGCTGGTGTTGTTTCTTGTGGCACGCTGCGGCCCGTTGATCCCGGGACGGGGCCAGATGGAGGCGGCAGGTGTTGTTTATGTTGGCAGGTTGAGGCCAGTTGGATCCCGGACCCGGACCCGCTGGAGGCAGCAGGCGGTGTTTCTGATGGCAGGTTGAGGCCCGTTGGGTCCAGGACCCCGGCCGGATGGAGGCGGCCGGTGTTGTTTCTGTTGGCATGTTGCGGCCTGTTAGGTCCCACGCCCGGGCCAGATGGAGGCAGCAGGCGGTGTTTCTGCTGGCAGATGGCGAAACATGGGGTCCCGGGCACAGGCAGGATGGAGGAGGCATGCGGTCTTACTGGTGGCAGATGCCGGCCCGTGGGTCCCGGGACGGGGACGGCTGGTGGCGGCAGAAGTTCTTACTGGTGGCAGGTTGAGGCCCATTGGGTCCCGGACCCGGGCCGGATGGAGGCGGCCAGTGTTGTTTCTGTTGGCATGTTGTGGCCTGTTAGGTCCCGCGCCCGGGCCAGATGGAGGCGGCAGGTGTTGTTTCTGTTGGCAGGTGGCGACCCGTTGGGTCCAGGCCCGGGAAGGATGGAGGCAGCAGGCGGTGTTTCTGTTGGCGGGTGTCGGCCCATGGGGTCTCGGGCCAGTGCCGGATGGAGGCGGCATGCTGCGTTTCTAGTGGCAGGTTTCGGCCCCTTGGGTCCCAGGACAGGGCCGGATGGAGGCGGCAGGCGTTGTTTCTGGTAGCAGGTTTAGGCCCGTTGGGTTCCGGGACCGGGACGGATGGAGGCGGCAGGTGTCGTTTCTGTTGGCAGGTTGAGGCCCGTTGGGTCCCGGACCCGGGCGGGCTGGAGGCAGCAGGCGGTGTTTCTGCTGGCAGATGGCGACCCGTGGGGTCCCGGGCACGGGCAGGATGGAGGAGGCATGCGGTCTTACTGGTGGCAGATGCCGGCCCGTGGGTCCCGGGACGGGTACGGCTGGTGGCGGCAGACGTTCTTACTGGTGGCAGGTGGCGGCCCGTTGGTTCCCGGGACGGTGCCGGATGAAGGCGGCAGGCGGTGTTTCTGGTGGCAGGTTCTGGCCCGTTGAGTCCCAGGACTGAGCCCGATGGATGCATCAGGTGTTGTTTCTGGTGACAGGTTGCGGCCCTTTGGGTCCCAGGATGGGGCCGGATCGCGGCAGGTGTTGTTTCTGTTGGCAGGTTGAGGCCCGTTGGGTCCCGGACCCAGGCGGGCTGGAGGCAGCAGGCGGTGTTTCTGCTAGCAGATGGCGACCCGTGGGGTCCCGGACACGGGCCGGATGGAGGCGGCATGCGGTCTTACTGGTGGCAGGTTGCAGCCCGTGGGCCCCGGGACGGGGACGGCTGGAGGCGGCAGACGTTGTTACTGGTGGCAGGTGGTGGCCCGTTGGGTCCCTGTTTGGGGCCAGATGGCAGCAGCAGGCGTTGTTGCTGTTGGCAGGTGGCAGCCCATTGTGTCCCGGGACTGGGCCGGATGGAGGCGTCAGGCGGTGTTTCTGGTGGCAGGTGGCGGCCAGTTGGGTCCCGGGACTGGGCCAGATGGAGGCAGCAGGTAGTGTTTCTGGTGGCAGGTGGCAGCCCGTGGGGTCCCGGGCCCGGGCAGGATGGAAGCGGCATGCGCTGTTTCTGGTGGCAGGTTGCAGCCCCTTGGGTTCCGGGCCCGGGCAGGATGGAAGCGGCAGGCGTTGTTTCTGGTGGCAGGTAGCGGCCCCTTGGTCCCGGGAAGGGACCGGATGGAGGCGGCAGGTGTTTTTTCTGATGGCAGGTTAAGGCCCATTCAGACCCGGACCCGGGCCGGCTGGAGGCAGCAGGCGGTGTTTCTGGTGGCAGGTTGCGGCCCCTTCAGTCCCGGGACGGGGCAGGATGGAGGCGGCAGGCATTGTTTCTGTTGGCAGGTGGCAGCCCGTTGGGTCCCGGGACGGGGCCGGATGAAGGCGGCAGGCGGTGTTTCTGGTGGCAGGTTCTGGCCCGTTGAGTCCCAGGACTGAGCCCGATGGATGCGTCAGGTGTTGTTTCTGGTGACAGGTTGCGGCCCTTTGGGTCCCGGGATGGGGCCGGATCGCGGCGGCAGGTGTTGTTTCTGGTGGCACGCTGCGGCCTGTTTGTCCTGGGACGGGGCTGGATGGAGGCGGCAGGTGTTGTTTTTGTTGGCAGGTTGAGGCCAGTTGGGTCCCAGACCCGGGCCAGCTGGAGGCAGCAGGCGGTGTTTCTGCTGGCAGATGGCGACACGTGGGGTCCTGGGTACGGGCCGGATGGAGGAGGCATGTGGTCTTACTGGTGGCAGGTTACGGCCCGTGGGTCCCGGGACGGGGACGGCTGGTGGCGGCAGACGTTCTTACTGGTAGCAGGTGGCAGCCCGTTGGGTCCCTGGAAGGGGCCGGATGGAGGCAGCAGGCGTTGTTGCTGTTGGCAGGTGGCGGCCCGTTGGATCCCGGGACTGGGCCAGATGGAAGCTGGGGGGCCTGGTAGGCTCTGCCGGTGTCCCATGGGGGAAGGAAAAGGGGGTTCACTCTGTTTTCTCAACAGGCCCTACTGAGCAAAGGGATTGTGGAGCTGCTCTTGACCTCAGACGCGGAGAAAGATGTGCCCCATGGCAGCTAGAAGGAGGTACGCACTTCGGCTTATTTTCAGGGAGCACGGAAGCACTTCACCCCCAGTTTCAATTTTGAACAAGCGTCAGAAAGAACCAAGAATAAATATGTATATGTATATGTATATGTATATGTATATGTATATGTATATGTATATGTGTATCTATATCTATATCTATATCTATATCTGTATCTATATCTATATTTATCTATATATCTATATCATTTTTTTTTACAGAGAGTAAGGGAAAGGGATAGAGAGTTAGAAACGTCAATAAGAGAGAATCATCGATCAGCTGCCTCCTGCACACCCCCCACTGGGGATGTGCCTGCAACCAATGTACATGCCCTTGACTGGAATCGAACCTGGAACCTTTCAGTCCACAGGTTGACGCTTTATCCACTGAGCCAAACCGGTCAGGGCTAGAACCAAGAATATCTCGGAGGCCTCTCTTTGCCATGCATGTTGAAATGGACCTTAGAGAGGTGGTATTGCTATGAGAACCCAAGATCAAAGCGCAGAGTTCCCATAGCAACGCCATTCTTCTCCTCCATCCTGTTTTCCTTCAACAACAGCTGCGAGGGAGCTCTTCTGTCCTCAGCTCACCTTTCCATATTTATATATTACTTAAAATTATCAGGGTGACATTGATTCGCAAAACCTCACAGGTTTCAAAGGCACAACTCAACAAAGCATCATCTGCAGGCTGCATCGTGTGCCCATCGCAAAGTCTCTTTCCGTTCCCATTTTCTCCCTTTGCCTACCTCCTCTTACCCCCAGGTCTACTTCCTGGGTCTAATCAATTTGTGTGACCTTAGCCTGTTCCATTTCTCTGCACAAAATATGGTTAATTTTAACTGTCCTTGCAAATGCCCAATGACAGCCCTTGGCACGTTACAACATGGTTACAGGTAGCATCTCATTACCTCACTACTCAGCACAACTTTCTTCCATGTGCAAGGCATGGGCCTCTGTCCCTCCCCTGGCAGCAGTGGTCCCAGGGCCTCATGCAGCTTCTCTCCTTCTTTCTACAGTGCTGGCCACCACCAATATAAACTCATTTCGGAAGGATACTTTCATGCACCTTGAGACAGTGCAGGTAAGGATGTCTTAGAGAGGAAGAGTTGTAGCCCCTTCATCTGCCATGACCCTCACGCCTCCACCGCAACCTGTACAGCTGGTGTTCGATGAGGATAGGAGGCTTGACAAAGACTATACAGCTTTTCCCCTGAGGCCTCACCTAGGTTCCAAAGCATTTTAGGGAGTTTATCTGTTTCATCAGGGGGAATAAGGAAGACATTCTGCTTCTGTCCCCTCTGTTCATGGAGCACCTAATGGAGATGACCAGAGAGGAAGGGGTTAGTTGTGATTTTGATGTGGCCCAAGGAGGGGGAGAGGGAAACTCCCTCTTACGTGCCATCTTGGATTCTTCTGGATGTTGTCCTTAATGGACAGTATAGTTCAGTGGCTGCTCCTGTTTGGCTCAGCCCTGGACTTGAGTGGAGTCTTTGGACCTTACCAGCATGTGACCTTGGAGCTTCAGTTTCCACTTGAGGAATTGCAGTCAGGTCTTTGTGGTTCCAAAGCTGGTTCTGCCCAGGCCAGCTTCGCGTAGGACCAGGTTGGGAATTACAGAAGGCGATAGTGATGTTTAGGGAAACAGAGAAGCAAGAGGTGTCACGGGCTGACTTGGAAAAAAAGTGAGAAGCCCAAGTTCCTCCGACTCTTGTCCGTTGCATTCACTGTTTCTGACTCTGTTTCTTCTTCTTTTTGTCTGACTTGGTGTTTCATTTGGTTTGCTTCCAGATACATAAGCCCATTATGATTATGGAATACTGGGTCGGCTGGTTTGACACGTGGGGAGGTAAACACAAGGTTAAAAAGTGGACGGTAAGTGTTCCTCAGTGTTTGGGCCTAGCAGAGGTGCCCTGGGTCATGGGTCATTCACACCCTGCTCTGCTAGTCCATCAGCTCATTCAACCACGACTGTCCATCCAACGCATGGTCCGGACGGGGACGTGGCTAGGCCTGGAGGGGCCCTGGTGAAAATAAATCACCTGGTTCCTACCCAAGGGAGCTTGTGCTCTGGTGGGCTGACAGATACGTAAGAAGTAAAACACTCACTACCTGACAATTTGCTTGAGGCAGACAAAGAGGATGCAGTGATAGGAAAGAGGAGGACGGACCCGCAGAGGGGCGTCCAGGGGGTGATGGAGGACCTCTGAGATATGACACCTCCGAAGAAGGGGATGCATTTACCAACATCCTTTTTTAAAAATGTATTTTTATTGGTCTCAGAATGGAAGGAAGAGGGAAAGAGAAAGAGAAACATCAATGATGAAAGAGAATCATTAATTGGCTACCTCCTGCTCACCCCTTACTGGGGATCGAGCCCGCAACCCGGGTGTTTGCCTCTGACCGGAATCGAACCTGGGACCCTTCAGTCGTAGGCCAACGCTCTAGCCACTGAGCCAAACGAGCTAGGGCCATTTGCTGACATTCTTAATCATCTCTGGGAAGTGCACAGGCCATGGCTGGGGAGTTGGCACATGCATGGCAATCATTATCAGGAGCCGGCAGTGATGGTGGAGAGGGTAGATCCTGGAACCAAGGGCTGGGATTCAGTCCAGCTCTCAGCATGAGCCCCGTGACTAAAGCAGCCTTCCTTCCCTCCCGCCTGAAGGGAAATCATATGGTTTTTGTCTTTCTCTGTCTGACTGATTGCATAGCACCCTCTAGCTCCACCCACGTTGCTGCAAGTGGTAAGATTGCATTCTTTTTCATGGCCAAGGAATATTCCAGGTATATACGTACTACCTGTTCTCTCTTCAGTTGTCTACAGATGAACATTCTCAGGTTCCATGTCTTGGCTGTGGTAAAAATGCTGCAACGAACATAGGAGGCCCATCTGTCTTTTCAAATCCACGGCTTTCAATTTTTCTCCCCTTCCTTATATTTCGCCTCTACAGCTGTTGTAAAAACCGTGTCTGAACTTATCAAATCTGAGATCTCCTTCACAACGTACACGTTCCACTGCGGGACCAACTTCGGGTTCATCAACGGGGCCACGGACTTTGGGGAATACAACAGTGTCGTCACCAGCTATGGCAAGTGATCGTGGCTTTGCGCGCCGCCCCCCTTCCTGCCCCCTGGCAGTGGAGGTGCTGGAGGCTCCGAAAACATATTCCGGCACCCCCGAGTTCTTACCCATAATCCATGCTGAGCAGTGAGGATTTTCTGACCTTTGTATCTTTCTTCTGTGATGTTCATAATTCCTCCAATAAAGCTACCACTGAAATAGATGGGGCTGCCCAGAACCTAAAGTTCATGTACAGTGAACCCTTGACTTGAAGGAGGGGAAGGGGGGGAAAGGGAGGGGAGAGAGAGAGAGATTACAAATGGTGATTGCTAGCCCTAACCGGTGTTGCTCAGTGGATAGAGCATCAGCCTGCAGACTGAAGGGTTCCAGATTAAGTTCTGGTCAAGGGCATGTACTTGGTTGCGGGCACATCCCCAGTAGGAGTTGTGCAGGAGGCAGCTTATGGATGTTTCTGGCTCTCTCTTTCCCTTCTTCTCTGTAAAAAAAAAACACAAACAAAAAACAAACACAAAAAAACAAACAAACAAAAAAATGGTGATTGCTAGAAGGGCACCGAAAGCACAGCTGGGCAATCGGGATGGAAGGAAGAGGAGAGTGAAGCAGAGGATGAGCCCAGGGTCTCAGAAGCCTCAGAGTCCCAGGAAGGGCGATGGGAAACACTCCTAGCTAGATTGGCCACACAGCCTAGCCTGGGCTGGACTAGGCCAGGGGTGGGGACCGTGTGTCTTCTGTCTCCCCCTGGTGGATCAGTGACAGTGCCCTGGTGTCTTGCAGACTATGACGCTGTGCTGACAGAGGCCGGGGACTATACAGAGAAATATTTCAAGCTTTGGAAACTCCTTGGATCCATCTTAGGTACTCAGGCACCATTTTTACGCGAGGGCTGGCCCTCCTGGTGTATTGGGAGGGCAAGGGCAGGGAAGGGTTTCTCCTGTGGGCCTAAGCTTCGTGAAGGGCTTCAGAGCAAAGGTTACAAGTTCAAATCCTGGTCTTCCCACGGAAAAGCTGTGTGGTCTGGCATGAGTGTTTTTAAGCTCTTTAAGCCTCTATTTCTTCCCTAAAATGTGAACACAAGGACACTCATCTTCTACAATGGTTGTGAAAATTACTGTTCGTAAAGCTCTTACTATGATGTATAACATTATACCCTTACAGACAATAGCAAAAATCATTCTGTTTCATTTTATTTCTCTAAGGAAAGTTAGCTAACCATCCACTGTGTGCTAGAAAGTAGGTATCCACTGGCTTTGCCAAGAGGCATAAGGCAGAGGTCTTACCCCCTAAGGGCCTTCGGTATATACAGCCAACACTACCCCTACAGGGTGTCTATCTGTCAGCTCTCCATGCATACAGAATGGCTGCAATCTCATTCTTTCTTTCTTTTATAAATTCTCACCTGGGATCCTACCTGGGACCCTTCAGTCTGCAGACCGATGCTCTATCCACTGAGCCAAACCGGTTTTGGTTTTTCATTGATTTTTAGAGAGAATAGAAAAGAGAGGGAAAAACAGAAAGAAATATCAATGTGAGAGAAAGACATTGTATCCTGCATAAGAGGAGCCTGCAACCGAGGTACATGCTCTTGGCTGGAATCGAACCCGGGACCCTTCAGTCCGCAGGCCAGTGCTCTATGCACTGAGCCAAATGGCTAGGGTTGCAACCTCACTCTTGACAATCTTTCATCACTCTTGCGGAAGAGAAGTGCAGCCATGCACCAGGGGAGGACCCCTTTACTGGTTAGGCCTGCGATAGGAGAGTTTACGTATAGGGATGGGGAGGCTGGGAGAAGGCACATCTTGCCCTATGGCCCACTCTCATTGCAGCATCTCCCCTTCCCGCCTTACCTGCGCTCATTCCCAAGGCTTGTATCCTCCTGTGAGGCCCTCCCTGTACTTGCCACTGTGGGATGCCCTACAGCCCGTAAACGAGGTGAGTACTGCCTTGGTGCTTAGGAGGAGCAGGTCTAGGCCACACAGAGATTCTCTCAAGGCTTTTTCCTGGACAGTGTGAAAACAAATTCTCTGCCTTTTGCCCCAGTTCAGAACGATGGGGCCAGACCACGTGCTCCTTCCTGGCGGACTGTGAAGGGGCTGCTTTGACTGGGAGGATGAGTGGGATGAGGGAGAGGCTAGAGATGAGAGGGTCCTATTTCCCAGCTCCAATGAACCCATTTGGTGAATGGTCTTGTGGGTCCACGTGGTCCCTGTGGGAAAGGCTGCTGAGCTGGGTAACGGGAACCTGGGTTTCCGATTCTTCTTCACCATCCACTAGGGTCCTGCCCGGCAAACCTCGGCTCGCGAGCCACGTGCGGCTCTTTGGCCCCTTGAGTGCGGCTCTTCCACAAAACACCACAGCCTGGGTGAGTCTATTTTGAAGAAGTGGTGTTAGAAGAAGTTTAAGTTTAAAAAATATATGGCTCTCAAAAGAAATGTCCATCCATGTCCTGTTGATATTTGGCTGAGTTTGCAGACCACTGTGCTAGGCGAAACCTCGGAAGTTCTACAGGTCCCTGCTCGCCCTTTAAAATGAGACAACCTGCCCTATTTTAAAGAAAAGTTTGAAAACTGTTGGAAACATCTCAAGTCTTGAATTCAGATTGATTTTACCTCTTCTCATCACCGTTTTAGATAAAAAGCGGTGCCTAACACACTGTAGAGGCTAAATACATGCTTATTAATACATAATTTTTACACAGCTTCAGTGATGGTAGATCATTACTTATCTGCTCTGTTTTTTAAAAAAATATATTTTATTGATTTTTTAGAGAAAGAGAGAGAGAGAGAGAGAGAGAGAGAGAGAGAGAGAGAGAGAGTTAGAAACATCGATGAGAGAGAACCATGGGTCAGCTGCCTCTTGCACACCCCCTACTGGGGATATGCCCGCAACCAAGGTACATGCCCTTGACCTGAATCGAATCTGGGACCTTTAAGTCCACAGACTGACGCTCTATCCACTCAGCCAAACCAATTTTGGCTCTGCTCTGTTCATCAATTGATGATGACAGTCATTGCTCCCTGTCCCATGCCTTCCCCCACCCCTCACAGACACACACACACTCACCCTGAGTTTCCTGGTCAGCGGAGATACAAAGCATCAGCACACAGATGTCTTAGCCTTTCTCATCCAAAGGACTTTGGGGAGCATTAGGAGGCACAACAAAAAAGAAAAGGGTCTTAGGGGGAAGGATCCTGACTTCTCAGCGCGGCTCCCATGTCCGCCTCGGCTCTCTCACAGCCGGTCATATCCAGCGCACCAGTCAACATGGAGAGTCTCCTCATCAACGCTGGGAAGGGCCAGTCCTACGGGTTTGTGCTTTATGAGACTCGCATCTGCTCCAGAGGCCAGCTCCGTGTGATGCAGACGTTCGAGACAAAGGACAGGTAGGGGCCAGCAAGCTGGCTGTGGCTGTAAGTAGCAGCCCAGCTCTGCTACTTGGCAAGGTGGTTAGTCGCTGGTCAACTTTACTGTGCGGTAGTAATTTATCTAGTTTATTTAAAAATATTTTTTATTGATTTCAGAGAGAGAGAGAGAGATCAACGATGAGAGAATCATCGATCTGCTGCCTCCTACACACCTCCTACTAGGAATCAAGCCCTGTGATTCGGCTAAGTGCCCTTGACCCAAAAGGAACCTGGGCCCCTTCAGTTCACAGGTTGGCACTTTATCCACTGAGCACAACCAGCTGTGGCTATTTGGTAGTAATTTAAAGCACCTACTATGTGTGAGGCATTGAGAACATAAGCTCACACCAAAGAGCCTGGCTTTCTGCTTTATCACAACCAAGTCCACTGGGGCCTCCCTGCCAGCTCCCAGCCACGTGTGAGCACCAAGGCTGATGCCGCCCTTACAGTGACCTCCTGCCTAAACCAGAGCCTCTCTACACCCTCTCCTCAGGGAGTCTGACCCCAGCTCTTCTTCTGCAGGTGTTTTTGAATGAGACACGCATAGGGACTCTGGATGATGGTCACGAAGCCTTGAACATCCCTGCAGTCAGGGTAGGTAATTCAAGAGTCTCGATGCCTCTAGACCTCCGACTCCAATGCAACCACTCCCTGGTTCTGAGATGACCGCCTCGCCTCTAGCACTCCCCTTTGGCATGGCTGGTCACTTAGGGCCCCAGCAGGAAGTGTTTCTCCTGAGCTCTGAGCATCACCGCCTCTCCCAGGCCCGGATACACCAGGCACTGCAGTATACAAGATTCAGTGTGGACGGAATTTCCCCTTTAAGCCCTGAGCCAACCATGGGCCGAGGGTCTAGTCTCTCCCTAAGGCAGACCAGCGGAAGAGAGGAGAGGCTGGGCGTGGGACAGGAGCACGCAGGGTCCTTAGAGAGATGGAGAATGGCTGGCCCCGGGGCATCCTGTCTCCCACTTGCTTGCCTTTCTACATGAGACTCAGAGGAAAGGCAGTTCTAGAGTGACCCCCTGGGTGACTGTGGGGGTTCTGTGAACTCGTCTATCCCCAACAGGAATGCCAGCTCCTGAGGATCCTGGTGGAGAACCAAGGACGAGTCAACTATTCGTGGAAAATTCAAGACCAGCAGAAAGGTGGGCTTTAGGCCTGAGACACAGGCTGTCTGTTCTCTTCGTGGTCATTCAGACCCCCAGACGGGGGCTGAGTTGGAGCTGGCAGGGAAGAACGAGCCATGTAGGCAGGGGAAGACTTAGGGTCCAGGACTGAAGGTGAGGACTCCTTCCCTCTCTGTTGTCCTGCCTCCTTCGTTTCTCCAGGGCAGAGAAGTTGGTGCTGGCTTGTCCTGTAGCAGGATCCAGGCTCATCTGGCGAATTATAGGGAAAGCTCTGGTTTTATAAAAAATATTGGTAAAAAAATAATGATTTCTATTGATTTTACTGATTTCAGAGAGGGAGAGAGAGAGACAGAGAGACATCAAGGATGGAAAAAAATGGAAAGACAGGACTAGAACCCAGGCCAGACTCTGGGCTCCAGAAGAGAGGGTATGGATCACTATGATGGGTAAGATGCCCTGGTTCTGGGGGAAGCTGTGCTGAGACCTCAGGACTCAGTATGTATGGGGTTCTCTGTCCCCAAATCTCAATCCCAGTCATCCTAACTCAGGCCCCAGGTCACCACCACCAGAAAATCCTCCGTCCTCGTATACAGCATCCTCAGATCTTTCAGATATTTTCCAAGGTTGGGACAAACTGGACAAACAGGTGAAGGTGGGATGAACCTCTTCTCTCAGGTGCCCCCATGCCCTTCTCTGAAAGCCTCTCACCTTCAGACTCCTGAGCTTCCCATGTGAAGCAGCCTAGGACCCTTAGGTGCTCAACTCAATTGTCCCTTCCTTCACTCTGTAGTAGCTCCCCTCCCAGGAGCTCCTCTTGGTAAACCACAGCATCAGTGATCCCGGGCCAGCCTCAACGTCATAACCATTTTGCACTCAGCTCCCCCAAATCCCATCTTGGAAACTTGTAAGGGAGGGGATCATGTTCTGTGGGAACAGGAGGTGGAACTGGAGGAGGAACACCTCCTGTCTTGACTTGAAAGGCTCCAGCTGGGAAGTCAGAGGCCTCACTCCTCTGACCCTGGAGCACCCTTCAGACAGGCTCACTCAGTTTCTCCTACAGCCTCTTCTTGGATCCCACAGGTTCCACATCAGAGTGGCACATCTGGAGGGTTGCTTCCAAAGGGTGGAGGCAGGGCCATTGAGGTCATGCCCACCTCACCCCACTTCCCCACCACTCCTGACCTCACACCCTGGACATCTGACCCAAGTCAGCTGGTGCCAGTGCCACACTGACACCAGCATGCTCTGATTCTGGATGTCTTCCAGCTACAATGCTCACTGGCTGTGTGTGACCGTGGCCTGGCATTCCTGACCTGTTGCCCCTTCTGGAAAGTAGGATACCTCCACCTAGCTCACAGGTTCTCCTGGGGACTCAGTGTCATTCCTGTCATCATTGTTCTCACCCTCAGCCCTCCAGGTGGGACAGGGCAGGGAGCTCTGCACAGTCCTTTCCTGCCCTAAACTTGTGACCATCCTGTGAGAGATGCAACACAGAATAGTTACCCCTCCATGTCCCTCATGAGGGGACAGAATAGCAGCGAGTGCTCTAGGGGCACAGTGGAAAGTCAGGATGCACACCCTTCTGTCTCTGGTCCAGCAAGGTGGACCTGAGGCCAAGCAGCCTTTTAGTTCCCCTGGACGGTGAGAATTTGGTTGGCTCCTTGGTTTATATCGATAAAGAAATTAGTAGGTAATAACCCTTCAAATTCCCCAAGTATTTATACTACAGGCCCGAGCCTCAGAAGTACCCTTCAGTAGGCTGCAGAAGCAGCAGCAGCACAGACCAGGTGGGGGTTACTCTCTTTTAAAGGATAAAATCTGGTACTTTTACACTAAAGCCATTGGAGGTCCAGCAGTTAATACAGTCCTGGGAACAAACCCCAGTGCCTGCTGTCTCCCCACATACACACACACACCTTTTCTGCAGCCTCCTGAGAGCTGTCAAAGTTATGTTATCTCTGCTATGCTTCCTAAGAAAGTGAGTCTATTTTCCACTGGAAATATAAGCCTATTTCTCAAAGGTGGGGGAAAAGAAAGTGTTTCCTCTATCTGCCTACAAAGCAAAGGTTCTCTGGATTTATAGAAATGCTGGCAATAAAAGTCAGGAGAAAAAGAATTTCATTACAGGAATGATTGAAATAAACATAATTATAGATTTTGCTGTCATTGCTCTCATGGTAATGTGTTTGTTTGCATAAATCCAGTAAGAGTCTGGTTTCTTTATAACAGACATAAGACAGTTTCTAATTGGGGTTTTATTACCCAAAACTTTACTGAAAGGTCATGTCTGAGGGGGACATGCCAGGACTCTGGATGTCACCAGAAACCTGTAAAGAATGGACATGGACTTTGAAGCTGAGAAGTCCCTTGGATAATTAGCCTGGTACCTTGCTTGGTCATGTGGTTCATGGTGGTCTTTCCAGGTAAGGAACAAAGGTTACTTTCCTGAGAGATGGCATGAAAGGAACCCGATGACACGTTTGGGGACCTCAAAAACATGAGGAAAATGCTCAAACTTATAGGTATTGTAGGCAAACTCACATGGCAACTGTGTTGCATGGCTTCTTTGCCCAGGATATAAACATTCTCATTAGATTCCAGCAAAGCATTTAAAAAAAATAGTTTATGTTATCAACAGTTATTTTGTTGTCTTTATGCAGACAATCAGGCCAAATTATAATTAGAGTTAATAGAATAAATAAATTGGTCTTAATTTGGCTCTAAAATAAAAATGAGAGTGATTTTAACAAGAAAAATTGTGTTTCAACAGGAAATTAATAGAATGAATATGTTTTTTCTTCCCTAGACCTTTTGTCATCATTCTTGTTGTTCTAAATTTTGCACAATAATACTATAGTTTATAACACTGTTTGTCTCCTCCAGGTTACAAGCCCTACAGGCACCTAGTGAATACCACCCATAGACACCATTGCCACCTCCTTCTATGCCCAGGCCTCATCATTCCTCTAATAGAGAACAAGGATCTCTTGGCTCTGAGAGAAAGCTTTGATCCTATCCAGCAGGAATTGGTCTCAGATGAACCATGAAGTCCCCGTTCCCTGAAAGAATTCAGACCTAAGATCCTTGGGGGGGATGTGGTAGGCAGTTAGACAGACACAAGCAGATCCAGGACCATGGGCGCACTGGAGGAAAATCTATGGGACCCTGAGACTTACTTCTAAATCACTTTAACTGCTCTGAAGCTGGCAATGGAGGAACCTATATAGAACCGAATTTGAACTCTATTTGGAAAGAATGTATAGTTTTTGTGTAATAGAAGGCATAGGGTATGGAGATGCATTGTGAAGGAAAAAGAAAGTGGGTTCTAAAGCTGGTTGTTTCTGAAAGTTATAAGGTTTGTAAAGAAAGGTTTATGAAACTTGAAAGGATATCTAAAAAAGAAATTGTACTTATATTCAATTATAAATCTAATCAGATTAATGAATATAACATAAACTCATACAGAATTTGTTTGGTCCTTTCCAGTCATCAGACTTAAAAGGGGTAATCTCCTCACAGTAGAGGTGAAATTAGTGGTGCTATAACAATATAATGAATTTAAAAATAAAATTAAATATAGCATAAGGTTGAAGATATCAACCTTATCAGATAAGGAGGAATGATGAGGGGACCTATAATCTGATAGATTGAGGACCTGAATTAATCTGAAATTTAATCATGTTTTTAAATCTTAGAACACAAATACTTATGTGAATAGGGGGTTAAATTTCTCATATGTGAACAGGGGGTTAAATTTTTCTTAAAGTTTCCTTTTCAAGGCCTTTGCAAAGCAATTGAAGAGGTGACTTATCTATGAATCCAGCAAGCAGAACCGATAAGCAGATTCAGACCGACTCACCATGATTCAAGATTTTATCTCATCAACATCATCTCATCACTTGAGGACTAAAGGATAATAGCTGAAATCTACAGACCTCCAGATCTGCCTCACCCTACCCCCTTTTTCTGTATAAACTTATCCTCTGTGCCTTGATGAGGAGACAGGATTTGATGCTTGTAAGAGCTCAGTCTTCTAGGTGGCTAGCCTTCCCAGTAGACACCTAATATGATTCAACCTTATGAATTATTGAACACAGTGTTGGGCAGCCTGGGCCCACCCTGGCTTTTACCAGGAACATAACTACCTTGCCATACCAGCCAGGAACAAATATTTTTCACATTAGATGTAGACATATTAGCAAACAGAAATATAACATTCTTTTAAATTGTGGAGTGTATATTTACATATGTTTAGAATATCTGAAAAGATATATAAAAGTATGAATACTTATTTTCAATTTAGTATGTGGGTGATTTTCACTTATTTTAATTCTTGCTCTTTCCTACCTATACTCATGACTTATTTTTATTATGAAAAACCTACTTCTGAAATGAAAATAGTATCTAGTCCAATTTTTTTATTGTAGAGATG
>JAPZQD010000113.1:0-17450 GCA_036971965.1 Nyctalus aviator | reverse complement strand
CATATGGGTAACCAGTTGTCCCATACCATCTATTTTAATAGCAATCAGTTCAGTTGTATATCAGGATGGAGCTATTTCTGAGCCCTTTATTCTGTTAGGTTGAAGTATAGAAACTGCCATTGTTATATGTCAGAATAACAGTCAAGCACTGGCAATTTCATATGGTTCAGCCTATAATTAAATTAGCGTATTTATTTATAGCACCATAGTTTTAATTAATGTAGCTTCATAATTACTTTTGGTTTCTGTTTGAGTAGTACTTCAGCCTAGTTCTACTGTCTCACAATTGTACTGGCTCTTCATGGGCTTTTGGTCTTTCATATATTTAGAATCTGTTTATAAATTTCATGAAAAATAATAATAATTTTGCATAATAAGTCGGGATTGCACTGAATTATAGAACTTTCCCTTTGGTATAAGAATGGACACTAGCACAATTCTTTGCATATATTTCTGATTAGTGCTGAATGAGTAGGACTGAACTATGTGAATCATTTTACATGTTTTAACTTACGAATATGTAGAAGCAACTGTTGCTGTGCTGTGCCATTTAAGTCCACAGAATAAAGACTTGGTGGTTAGATTTTTTTTCCATGATATCACTTTTCTTAATATTTTGGTAGGACATGTGCAGAGAGGACAGCAGGGCTAGTGGGGAGGAGCTTTAGGGAGGAGCAGTGAGGGAGGGAGAGAGGAGATATCCGTCTGGAAAGCCCACAACTAAGGAGAGTCATTCTCACTTATGTCGGTGGAGCAGGGCGTTAAAGGCAAGCCCGTCTGTCCAGCTGGTGGTGAAGTTGAGGACGTTGACCTGGCTGTATGGCCTGGTGGACTGGCGCACCCAGCTCAGCAGGATCTTCTCGCTGTTTGTCTGCTGCAAGGCTGACATGATGTCCTTCATGACATCTTTCACCTGAGAGAGAAACCATGTCCGCCTATGACGTAAAGCAGCTACTGGAATCGAGTCCTTGAATGAGAACTATTTCATTACTTAACCATAGGGATCACGTCACTGGTGATTCAATTTATTTCAAATTTCCCTTTATACAGCGATTATTTTGAAGTACTAGGATTTAGAAGGTGATTTTTTACTTCACCATTATACATTACATACTTTCTATATCTTAACAATACTCATATTAGATTGTACAATAAACGTTACTTTCATAGTCCCTAAAAGAGTAATATTTTAATACTATACATTTACAAAGAACTTTTGATAGAAAAGCAACTGTTTTGATTTTCTACAAAATATAAGGATGCAAGGAAGACTTTTTTGATTGAATGCAAAATCTAAGAATGAAGTAACTTTCCCGATTATAATCAAGAACTAATATTGCACAGTATTATTCTAAAGAAATACATGTGTTTTAAGGAAGTGCTCAAAGAATGATGTGGACATGTCAAAAGAACACAGAGCTGATTTAAGGGGGGGGGTCAATCACATGGGCCAAATTTAGTATAATTTAAGCGTCAAAATCTATTTTCATAAAAGGGTAATATGCTAATTAGACCGGATCGACCAGACGTCTTCTGGATGTCCTTCTAGACATCCTTCTGGACCAAGCTGGGGTAGCTGAGAGGGCCAAGGGCAGCTGAAAGGGCTGAGGGCAGGCTGCAACCAGCAGTAGCAGCAACAACTTGGTGATGGGGGCAGCAACCTCCCCCTGATTGGCCCAGTTGCCTCCCACAGAAGAAGGCCAGACTGCAGCTTAGGCCCATGGGGAGCAGGCCTAAGCCATCAGTAGGACTTCCCCTGAGGGCTCCCAGATCATAAGAGGGGGCAGGCCGAGCTGAGGAACCTCCCTTCCAGTGCATGAATTTTCGTGCACCAGGCCTCTAGTAAATAATAATAGGAAAAACTTACAGCAGATTAAATACGTAAAAATCCTTGAGTGTACACTGCGTGTACAATGAATGAATAAAAAAGTAGATGAACAGACAGATAAACAAGAGACATTGAAAACTCTTCCTTACAATGTAGAAGGAACAATGACATTAGAAATTTACTATTGGCCAAGCATCATAATAATAACTGATCAGCTAAGAATTATGAATGGATCTTAAAACTAATGGGGAAGATTTGATAAGTAGCTGGTTTGATAAGTAGTCTCCAAGTATATCTCACAAGACATTTTTTAATAACATAGGGCTGTCACGTTTGGTGGAGGCATAGGCAGATACCACATTACCCAAACGATGAACATTGACCCTGCCAGAACAAGCCTAATGGACAGTGTGTGCTTCCAGGTGAGTGTACTGAGAACAAATCAATGTCACTTTTGCGGCATTCCTACCCAAAATGAATAACCTGAATCTAATCATGAGAAAATATCAGCCAAACCCACAGAAAGGGAGATTCTACAAAATAACTGTCCAGCGCTCTTCAAAAATGTCAATATCATAAAACACAAACACTCAGAAACTATTCCGGATCAAAGATGATGAAAGAGACATGATAAGTAAGTTATAACTATTAATGTTATCGTACACATTTTATATTATGTTAATATATTGTAGTTATGTAAGAGAATTCCTTGATTTTAGGAGAATAATTTGTTTTCAAAAAATACACACTGAAGTATTTAGGCAAAGAGAAAACACAAATATAGACAATTATTAACCTTTGGGGAATCTGAGTAACAGTACCTGGAAATTATTTAAGCTATTTTAGCAATGTTTTGATGTCTGAAATTTTCTTTTTTTCTAGGCTAGGAAAATAGAGCAGTTCGTCGGTTTCTTCCATTCCAAACTGTTAGGCGTTGAAGTGTGCTCCTCCCCTCCCCACCCCACCCCCCCCCCCCCGCCCCGCAAAATTCTATGTTGAAGTCCTATCCCCCAGTACCTTGTAATGTGACTGTATTTAGAGAGTCTTGAAAGAGGTAATTAGGGTAAATGGAGATCATATTGGGGGAGGGGTCTCATCGAATATGACTAGTTTCTTAGCGTCAGAAGCAAAGATTAGGATATGACACTCAGAGGGAAGACCATGTGGGGACAAAGGGAAAAAGGACCCACAAGCCCAAGAAAGAGGCTGCAGGGGGGAAAAAAAAAAATCATTGCTGACACATTGATCTCAGATTTGTAGCCTCCAGAATTGGGAGAAAATAACTTCTGTTGATGAAGCCACCCGGTTTGTGGTGCTCTGTGATGCAGAGCTAAGAAACGAATACACAAATGACATCTTTTCAATGCCCAGTAATAAGTGATGAAAATCCCCCACCTGCCAGTGCAAAATGATGCTCCACAGCAAGCCCAGCGTCAGCTTGTGGTTTCCATCTACAATGTCAGTTCCTCCGATATTCACTAAATCCACCTGACACGATAAGAGAGAATAAAGGTTACATTAAAAAAAAAATATATATATATATATATATAGGACAAGTTCTTCAGGGAAGCTGAGGGTTTTGGTTGAGCATATCTGGACAGCCATACAAGTGAGTGATCAGAGAAATCAGGCAAACCTAAATCTAAAAAAAAAAAATGTGTTCCTTATACAATAAATCATTAATCAGAAAAAGAGTGACTACTTCACTCAGAGGAAAAGTTCTCATAAGGAAAATGTTTCCATAAAGGAGCTGAGGCCCGTGCACAGAGCAGGTGGCCGATTTGATTTCAACAGTAAATAATCCCGATGGCACCCACGTGGCCCCAGATCACCTAACCAACTTACATTGTTCTGATGTAAAACCTGCAGCACTCTGTTGACGTTATTTAAAGCATGCACCCTTGTGGAGCCACGTTCCTTCGGCTGGAAAACAAAACACAACATCAAGTGAGACAGTCCCTCCACAGCCTGACCAAAAACAGCACTGAGACGGACAGAGCACAGCAGCTCGGCATGGAGACCCCTCGGTGCCGGGAGCTCCGGCTGCTTGTCAGGCTGCGTGGGGGCTGGTGCTGGCGGTGAAAACTCCCCACTCCAGCACCTTAAGGCAGTCATTCCCTAGCTTGGCTGGACACTGACCCCTCCCAGGGAGCTTCCAAAAATACCAATGCCTTTTGGACTTAGTGAGTTGGATGCAGTGCAGGTTTGGAAGTTTTAGAATTCCCTGGTGATTCTAAGGCACAGACCAATTTGGGGGACAAAGCTTCTTTTCTCTAAGTCAGTCTGGGTGAAGGGAAGTTTAGAAGTCGCGTTACATCCACACTTCACAAGTGCAGACAGAGCAGGGGGACTCGGGGGCGCTATCCCAGGTTCCAGCCAGCATTGCCGGGGCCCACTGAGAAGGCAGGAATTGCCAGTTTGGAGAAAGGTGATCTGGGAGGCTTCTTCCTGCCTCACTGGCCAGGGAATCTTATCTGAGAGAGGGATCAGCCTCTTCAACAGGCCTACCCACCATCTGGAAGGCAAAAGGGAGAGTGTAGCACCCCCACGCTTTGGTAAGAAAGGAATTCATCTTTGGGAGTGCATCTCTCTATATAGCTCTTACAGTAATTCTACCTCTGGTGTTCAAGTCTGTATTCACAAAACTGCATCCTCTTCATTAGCAGAGCTATTTCTGTGTAAGTGTACAGTGCCTTGCACATAAAGTAACAGAGTAGGATTGGATGGGGAAATAAAATAACACTGAAAATCTGAATAAAAATAAATCTCATAGCCAAAACCGGTTTGGCTCAGTGGATAGTGTCAGCCTGCGGACTGGGAGGTCCCAGGTTCGATTCCTCAAGGGCATGTACCTTGGTTGCAGGCACATCCCCAGTAGGGGGTGTGCAAAAGGCAGCTGATCGATGATTCCCTCTCATTGATGTTTCTAACTCTGTCCCTCTCTCTTCCTCTTTGTAAAAAAAAAAAAAAAAATCAATAAAATATATATTTTAAAAAATAAATACATAAATAAATATCATAATTTGAACAGCCTTGTTTTAATATTTGTTAAATAACATTGAACCGTGTCTCTATATGCTCTACTATTCAAAACATTGTGACCGCTTTACTTTTCCATTCTTTATAATTCTCTACTGTGCTGTCCGAGAACAAACATTTGAGTCATTTTATCTTTGATAAACATATAGCACCCTCCCAGGAAACCTGCATATTGCTCTATCAAAACGTTCATTGAAACACTTTTTTTTTTTTTAACATCTGTATTTCAGCTTTTACATTTTGAGCAGCCCCTGTGGGTCCTCAAGTACCACTAACGCTGGGAGACAGGCAATGCCTGGGCCTGGTTCCCCAGGCTGACGCCTCTCACCAGCGATGCTCCTGTGAGGCCTTCCAGAAGATCGAGCAGCTTCCTTCCATCTTTGAGGTCTGTGAACATATCGCTGATGGGCGGCTTCCCACTCTGCATAAGAAACAGTAAAATACCACTTAATGCAGCCGCAAAAATTCCATACATGCCTGGCAAGCAAATGAATGGTTTATTTTTTTTCTAATGATCAGCTGACTATTCAGCTTTGCCTTGTATAAAAAGAACAAATACAAACACAGAGAACGTTGAAATGTCATCACAAATGTTGTGAGCTGAAGGATTTAAAGTGCATTATCTCCTAGAAAGGGAGCAAGTAAAGCTGGGGTCGGTGTCACTATGCCTTGATGATGATGGTATATGGTCCTGAGAAGGAATAGGAAGATACAGTGAAAATGTAAATGAGCCTCCAAACACCTGGGTGCAGAGGCCAATGAAAAGTGTGCAGGTCCTCAGTCCATCACTGCCCTTACGTTCATGGTAGGAGAATGTCTGTTTGCATTTCCATTATGGGAGCATGAATTTCAGCTCTTGGGTGCTTGGTCTGTATTGCTAGCCATTTCAGTACTGAATGATTAACATGCTTTGGGCTCTGTGTGGAAGCTCAGTATCGGTTCAGTGTTTTCCATCACAAAGCTTATAGGATTCTTAAACTCTCGTTCTCTCATCCCCGAGCAGCTTCCCCGCTAAACAGGCTCTGGTGTTTGGAGCCAGGAGATGCCACCGCATCCCAGGCGCATCCCATCCTGACAGTTGTGCGATCAGACAGGCTGTGTGCAGTAGGGCCATCACCACACGGAAAACCAGGAAGCTCCGCCTTAGTCCCAGTTTGACCATTAACTTGCTGGTGAAGCTAAATCAGCTACTGAACCTGCTTCTGAGTCACAGATTATAGTAAAGATCAACTAGTGTATACTACATGAAGGTGTCTGGAAAATGATCAAGTCCACTGTAGTTAATAGTCTATCATTCTATCACGTCAAATTATTCCCTTTTAATAAAAAACTGTCAGACATTAATAGTCCTAAATGCTTTCAGTAATAAAGATATCTTATAAGCAATAATTATTTTACTTTCTTCCCTTTTCACTTTAAAAAACATATGCAGAAAGTCATATGAAGAAAAATTTTACTCTGAGCTTGAAGTGGAGGAGGAAAGGGGGAGTCGTCTGAGGTTTCCAGAAACTTCACATTTATCCCCTTTACCTCTCCTCTTCATTCATTACATTTCTTAATGAAGTGCAACAGTCAGTCAACAAATGATTTCTAACATGCGGCTTTTCCATATGCTCTAAATACTCTAAGTGAGGGGAAGTATGGCCAAGTTTTCATCATAGAATCAGTGAAAAATAAACTATGACTCATTTGTACGTGAAACAAAGCTGCTCTTCACTTCCCAGTTCCCATTTTCCTGAGCAGCAATGGTGTCGGGGACACAAAGATTATCTCCCCGGACTGCAATAACAAACAGATTCGCAGGATGCAGGAGACGGGTCCAGAGGCAGATGTATCTCAGAAGGCTGAGCGAGGGGAAGTCACCTGCACATTAAAGCCCCCCAGCTGCTCTCAGGGAAAGCAAAGGCCAGAAGTGGCCTCCTCACCCGCAGCCTCTGACCTTCCCCGTCCTCCACCAACCAAAGCGCACAGCAACCTGCCACCAAATAATCAGATTCCGTCTCACAGGGAGGTGAACAACCATGGTCTCAGAGTGAAGAGACAAGAATAGAGGTCAAGTCCATGGGAGAAACAAACAGGGCAATCTAAGCACAGGAAGGATAGTAGGAAATAATGATGACAAGGACAGCTAAATAAGGTCCAGGCAGCATTGAACCTTTTTCAAATTCACTTTCCAGGTATAAGCAAGGTAATATAAAACAGCATAATATAAAATAAAATACATGCAAATATCTGTCCGTGTTACAACTAATTATGAATGCCCATCAATGACCTCAGTATAAACAAGAAAAGTTTCTTACCCACCGTATAACTCTGGCAAGTTACTTGTTTTTCTGTGTTTATTTGCTCATCTATTAAAAAAAAAAAACAATCAGTGTGGCTCAGTTGGTTGGAGCACACACTATGCACTGAAAGGCTGCCGGTTCCATCCCGGTCACGACACATAGCTTGGTTGCTGGCTCAGTCCTTAATGGGGTTGCTTATAGGAGGCAACTGATTAATGTTTCTCTCATACATCTCTCTCCCTCTCCCTCTCCCTCTCCCTCCCTCCCTCCTTCTCCCTCTCCCTCTCCCTTTTCTTTTTCTTCTTCCTCTCCCTCTCCCTCCCCCACCCCTTCTCTCTAAATTGGTAAAACATATCCTTGCGTGAGAATTTAATAAACAAAAATACAACTAAGATGGCAGATGTTCAATAAGTAGATATTGTCATTCGTCTCATAAACTCCTAACTTTAATATTTCTACTGGCATAAAGGCGCCATAAAATTTCAATAATGTCTGAAAGGATGGATAAAACAAATAAGTACTTATTCATTCTGGGAAGAAATGTAAAAGCAAGCTCTGACCCTGAGTCCATGGTAGTGTCAATTCATAGAGAAATATCTTCCAGGTCCTAAATTCACGAAAGGTACATCCCATTCAAGTCTAAGGAATGTGCTGACACCTGTGCTTTAGGTATGCACCATGAGATGGCATAATTCTGCAGAACATTCACTGGATTCCTCCTTAAGCTCAATTGCAACTCAACGGTGAAGTGGGAGGCGTTAACTAAGAGGTAGCATTAATTTTTCTGAATGAGACACTCTTTTCATCTCTCTCGTATACCATGCATTCATTCATTCATTTACTGAACAAATTTTGAGAAAGTTTCCCTGTGGAGCATTCTGTTGCAACAAAGATGACTGAGACCCAGTCCTGTCTTTCTAGAAGCCACTCACTCACACAAGGTCAGCCAATGCCTTTATTTTCTTTAAACACAAAAACGGTACCATAACAACAATTCTTTCTTCATTCTATTTCAAAATTTCAGACAACTATTGTTGGCAATCAATAAAAATATGTTTTGTGCTGTCACCTTATCATAGTACTTTCTCACACCACCCCCAAGGATGGTACTATCAGTGTGTACTCACTCCCATCTGCTAACTTCAGAAGAACCACGTGCAGGGCGGCCAAAGAGAACAAAATACAGCCTGTGACTCTCCTCTGGGAAGGTACCAATGCTCATACAAATCCAAAACTGTGTTTCAAAATTACACAAAAGCATAGCCATACTCACCCCACATATGGCCAATCAATACATAACACTACATATCCCCAACAAGCACAATTTGTCCCAGATGTGGATTGGGGGGAAACAGCCTAAGCCTAACAGGAAGTTCTACCTACAACCCGGAGAGTAACATCGGCAGGCGTGGTGATTCAGTGCTTTGTGCCCTATGGCAGGGATCAGAAAGTGTCTTTTGTAAAGGTCCAGTGAGTACCCGGGTTAGGTGCTGCTGGCCAAGGGGTTGGTCTCTACTGAAACCTCTCTATCCAGCTGTAATGTGGAAACAGCCACTGTCATTACATAAACAAGTAACCTGGTCGGAATGATGACTCGGTTCCAATAAACTTTATTTGTGGATTCTGAAATTTGAATTTCATATACCGTCCATGTGTCACAAAATATTTATCCTTCTTCTGATTTTTTACAACCACGTAAAAATATAAAAACATTCTTAGCTTGTGGGCCATACCAAAACAGAGTGGAAGCATGCAATGTTCTTCCATGTAGTTAAAGCAATCACTCAGACATGTTCTATGAGATTTACAGAGATTTGGCTGTATTATTTACTTGCAGTATTTGTTTCTTTATAATAGTACTCATGGCCCGTTGCAGGAAGGTTCCTGCAAAAGGGCTTCCTGCTGCGGTCGCTAGCCTGCCTGCTTTCCTTCCTTCTCCGCAGCCCTGCTTGCTTCTCCACAGCTTAGCTCCCTTCTGCAGGTTTGGCTTCTTTCTACACTGTCTTGATATGCAAATTAACTGCCATCTTTGTTGGGTTGATTTGCATACTTGCCCTGATTGGCTGGTGGACATGGCTTATTTAGCAGGGTGATGGTTAATTTGCACATTACTGTATTATTAGGTTAGATTTTAAAGTAAGGACGCTGAGACATAGAGATGACAACTGAGTCAGAACCTGGATGTGAAACCACAGAATGTGGTTCTGAACCCAGGTCCTCCAAGTCTGTGCTAAATTGCAATTAAAATTATAAGATCACAAAACTACAACATACAGAGAAGGAAATATTTCATCAGTCGGGAGCAGAGAACAGAGGAAGTTACATGCCATGACTTCCCAAAGAGGGCAACAAGGTATATGTACATCACATTTGAATGAACTCAAGCTCACGGCTTTCAAGCAGAGCTGGTGCTTTCAAAGGCTCTCACTGGGACCCGCCCTGAGAAACAGTTTGGGAATGTCAGAAGTCATCGTTTAATAAAAATAAAAGCATTCTTCTGGACAGTTAACCGCTTAATTTAGATTTTTTGTTCTTTACAAAGACATATTTGCAGAGATTTCTCTGACAATTTAATAATTCAATCAAATATTTGGCGAAAACCTCCTTTGTGCCTGGCCTTGCAGAAATGCCAAGTTCAGGTCGCCCTCCTAACAGGGTTTCCATAGTTTTCCAATAAACACAGAGTAATAGAAACAATCTTGAACTTGGAGCACAGACAAGCCTTTTCACATTTAACCTTAAAAAATAAAAAGGGCAACAACACTGTATGATTACAGAGACAGAAGCTGCAAGTGACCAACTCTGGTCGCCTCCCCCTGGGTCCCCTTTTTCCCAGTCCTTCTCTGCACTCCCTTTATGCCAGATTAAGTAAACTGATGCAATTCAGGTTCATCACAATTATAAAATGTGTAGCTTAACCCATGAAATAAAGACTGTATGATCCGGTGAAAGAATGAACACAGCATGGCTTTTGACTGAAAGCGGAATGAGTTCCATGAAATGCCTAAAGTCTTTAAACACCTTGACAAAGGAAAACAAGCAAGATGTGGTATGGTCACTTAAAGAATTAGGGAGTACAGGGTTTAATTTTTAATTTGCCCTTAAAAATTCATGGTGGTCACCACAAGATCTTAAGATTCCATTTAGAAGCTTGCATGGAAGGAGAGAGGGAGAGAAGAAAACAAAGGAGAAAAAGGGAAACAAGAGAAACAGATGGCTGGGGGATCACACTAATGTCACGTTACCTATAGAGCAATGATTTACACTGTTCACGGAGGAATCAAACCAATGAATGTGCATGTACCCTAAGAATGACAATATGCTACAGAACACAAGCTATACCACATGTTTTTCAGGGCATCTAGAGTCACACAGCAAGTAACAGAACTGTTACCTTGGTTTTGGTAAGTAGTCACTGAGACAGTGCTCATAAAACTGGAATGGTGAGGACCCTTATGTAGGGCTCACACACCTGGCAGCCAGAGGCAGGGCCACATGAGGACTCCATGGACAAATAACCAGGCAAGGGCTGCTGGCTGAGTAAACCCCAGCTCCATATCCACATCAGGCAAGGTCTGTAGGCAGACTGAATAGACAAATAGACAACACAGCTGATTCCAAGTATGCACACGTGGCAAAGCCGTGAAGACATTTGAAGAATGTGGCTCCTAAAAAGATGGGCTTCCGTGGTACCCAGGCGAGGCATTAGTATGGCATTGACAGCAATAGCTTAAAGGTAAATAAAGTACCTCTTTCTTTGTTTACTACAGGAGAGGCAGCGGCCTGCCCCTTCATTTCCTTTAGAGTGTCCATTTTAAAACATAACAGGCTCTGCAATCCCTCTTCGCACCCAAATTTTTGAAAATATTTACTTGAAGAATATATAAGTATCCCTATGTTCATTGCAGCACTATACACAGTGGACAGAACATGGAAACAACTGAAGTGTCCTGGGATAGATGATTGGATAAAGAAGATGTGGTACATATGTACAATGCACCACTACTCGGCCTTAAGAAAGGATGAGATATTGCCATTTGCGACATGAATAGATCTTGAGAATATCATCCTAAGCAAAGTAAGTCACACGGAAAAAGCTAGGAACCATATGATTTCATGCACATGTGAGCTATTAACCTGAAAGCAACAAACAAACACACAAGACCAACAAAAAACTTATAGACAGAGACAAGTTTATTGTGGTTACAAGAGGGAAAGGAGGTGGGAGGGAAGCAGAAAAGGGTAAAGGGGAGTCAAATAAATGGTAACAGAAGAATACGTGGCCTTGGATGGTGAGCACACAATACAATACACAGGTGATGTATTATAGAATTGTCTACCTGAAACCTATATAATTTGTTAACCAATGTCACCCAATAAATTGAATAACATTTTTAAATGGTAAAAAACAAAACCAAAAACATAATAGGCCCAATTTTTTTTTATCAGGGATTAAATTGCCTCTAATTTTCCAATTCAAGATAACAAACACATGAATGCTTCCTCAGGAGTCTCTCAGGTGCATCCATTTGCCCTCCAGGACATGAGTGACCACTGTTATTCCTTCTACTTGACCATATAGTCATGTGAAATTCTGTCCAGACTTTCCAGTCTTTTGCCAGTCCCTGCATGCGACTAGTCTGAACTGCATCTTCAATAATAAATTGTGTTTTCCCTGATTCTGTATTGAATAAAGGCCTTTTGGTTAGCAGGTTTGTTTTTAATGTCCCTAACAGGGAAAACAATAACAATGTCACCAGCACCCCAATAAGGCTCCCCTCATTGTCAGTGGCGTCTGGCTACCTGTAGCAATTGCAGCTAAAAGCTTCTTAGGCCAGGTATAAGGGGAAATGGGTCCAGTGCCCCCCAGCTCTGTTAAACAGAAAAAGCTTCTTTCCCCCAAAACTACCTCCCTTCACCAATCCTTTCTTATAGCTCACTGGCCCACACTGGATTAAGCCTACCCACCCAGGCTTACACTTTAAGATTGCTCCAGCCACTCTGTAGAAAGTGGAAGAAAGGGAATGGATAAGGTGGAGCACGGAAAGGAAGAACCAAATGGTAGGTTAATTCAATGATGCATATGTTCAGAAATAATTTTCCAAGAAAAAAAATTTAGTTTTGTTTGCAGGAGACAGAAGATGCATTTGGCCATTCTGGAGTAGAACCTCCAGGCACACATGAGAAGCAGTAGCAGAAGATGCAGGAGCCTGTGGGAGAGGCCCAGGAGTCAGAGGACAGGGCCTTTCCCTTACCAAGGGAGGCCGCCAGCAGAGAGGGGGTCCTTCCTCAGGCCCTGCCCCTACTGCCCTCCCTCCCCATCAGCCTAAAACGCCTGTATTGGATGTGACCAGCAGGAGGTCTGGAAGAGCTGGGGCAGGATGGATCTGAGAGATAAAAGGCAAGGACCACTTCACCTGGCATTTACCCAAAGCTGGCTCTGGGTGGTGAGTGGACAGAGTATAGTGATCCTGGAGGGGAGGAGCAGGTGAAATTGGGGGAGGGGGGTTCCCATGCTGAACAGAGCACAAGTAGGTGACTCTGCTCACTGCTTTCTAGGTGAAGGGTGAAAAAGGCATTTCCTCTTAACAGATTAATCCAAAACTTGATCATCAGTTTCAACGATTCAGCCTATAATACCAAATGTATTTAACAATTACAAATATGAATAAGCTCAGTCAAAATAATTTATTAGGTACTCAGTATGTACAAAATACAGTTTGTTAAATAATATTTATTTATTTTATTTAATTATTTACTTGTGTATTTATTTTAGTTTCACCAGAGTAACCAGGTGAAAGTGATTTTTGCAAGTATAGTGTTTGGAACCAACCAACAAACAAACAAATATCAAACAGAATGAAAACAAAACAAGCAAACTTACATAACATAGCCAAAACCTATCAGGAAGCTGTTTAGTAATATGGAATTCTTTCTATTGGCTTTTGAGAGGTACTGGTGAACAGACATAAACTGAAACTTCCTAAGGAGCCCCTTGAATGGTCATAGCCCCTAAGACACTTAGTTGAGTGTTTTATATGCCACACACATATTCATGAATATCAATCAATGGTAGACCCAGTGCGTAACTGTGGAGCTCAAATCTCTACTGGAAATGCTATTTATTGTCACACAAGGAAGCCTGGACAGTCGCCTTAACAAGACTTAAAAAAGGCTTAACCACCTGCAGGATGCTTTTGTTGCTCCTACCTCTACAAACCTCCCTACACATCTTTTCCCACTTCTATTTTTGTGACTATCAACTTCTAAGATGAAAAAAGGAGAAAATGATAGGCCACTAACAGCAGCATCCCACCATTTCCATAAAGAACACATTGGAATAGCTCTTCACATTGAAACCTATTTTAAAAATGCTCCAGATTTCCCCCTTTTCTGTTCTATCTATTGCAATGTCAAGTTTGGAATAGTAACAAATGAAAACTTGGCTCACCTTTGTCTTCAAAAGGGGAAAAGCAGAAATATGCCCAAACTCAAGTTCAGCATTTTTAAGTTTGCACATTTCTACCTCTAACCTTTATGTGTTAAACGTTGGGTTTGTTGTTGTTGTGTTGTTGTTTTGTTTTGTTGTGTTTTGCTTGTTTGTTTGTTTTTTATAATCACCTCACTAAACTGATGAAAGAGCATCAGCAATTTGTACATCTCAGCTC
Organism: Nyctalus aviator; assembly: GCA_036971965.1. Classification (NCBI taxonomy): domain Eukaryota; kingdom Metazoa; phylum Chordata; class Mammalia; order Chiroptera; family Vespertilionidae; genus Nyctalus; species Nyctalus aviator. Next base: position 3,630 of record JAPZQD010000113.1, on the reverse strand, counting down.
GGCCAGATGAAAGTCATCCAAAGGAAATGCAGGCTTAAAGTCAGAACACATTTCCCAACAGTGAAGCAACAAGGCTGGTCCCCCAGGAGACCAGCCACTAACAAACCAAAGGCTCTTCAAATTAGAGGGAACAGAACACTCATGCTTTACCCACCAGACAATGGAATCAAGTGGGCTTACTGAGCCAACACTTTCTTCTTCCATTTCTGTTTTAAAACATATATAATAGCACAGGCCAGGGATGCCACAAGTTTGGGGTACCTGCTAGGGTTTTAATTTAGCATTTCTAACTATAATCTTCTATAATGTTTCACAATAATGTCTCTATTTCTTAGCAATATGAGGCAAGCGATTATGATCAAGTGTGTCTCATAGCTAAAGGAATAAAAACTAAGAGACCTGAAAAAATTGGCTAATAAACTGCCAAAGGTCAGAAATAAATGAGCCACATATCCAGCAAGAAGCGCTTAATTTCCTAACACTTAGGTCCTTTAGATAATCATTTTCTTCTGAGCTTTTCAAAATCCAACAACCACAAGTTTTTCTATACTGTATGACTTCTCAGGATAATCAAACTTCAGTGAGATATTAACAAGGACTTCAGTGAGATATTAACAAGGATATATATATATATATATATATATATATATATATATATATATAGTGGATCTTAGTGATCCTATTTCTTTTATATAGTTAAAAATTGAAATATGGTTTTAGATCCATAGTATTCAGTATTCTCAAGCGCTTTTCCAAATCTCTTATTAAGGAATAAATTAAGCCATTTTTTAGTTTTAAAACTGATTTTCTTCACTCTAAATTTATAGGTGTATCCTATTTGAAGGATCCTACCTACTAGACAAAAGAATGGTACCTATTAAATCCAAATGGAGATTTAATAAACTTTGCAGCACACCTCCAAGAAACCAGGTAAATAAGAGACCTTTGCATAGTTGAATTTGTTTGTTTTTGTGAATAAATGCAGCAAAATCCTTGGTGCATTTTAATCCATGAACTAACAGAGTTTATGCCACTTTGCTCTTATTTCCACTATCTCTTTCCAATCTATCACTTCTAACTGCTTTATGGGCATATAGTATTAGGCATTTAAATATGTGTTTCAGTCACTGCCATTCGTTTATTTTTGAAGCCTATAAATACCCAGTGGGTGCTGGCTGGGTGCCTGAAGTTGTTTCAGTGAACCAAACAGAGAACCCTGCATTCAAGGAACACACCACCCTCTAGAAGAGGAGAGACAGATACTTTCAGATACAATTATTTAAATTACACTTATGATGAGTGCTTCAAAAGGTAACACTTTCAGAGTATAGAGCACACCACCCACTCTGGGAGCTCAGAAAGTGTCTTGAGTAAGTGAACAATTATGCTCAGGCAAGGAAGAGTAGCAGTTGGCCAGGAAATGACAGGGGAAGGAGTTGTGTACAAGCCATGGGAAGACTCTGGGTGGGGGGCAGAGCATAATTAAGAGGCAAGAGTACAGTAAAATGAAATTAGGAGTAAATTGGGGAGAGGGAGAGACAAGCTATTTAGGACCTTAAAAACCAAATACAAACAACAAGCAGCCATTGAAAGATTTTACTGAAAAGAAAGAGGCCATTGGGCTTACACTTTAAGATCACTCTGTAGAAAGTGGAAGGAAGAGGATGGACAAAGTGAAGCATGGAAAGGAAGAACCAGTTGGCAAAGTATTACAGGGGTCTGTGTGTTCAGGAATAATTTAAAAAAAACAAAAATGGTAAAGCTGTGGGTTTCATTCAAATGTAATATTAACATGTGTCAAAGACTTCAACTCATTAATTAATGAGGGAACCAGTAAGGTGTTAAAACTGGTTCAAAAGAGAATCCAAAATGCCATATGTTTATATAAAGGAAATGTGAAATAAATTTTTAATAGATGAAAAACTGGTCTCTCCATGGGGGCAATAATCAATTGCATTGCAAGCTACTTTATGTTTTTATGAATATGTATCATTTGCATGACTATCTACAAGTCACAGAATTGCAGAGCAACTCAAAAATAATGGATGGTAGATACCCTTTTAGCTGGCAGGGATCCTACTAATCTTTTCCGCCAATCTTTAAGTCTTTCACAGTTTTTCCTAAACCGGATAATGTGAATTGGCAAAAGGTGTCAATAAAGATGGAGAGGAAGAGACAATTGTTAAATATATAGGGTACTGGAATCAACAAGGACTTGACATTCAAAACTTTGGCCCGGGAGGAAGCCATGAAGTTTTAACTGTTTGGAGGAGTATAAAGCAAATTTCTAAATGGCAGAAGATGCCATGAGGGTCTGTTGGATTTCCTACACATAAGACCAGCCCTATTTCTCCAGAGGGGCCCACATCACAGGAAAGCAGAAGACTCGATAAAGAATTCTATTTTAAACGATATACCAAAGGGCATGGATAAAGTAGGAGTGACATACAATTCATCCCCTCAACAGGATTTTTTCCTTGTGCCAGCTTCTCAATTACCTAGTGACACCATGCTCAAATCCAGCCTTATATCAGCTCTGCGGGAGTTAAGCTGAGCAAGGAGTCTATGGGAACCTCCCAGTCTGTCCTTTTCCTGGTCACCAGTGTGGAATCAGTCAGACTTATGGACTTAAGACAGCCAGAAGAAAAAAATAAAAATAAAAATAAAAATAAATAAATAAATATCCTGTCTAATGAACAGGTAATATGCAAATTGACTGTCACTCCAAAACACAAGATCACCACCCTTATGTGGTCAAAGATGGCCACCACAGAGGGCCAACAGGGAAGGGCAGTTGTGGGTGATCAGGACAGCAGGGGAGGGCAGTTAGGGGTGACCAGGCTGGCAAAAGAGGGTAGTTGGGGAGGGGGTGGGGCGGAACCAGGCCTGCAGGGAAAGACAGTTGGAGGGAACCAGGTCAGCAGGGAAGGGCAGTTGGGGGAGACAAGGCCTGCAGGGGAGGGTAATTGGGAAGGAGGACAAGGCCAGCAGAGGAGGACAGTTAGGGGCAATCAGGCTGGCAGGGGAGGGCAGTTAGGGGTGACCAGGCCAGCAGGGGAGGGCAGTTAGGGTCAATCATGTTGGCCGAGGAGCAGTTAGGCATTGATCAGACTGGCAGGGAAGTGGTTAGGGGGTGATCAGGCTGGCAGGCAGAAGCAATTAAGGGCAATCAGGCAGGCAAACGAGCAGTTGGGAGCCAGCAGTCCTGGATTGTGAGGGGGATCCCAGATTTCAGAGGGTGCAGACTGGCCTGAGGGACAATCCCTCTCCCCTGTGCACTAATTTCATGCACCAGGCCTCTAGTGTATATATAGTATATGAAGTGTAACATATTCTTCTATTTCATTATATCCAAATAATAATAATTTCTTTGATACATTTGTTTTAGACTCATCCAAATTTCTTTTTTTGACATCTATTTCTTATTAGAAGTAATCTCAAAGAAATTGTTTCCAGGATCAGCTCAACTTTTAATACTGTTTCTCCAAATGAAACAAGCTTTTAGCTTTTGTGTCAATTTACATAACTTCAGCTTTTACTGAGTGGTAACATTACTTGGGCTTTTCAGTGTCTTGGCAATACTTACAAGACTTCTGGAGCAAATAACTTGCATGGGACTTAAAGCCCTGA
>JAPZQD010000112.1:0-17830 GCA_036971965.1 Nyctalus aviator | reverse complement strand
CTCTCCCCAATTTTTTTTTCCTCTGTCCGGAAAATCCCCAGACATTGTAATGTGATAGTCCCTGGCCTCCTGTAGTCTTATCCATGGTGTCCCAGTGGTTGTATTCTTGAAGCATTTAAATTGGGCAGTGATTAGATACTAGAGTGTGTGTTTTGGAAATGTGGGGGGGGGGGGGAGGGTTTGTCCCAGAAAGCATCTGCCCTTCTGAGATGGGTTTGGCTCAGTGGTGGAGTGTTGGTCTGCGGACTGGGGGTTCCCGGGTTAGATTCCGGTCAAGGTCATGCGCATTGGTTGCGGTCACATCCCCGGTGGGGGGTGTGCAGGGGGCGGTAGGTCGATGTTCATCTCTCATGGATGTTTCTGGCTCTCTGTCTCTCTCCCTTCCTTTCTGTAAAAAATCAATAAAATATACCAAAAAAAAAAAAAAAAAAAGAAGAAGAAAGAAAGCATCTGCCCTGTGGGTTTTTTTTTTTTTTTTTTTTTGTGTGTGTGTGTGTGTGTGTTTAAAATATGTTATTGATTTTCCACAGAGAGGAAGGGAGAGGGATAGAGAGGTAGAAATGTCAATGAGAGAGAAACATCGACCAGCTGCCTCCTGCACACCCTCTACCGGGGATGCGCCCGCAACCAATGTACATGCCCTTGATCGGAATCGAATCTGTGACTTTTCAGTCTGCAGACCGATGCTATAACCACTGATCCAAACTGGTTTCGGCATCATCTGCCCTGCATTTTAAGAGACTACTGTTGAGTAGCAAACACCCTGAGTAGCTTAGGAATTCATGGAATTTAAGGCCAAAAATAGAGGTCAAAAAATCTTTTGCTATTTTTGGAAGATGGGAAGGAATTGTATTTAAGTGATGCTCCAAGCTTTATAGATAGAAACTATTTTGTCCCATACTCCTAATTTGTTTAGATGCAGTAAGAAAAGAAACTTGTTCTAAGAGAAGAGAAACGGAGGTCTGGAGGTTCTGTTGGAAGCAGAATCTTGTGCTGTGGTTCTATAGTTAAGTTGATTTAGCATGTGATCAAGTGTGTGATGTAAGGGCACATTGTCTTCTTTTTACTGAGCGAGTTTTTCTTTCAGGTCATGAATGGATTTTTGTAGTTTTGCAAATATTGTGTTTGCCAATTCTGCACTGGCATCTGCCTGTTTGAGTTTGTGATACCGAAGTTTAATTTCTTCTTCCTATTTGTCCGCTAGGGCCAGCCCGATGGTTGAACCAGGCTGAGGTAGGGAAGTGGGAATTGAGAAAAGAAAGAAAGACAGGAAAGCATGGTCGGGAGGACTACAGGTAGCCATTGACAGACTGTAGCAGGTTTATTACATGCACAATGCTTTTTATGCACAAAACACTGAATGGGCTGAAGCCGGTTTGGCTCAGTGGTAGAGCGTCGGTCTGCGGACTGAAAGGTCCCAGGTTCGATTCCGGTCAAGGGCATGTACATTGGTTGCGGGCACATCCCCGGTATGGGGTGTGCAAGAGGCGGCTGGTCGATGTTTCTCTCTCATCGATGTTTCTAGTTCTCTATCTCTCCCCTTCCTCTCTGTAAGAAATCAATAAAATATATTTAAAAAAAAACAACAACAACACTGAATGGGAGGTCTTTTAAGAGTAATGTATTCTTTTTTCCTCTTAATCTCTAAGGGACAGAGCAGGAGGACAAATTCTTGGTATAGGCAATCTCAGTAAATATTAACAGATATCTTGGCAAGCTATGAAAGGTTGCTCTCATTATACTGATAGTCTCCATCCAAACAAGTCTGGGAAAACTTTTTGGATAGAGGACCAGCCTTGCTAGCCCCCTCTAATGCAAGGACCTTGTCAGCTTACACCCTGTCTGCAACATTTCTCCTCCTTTTGAGAATCCTTTTGAGAAGCATCCTTCAGCGATTTGAGTTTGTCGATGACATTGTTGAGTTGTTCTAGGTGAGCACATGTTAGTTCAGACACCTGGGCACGCTCCTGTGCTTTGTCCAGCTGGCCCTCCAGGATGGCCAGCTTCCGAGCTACTTTTTTGTATTTGCGGTCAGTCTCCTTTGCAATGTTTTGCCTATCTGAGATGCAAGTCCTAGATGTCCATGTCATCCTCCTCTTTCCGGTCCCAGTTTTGTATCCCCTTGCTTCCTGTGTCGCTGTCCTCGGCAGCCTTTTGTGCTTCTTGTAGCTTGTGCAGGGCCATGGCAAGTGTTTCTTGAGTCTTGTGTAACTCGTACAGAAGGAGCTGGATGTGTGTATTGAGAGCTGCCACGCACATGTCCTTCTTCTTTCTCATGCCACTCAGATGTTTTTTGGTTTATTGTTTGATCCCTTGCGAGTAGGGTAGGCAAGAAATAGTGGGTGCGTGTCCCTGATGTGGAAGTTTGTATGTGTGTGATGCTTGTTCATGCCTGTTCTGCGGTTTGTCTTTTAGATGAAAGAAGAAAATGTGTTTGTGTGTTATGAAGCAGACACACCTCTAAGAGGGTCCGTTGTGTGAATTTGACAATTTGTGGAAGTGAGAGTGGGAGAAGTGTTGTGAAGCCACTAGGCTGTGGATGTTGTAGGCAGGTTTTTGTGAATGTGAGGGAGTGTCGAGAAGGTGAGGAGTGCTGTATGTGGTAATTGCCATGATTGCGCCTGATGGAATTTGTTATTTTGTGTTTTTGTATTAGGTAGAGTTTCTGATGTGCTTGTACCGTGAAGATAGTGTGGTTGGCTGAGGAAAGGTGCAATAGCTGTGAGGGTTTTTTTTGTGCATGAAAGCGATCCTCTGGTGCCATGTTGTGGGGCCTGAAGGAATCAGACATTGTGCTTCTGTCCTTGGTGTTGAAACTTGAGGTCCGCCAAGGTGTGTGTGGGGAAAAAAGGCCTAAAAGGAAGGTAGGCAATCGTGGGTGCTGTCTAGGGGTGCAATGATTGGTTTGTAGAATGTATTGAAGTGGCAGGTGTGTATTTGTGATTAATAGCGAATAAGGCAGGCAGCCATGGACCTGGAGGCTGTGATTGTGGAGGCAGTTTTTTTCTGTGTGTATTTATTTATTTAGTCTCTGGAAGGCAATGCTGTCCCTGATGAGGCCGTATGTACCTTAGAGACAGCTGATATAGGGGCAGTGTGTTATTTGTGAGTGTTGTTGATGGTAGACACATGCTTTTTTTTTTTTTTAACCCAAATGTGTTAAAAAATTGTTGTGAGTATTTTGTTGTACAAACGTGTTTTTTTAAAAATGTATTGGAAAGTTATTTTCTTATTCGGTAATGTAAGAGAGAGGAGGAAGAAATCTCCATAGAAGCTGCTATAGAATCCTTCATGAGGGAGAATTGGTATTTGTGAGAGTTCTTGTTGTGGGTTGTGTAACCCTTCTCTCCAATGGTTGCCAAGTGGTTATCTGTAGGTTGTTGTATCTCAATTTCCTGTGAGATGACTGAGCGGCACCCTGAATGAGATGCCCCCTCCCCTCCTCTTTTTTGAAGTGGAGAGTGTTGAGCTGTGTAAGTTGTAAGTTGAAGGTGTGATGAGTGAACAGCAGAGGGATGGTGGTGCTATTGAGTGTTTTAAATGTGCCATTGCAAGCCGTGTCTCTCAGGCGCCTTTAGTGTGAGCGAAGGTGTTGTCCTTGTGGTGTTTGCATCACTTGAGATCCGTATTCTTTTCAGTAGAATTTCTGTTATTGTAAAGTGGCCTTGATATGTCTTTTTCCATCTGTGAAATTTATCACCGTGATTATTGGTGAACTTTGTGACAGGTGTGACATTGAAAGTCCAATATAATTAATTGTTTGAAATTAAATGCATTAACATTTGACTGAGAAGGAAAACCGCTTTAAAAATAAAAAAAAACTTAAAAAAATTTTTTCTTATGTTTTTCTTAGATAAAATGTTGCTTTCTAGTCTGCTTTATCCTGTTTAAAAAATGATGAAAGTAAACTTAGCTGTATGACCTTGTAGGCCGGAGACTAGATATGCCCATAATCTCAGTGCCATGCCAGGTCCATTTTTTAATCTGATAGAATTGCGTTGTTTTCAAAGCCAGTATAGAGATAACCACTAAATGCACCTAGGGCTGGCTCTTTAATAAAAAGGGAAGCTCTGCTTGTAGCTTTGGTTAGAATTTTAAATCATTTTATCTAAGCCCATCGCGCGATGACTAAACTAAGTCTCTTCAAACGCTCCTTCTGCATTGTTTGATTGTTCTAGAACAGGCGGTTATGTGTCTGAGAAGTCTGATGTTGTGTTAAAATGTTTATTTTTTAATTGCATTTGTAACGGTCGATGTCTTTTATTGTCTGTTCAGGAAATGAGTCCCTTAGGTTTTTATGTCTGTGTTTTGTGTTGTGGAGTTTCTGTGATTTTTCGTTGAGCATGATGCAGTAGCTTGGAAAGCAGCAGAAAGGGCCCATTTTTGGGCTGGGCAGGGCAGTTAGTCTATTGTTTCCAGAAGTGTCTGTGTGGAGGGTGTTACTGATATGCAAACTGATATGCTGTGTTTCTTTCTGGCAATCCAGAAAGGGAGTATCAGATGGGCCATTGTGAAGAAAGCCAGGTGGAGGCTTAATGCTAAAGGGCTGTGCTGTTGAAAAGGCTGGAAGTTGTTTATATTTGCATGATAATGAGTCGTTTGAAAAGGGGAGGAAGTATCCAGCTAGGCTTTGTGGGTGTGGATCAAGCCCTCTGTCAGGTGGGCCCTCCTTTACTTCTTTGTAGGTGTGTGCGACTAGTGTTTTGTATTGGGTTGTGTTGTTGGTCGTGAAGGAGCGTGGAGGACGCTTTGTGGTGTGTGTGTTGTTGTAGGACACTTGTGTGTGCGTGAGTCGTGAGTGTAGGCAGGTGTAGGAGGAGCCAAGCACCCACATAGGGCAGGGCTGACAGAAGCCAAAGCTGTAGGCTCCACCCTGAAACCCCGCCCCATCGAAGCAGAACACACAGACTTTTAAGGCTACCAACTCAGGAAAGCTGCGAAAATGCCAAGATGAAATAGATCACAGACGAAAGAAATGGAGGACAAAAAGTGACTGGATATAGAGTTCAAATTTACGCTTATAAGGTTTTTCAAGAAATTCCTAGAAAAGATGGATAAGACCTATGAGGATATGAAAAGGGATCAACTAGAATTAATAAGGAATCAAGGCTTGGGGAGAATAGGAGGTGCCCGGGCTTTTCTGATATAGTGTCCCTTACCAACAGTGTCTTTGACATTATCGTCATGCCCCACCCCCCCTTATCATTTTTCCCTTTGTGCATAATTGTTGTCATTGCAGGACAAGATTCCATTCAGCTATCCTTTCTACCCCATGGTTGGATAGGCACATATGAGCAGGTTGAGTCATTTGTGCCCTCTCCCCCCATGGTGGCCCTTTTACTACTTAGTGGTCTTCCCAGTTTTCAGCAGACAAAAACCTACCCACCCATTTTTGTGAGGAAGCCCATGCTGTTGTGTTGAGTTGCCGAAGGTATTTCCTGTATGTTTGTCTGTCTGGCCCTTTTGCCAGCTCATAGCTAAGATATTGCTTCTGTCTGGCACATTTGCCAGCTCATAGTCAAGGTTGCTTCTGTCTGGCATCCATGTCAGGTCGTCATGTACATCTTGCTTCCGTCTGAGATGGATGCCAGCTCATATGTTGGCCCCATGTACCCAGACATCCACCCATCCAGCCAGGTAATTACTTACTCCCTTCCCCCGTCCAGCCACCCACTCTCGCACCCACCCACACCCACATAGCCAGCCAGAAGACAGCCACCCACTCAACCATCCACAGATCTAGCTGTGCAAACTCACTGAGACCCCATTGTTTGAAATTCAATGTGGTGCCTTTCCTTTCCCTTCCAGTGCCCACCCTGCCATACATGGTGGTGACCTCCCCTGTGCCATGTTCGGAGTCGCTCATATTTGAAGAAAGCATGGACACAAACATCGGTGGGGTCGGGGGCAGAAAACCAGAAGGGCATACACATGTGACGGAAAGTCTCAGGGGGTCTCGGGAAGGTACATGAAGGACAAGGGGTTGGGGAGAGCTCAGTCTGTCTGGGGTTGTGCAGGGTGTCTGGTTTTTCTTTCCCATGGCTCATTTCCTGAGCTCCTGGGGAATGGGTATTACAAAGCAGGGCATCACTCTCCCTCCTGGGCACTACAAAGCATTACATCACACTTCCTCCCTCCTTGTCCATGGCACCCACTGGCTAGGGTGTTCTGTGGTGATTGCTGTGGTTTCCGAGCCAGGTGCACCTCCATGGAAATTTCTCAAGTAGTTCAGCACTCCCCAGTAGCAGCAGCAGCGCACATACAATCTTCTGTAATTCTTTTTCCTGTGAATTGGAGAGGGGTTGCGTTAGTGAGGTTGCCTTCCATGCATTGCATGCTGTGTTCCTCACAGTGTTCAAGCCAACCCATGAAACATTTTTTTTGTAAGCTTGGGAGACAGTCATTGCACAGCCTTCACCTAGTTTCCAAATGCTATCTCTTTTCCTGATTCCTTAAGCCCTCTTGTCCTTTATTTCAATCCCCCAACAGTCACCAATTTACTGGTCTCTTGCACGTGCCTAATTCTTCCCAGGTTTCCTGCCAGGGATGTCTTCTTCCCCCCTCTCCACCGAACTGTTTATGTGAGGAAGTACCGCAACTTTCCAGCTACTTCCCAGCAATGCCAGTCAAGTTTTCTCTGAATGCTTCACCTACTGCTGGCTTCCCGTGTGCATGCTACTTTGCTTTGATCCCAGGGAAAATGGGTGTTTTCTCTGCTGGGTGGGTGGAATGGATCCTCCCACACCTCGCCTTTCCCATCCTAGTGCCCCATCCCCATCACATCGCCCTGCCAAGAAACTTGCAGCCAGCACCGCTCTCCCCTTAGTCTCATGTGTTTGCATGTCTCCTGCCTTGGGGGCATGCTTTAGCTCTTCTTAGTGTAGCTTGCCCTCCTCCATCTGCAGTGAGAGAGAGTAAGTGCATGCACTCATCTGTTAGTGCAGGTAGTAGGTAGGTCCTGGTTTCCGAGTGAGTGGTGTGTTGCGGTTTGTAAGAATGGAACTTTTTTTTAAAGAAGCTGTCTGTTTTATCTCAACTCCCCAAGGTCCCCCGACAGAGATGTGAACATAACCTTTATGACTAACCTAGGAAATAGCCCTGAGCAAAGAGTTAGCAATGCAAAACAGTGCTCTAACAGTTAAGAAACACAGGGTGGGAGATCGCCAGATGAGACTGTTGACTAAACTTAAGCCTTGTCATAAAACATGTTATCAACGAGCCCAGATCCCTTTGGAATTCCCTAGCGGCTTTGTTCCCCTCTTCCTCCTCCGTGTGTGATCCTCCCACTCCCCAACGTGTGGTTTTTGCCTTTATAAACTTGTAAGACTTGCTGTTCGGGCTCAACTCCTCGGCTCCTGCGTGAGTTACGAGTTGAGCCCCAGCATGCTGGAATAAAGCCTCTTGCTGTTTGCATCAAGTGATGTCTCCTGCGGTTGATTGGGGTCGCCGTCAGTCCGTGAGACAGAGTGAGGGTCTCCCTCTGGGGGTCTTTCATCTTAGGGGCTCGTCCGGGATTTGACGACCACCCCTCATCCGCGGAGTCGACCTTGGAGGTAAGAAGGGGTACCCCGAGGTCGTCTGTCTTTGTCTTGTATTTTGTCAGTGGGTCTGGCTCTGTGTGCGCACTTTCGGTTTCGCAGCCGTTCGGCGACTCGTGAGAGTGGTTGAACAGTGGTCGGTAGACGTGCCTGGAAGGCCACAGGTTGCAGCCCTGGGGGACGCCCCAAGGGTGGAGGAGAGCCAGGGACGCCTGTTAGTCTCCTACTGTAAGGGCGCTGATCGGGTCCAGCTGTTGGATCGGAGATTGGCAAGATCGCGCCCATCTGGTTCTGTTGCGTGTTTGTGGAGGACTAGGTGGGGTAAGTGGGTCCTCGTGTCTGTAGTGTTTCTGTTATTTGTGCTCCTGACGACGTACGAACTGACGATGGGACAGACTGTGACAACCCCGCTTAGTCTGACATTAGACCACTGGACTGAAGTTAAGGGAAGAGGTCGCGACCTATCAGTTGAGATCAGGAAAGGTCCATGGCGGACCTTCTGCTCCTCAGAATGGCCTACTTTTAATGTAGGGTGGCCAACAGAAGGAACCTTTGACCTATCTGTTATTTTTGCTGTTAAGGAGATTGTTTTTCAGAAAGAACCTGGAGCTCATTCGGACCAGCAGCCCTACATCGTGGTCTGGCAGGACTTGGTGCAAAATCCACCTCCCCCATATCCTCTTGCCTTGGTTCCTGTAGGTGGTCAGGGAGACCCGGAGGTGGAACCGGCCCCTGCCCCCTCTGCTCCCCGAAACGAGTCTCTGCCGGGGCCTGCACAGGGTACCAGGATCAGCCTCATAATGACTCCCGACACCACCGTCGCCCTTCCCCTAAGGGCTTATGGGACCTCCGCCAGTGGCGACGGATGGCGGACTGGCTCCTCTTCAGCCTCTCCAGTACTGGCCTTTTTCCTCCGCGGATTTGTATAACTGGAAGACTAATCATCCCCCCTTTTCAGAGAACCCCCAGCGCTTAACCGGGCTGGTGGAGTCCTTAATGTTCTCTCATCAGCCCACATGGGATGATTGCCAGCAGCTACTACAAACTCTTTTCACTACTGAGGAGAGAGGATTCTATTGGAAGCATGGAAGAATGTACCTGGAACAGATGGACGACCCACCCAGCTTCCCAACATCATTGAAACAGCCTTCCCCCTTTCCAGACCTGACTGGGATTTCAACCCGGCAGAAGGTAGGGAGCGACTGACAGTCTATCGCCAGACTCTAGTGGCTGGCCTCCGTGGGGCAGCGAGACGTCCCACTAATTTGGCTAAGGTAAGAGAGGTTATACAGGGGGCCACAGAACCCCCGTCAGTATTTCTTGAGCGCTTAATGGAAGCTTTCAGGCGCTACACCCCATTTGACCCTACCTCGGAGGGGCAAAGGGCTTCCGTAGCTATGGCTTTTATAGGGCAGTCAGCATTAGATATTAAGAGAAAGTTGCAGAGAGTAGAAGGGTTACAGGATTACACCCTACAGGATTTAGTCAAGGAGGCAGAGAAAGTGTATCATAAGAGAGTAACTGAGGAGGAAAAAGAGCAAAGAAAAGAAAAGGAAAGAGAGGAAAGAGAAAACAAAAGGGATCGTAAGCAGGAGAAGAACCTGACACGGATTTTGGCCACAGTAGTAGGTGAAAGAGGCCAGGAACAAACCCAGAGCAGGGCTAAAAAGTCAGGTAACCTGGGCAACTGCACCCCATTAGACAAAGATCAGTGTACCTACTGCAAGGAAAAAGGTCACTGGGCTAGAGAGTGCCCTAAGAAGAAAAAGAACAGGTCCTCCAAGAAAGTGTTAGCCCTGGAGGAAGAAGATTAGCGGGGAAGGGGCTCGGAACCCCTCCCCGAGCCTAGGGTAACACTAGAGATGGAGGGGAATCCAGTTGAGTTCCTAGTAGACACTGGAGCTCAACACTCGGTCCTACTCGAGCCGGCTGGATCCATCTCCCACAAGAAATTGTGGGTCATAGGAGCCACGGGGCACCAGCAGTACTCATGGACTACCCGAAGAACAGTAGACTTAGGAACGGGACAGGTAACCCACTCGTTTCTAGTCATCCCTGAGTGCCCTGTGCCTCTACTTGGGGGAGATCTCTTAACCAAAATGGGAGCCCAGATTACCTTCACCCTGACGGCCCGGAGGTGACCCAAAGCAAGAAAATGGCTACCGCCCTGACCATACGTCTAGATGATGAACATAGACTTTTTGAAGAACAGGGAGCAGAGGTAAATCACATAAATGACTGGTTGAACAGGTATCCGGGGGGCATGGGCCGAGACGGCTGAAACAGGACTAGCCTCAGAAAGGCCGCCCATGGTCATAGAGCTTAAGGCCACTTCTACTCCTGTGGCTGTACGCCAGTACCCCATGACTAAGGAGGCCCGGGAAGGGGTTAGGCCCCATATCCAGCGCCTCCTTCAGCAGGGCATCTTAGTGAAGTGCCAGTCACCATGGAACACTCCCCTGTTACCTGTTAAGAAGCCCGGCACAGGAGACTATCGCCCGGTACAGGACTTAAGGGAAGTGAACAACCAGGTGCAGGATATCCACCCCACTGTACCTAACCCTTACAACTTATTGAGCTCTCTTCCCCCGGATCATATTTGGTATACTGTCTTGGATTTAAAGGATGCTTTCTTCTGCTTGTGACTGCACCCTTCCAGCCAGAGCATCTTTGCATTCGAGTGGAGGGACCCTGACTCTGGGACTACAGGCCAACTGACCTGGACCCGCTAACGGTCATTGCCCCCCACTCTTTGGAGAGCATCATCAGACAGCCCCCTGATCGGTGGTTGTCCAACGCTCACATGACGCACTACCAGAGTCTCCTACTGAATGGAGACAGGATCCAGTTCGGACTGCCTGCCATCCTCAACCCAGCTACCCTATTACCTGACACGTCCACCCAGGGGAGTGTGCTGCATACCTGTCAAGAGATACCGGCAGAGGAAACGGGGACTTGAAGGGACCTCCGAGACCAGCCCTTGCCAGACGCTCAGCTGACCTGGTTCACTGATGGAAGCAGCTACATAATAGAAGGTAAAAGGGTGGCCGGGGCGGCGGTAGTAGATGATGAGCAAGTTATCTGGGCAAGCAGCCTGCCTGAAGGGACGTCAGCTCAGAAGGCCGAGTTACTAGCTCTGACTCAGGCCCTACAATTGGCAGAAGGGAAGAAGATTAACATCTACACTGATAGCAGGTATGCCTTTGCTACTGCCCATATCCACGGGGCTATCTACCGGCAGCGGGGGCTACTGACCTCGGCAGGGAAGGAAATCAAAAATAAAGAAATTTTAAGCCTGTTAGAGGCCGTCCACCTTCCTAAGAAAGTGGCAATTATTCACTGTCCTGGACATCAGAAAGGAGGGTCCAGGGTTGCCGGAGGGAACCAAAGGGCTGACAGAGAAGCCAAGCAGGCGGCTCAGGGACTCAACATCCTATCCTTGTCTGGGGAAAAACTGAGGTCTCACCCTGAGGATACGGTATACCCCCTCTGTCAGGAACTTTGATTATTCAGAACCAGACCTTGAGAGAATGGACAGATTAGGGTTTCGCCTGGAGACTCCAGAGGGGATCCGGGAAACCTCAGAAGGAAAAAGAATCCTCCCTGAAAAACAGGCTATCATTTTCCTCAGACACCTTCATAAGCTAATTCACCTGGGCCCAAAACATTTAAAAACTATTGTCCAGTCTTCACCGTATTATGTCATGAACCAAGGAGAACTCGCAGATACAACTGTAAAAGGATGCAAGCCTTGCCAGATGGTGAATGCCTAGCCCAGCAAACTTCAGCAGGGCAAACGGCTCTGAGGAGACCACCCTGGGAGTTACTGGGAGGTAGACTTTACTGAGGTAAAACCAGCCAGGTATGGATACAGATACTTATTGGTATTCATAGATACATTTTCAGGATGGGTTGAAGCCTTCCCTACCGAGAAAGAGACTGCTCAGGTGGTGGCCAAGACAATACTAGAAGACATCTTCCCGAGATTCGGGGTGCCCAAGGTAATCGGGTCGGACAACGGCCCTGCATCTGTTGCCCAGGTAAGTCAGGGACTGGCCAAAATCCTGGGGCTTGATTGGAAATTACATTGTGCTTATAGGCCCCGAAGCTCAGGACAGGTAGAAAGAATGAATAGAACTCTAAAAGAGGTCATGACTAAATTATCCTTAGAGACTGGCATAAAAGACTGGACAGTCCTCCTTCCCTTTGCTTTGTTTCGGATCCGCAATACCCCTGGCTCCCTCAAGCTAACTCCTTTTGAAGTTCTTTATGGGACTCACCCTCCACTCATTACCATGCAGCACTTTTCTTCCCCATAATCTTACTCCTCTCAATCTCTGTACACCAGATTAAAAGCCCTTGAGGCTGTGCAGAGGGAAGTGTGAAGTCGGTTGGCCGAGGCCTACAAGCCTGGAGACCTGCAAGTACCTCATCAGTTCCAAGTCGGAGACTCGGTGTACATTCGGCGCCATCGTGCTGCCAGCTTGGAACCGAGGTGGAAAGGACCATACATAGTGCTGCTCACGACTCCAACTGCAGTAAAGGTCGATGGCATCGCCGCCTGGATCCACGCTTCACATGTCAAGCCCGCACCACCACCTGACCCAGCGTGGAAAGTGGAAAAAAATGGACAACCCCCTCAAGCTCCGCATTCACCGTGTTCTTGCTCCTGTTAACGCACTTCCCACTGATAAGTAGTCCTAACCCTCATGCCCCCCAATGACTAACATGGCAGGTCCTCTCCCAGACTGGAGATGTAATAAGGAAGAATGCTGTTTTTACATAGATCACTCTAGTGTAATATATATATAAAGACAGAAGTTCCATGATTAGAACTTGCCAAAAAGCAAATGGGGGAATGTAAGAATGGAACTTTTTTTTAAAGAAGCTGTCTGTTTTATCTCAACTCCCCAAGGTCCCCCGACAGAGATGTGAACATAACCTTTATGACTAACCTAGGAAATAGCCCTGAGCAAAGAGTTAGCAATGCAAAACAGTGCTCTAACAGTTAAGAAACACAGGGTGGGAGATCGCCAGATGAGACTGTTGACTAAACTTAAGCCTTGTCATAAAACATGTTATCAACGAGCCCAGATCCCTTTGGAATTCCCTAGCGGCTTTGTTCCCCTCTTCCTCCTCCGTGTGTGATCCTCCCACTCCCCAACGTGTGGTTTTTGCCTTTATAAACTTGTAAGACTTGCTGTTCGGGGCTCAACTCCTCGGCTCCTGCGTGAGTTACGAGTTGAGCCCCAGCATGCTGGAATAAAGCCTCTTGCTGTTTGCATCAAGTGATGTCTCCTGCGGTTGATTGGGGTCGCCGTCAGTCCGTGAGACAGAGTGAGGGTCTCCCTCTGGGGGTCTTTCAGGTTCATCCATTTCTTCTGGGTGTATTTCCAGGGAAGGCATTAGGCACGAGCCCCGGCAATGTTTTTTTCTCATGGGACATCCACCTGTTTTAAAGAAATGCATTATCATCAATTCCCATGTTGTAACAAGTAATCTTTATTAATGTCCCCTAACAGGCATCCGCACTCGCTTTTTAAAGCCAGGAGCATGTGTCATTACTGCTTTCCCCCTTTCCAAGAAGTTATCTTTCCTTACTTTTCCTGGTAAAAGGTGGCGTTTTCTGCATTACTTTCTTTCTCCCTAGGTCCTGTCACACAGGGGTGGGGTTTGGGGGATGTTAGCAGAGGGAGCATGCAGTTAGGTGGGGTATGTGAACACAGAATGGAGTACATGCAGGCAGTGCAAAGTTCAGATGAGGAGGGCAAGGTGGAGGCATGGCAATGGAGCCTTTTTGCTTACCCGTTTGTGGAGTCCTCCTTCCTTGGTGCTCCTATGGAAGTTCTTTGTCTTCCTGGTCCCCAATTTCTTTCCCGCGCACATTAGTATTCCACTTCATTACTTCTTTGCTTGTCTTCCTCATTACAGGCGTGTGCAAGGCATGAGTTTGTGTTCCTCAAGCAAGGCCTGCCTAATTTTCACATCGCCTGCTTTGCTTTGAGGGCAATATGTTTGTATCCTGTTCTTTAAGTGTCTTGACTCAGGAAATCCTAACTCTATTTTACATTTTATTATTGTTTATATCGTTATCAACATTATCATCATCATCATTCTCATAATAGTTGTTATTTTTCCAATTTTGGGGGTGACTGTTCTGTCTGTATTTGCTGGGGATCTTATGGCATGCTTCCCCCAGTGTGCTGCTTCAGGGTCCAGCTCCAGGAGGGTGTTGCCCCTCTCTGTCGTAATGTAACCCTGGTAAATGCCGTGTTTTCTCGCCCAGCCGTGTGAAACGGCCTCCGTTTGGCGGAGGAGCTGGCCTGCTAGGAGGCCTTATGGGCGCTCCGAGCACTTATCCTGCATGACGAGTTTCCCCTTGGGGAAGCATGCTGTGCCTGGGGAGGCCCTCTCTGCTCTCACAGATCTTCCGTGTCCCTTAAGGGCACCCAGAAGTCCCTCAGGAGGGAGTATGTGGAAGTCCCTCCTGGGAGCAGGGTAGCTCTTATTCATAGGTGCCTGGCTTCCCTGCTCCCAGGCTCATGCACTCAGTCACATTCATCATCCACAGCTATGCTCATGCCTCCGCATATTAGTCTGGCTGGTTTTCCCCATGGCTGTTCATGTTAGCCCCCTTCAACCCTATTATCTACTTTTGAAGCTAGTGACGGACAATCCCGGCATTTTATGGCAAAAAGAAATGCAGTTCCTCCAGTAGGCAACTCATCCAGGTTCACCTTAAGGGGCGGTGGATAGTGGGGCGCAATGTGCCCCAAGGCTGGATCCTGGCACCGAGGGTGAGTTGCTCAGGAGTCTTCCCTCAACTGCGGGGAGGTGAGCGTGACATGCTTCACGGTCCTTGCACACTTTCCCGAGTTTCTCCAAGGTGGTGTTTCCACATCAGCAAGTAATCCCAATGAGTAGGAGTGTGGTACTTGGAAAAGGGAATGTAGGTTTAGCGCCCTTCTCTTATATCTGCTCTTCAAAGGGCAAGGGCGTCACTGCTTTCCCTGCTCTTCATTGGATGGCGCATTCACGGGGTTGGGCAGTGTCTCTGGTAGGGAAGGACAGGCATTGGGTGCAGAGCAAGGTGATTAATGGATATTATTTTCTGTTGCAGGGAGGGTGCTTCGCTTGGCCTACTTGACCGAGATTGACTTGATATCCTTAACTAAGGGTGACTCCTCCTGCGCCTTTTGTCTTGCACAGTTTTGTCCTCAGGGTTTTTGAAAGAGGGAAGTAGGCACTTGCCTGGTTTATCAGAATTCAATGAAATTTGTTGAGGGTGGGAAGTTGCCCCTTGTGGAAGGTTTCTGAATTCAATCAAGTTTGATGAGAGGGGAAGTCATCACTTGCTGTAGGTTTTTGAATTCAGTGAGCTGTGTTGACAAAAGACAATTGATCAGCTAAGCTTAGCCCTGAGGTTCGCATCTGATAAGTACAGGGCGGGTCCCTGTCCTTATTACAGGCCTGTGAACTTCAGGAGAGCATCACTTTCTTCCTGTTTATGGGGATCAAGTAGTCGTTTCCCGCCTGTGTCTGCCATGCATGCTTGGTGCAGCGCCTTAAGAAATTGGATTTTGCCGAGACTGGTTTGGCTCAATGGATAGAGCGTCGGCTTGGGGACTCAAGGGTCCCGGGTTCGATTCCGGTCAAGGGCATGTGCCTTGGTTGCGGGCATATCCCCAATGGGGGGTGTGCAAGAGGCAGCTGATCGATGACTCTCTCTCATCGATGTTTCTAACTCTCTATCTCTCTCCCTTCCTCTCTGTACAAAATCAATAAAATATATTAATAAAAAAAAAAAAAAAAAAGAAATTGGATTTTTACGTAGGGTGTGAGCATCACCCTTGCCTTCTTGGCTTCTCAGGTGAGTAGCGTGGGCAGCCTGGGGAGGCTGCTTGCTCTGCTTTTTTTTTTTTTTTTGCTGTGCTTGGCCCTTCTTGATTGTTTTGGGTAAAGTTTGTGCTCTTTTGCCTGCTGTGCTTCTTTTTTTGTCTGCCAATTCGGTGGGTTGCTATTTAGTGAGATTTTTGAGTTTATTTTTCAGTGTGCGGTGATGCACGCACATTTTGGGTTGTCCTGTGTTTTCCGTTCGGGTGATTGCTTTTGAGTTTTCTACTGCGTTTTCCCTTTACTCGCAGGCACCATTGCTCCGAGAATTGCCTGTCTTCTGCTGACTGTAAGTGTTGCGTTTTCTGTGCGATCCTCTGCTGCCATCTTGTGGTCAATGTTAGCATGGTCGCTTCTATAGTTCATAGTTTCCGTTGTGAGCGTTTGATATGCGGTAGAGTGCTCTAGACTCGTGGACATCTCCTGAATTGTAAGCCGTTTCATAGCGTCTTTTCTTCTGCATTGGATACATGTTATTTGACCTTGCAGTGAGGTTTTTTTACATTGTTATTTGTTAGTAGAAAGCACTGTAAATATCACTGGTGAGAGTTGCTTCTGTTTTGACTGCTGTGGTTGCTGGACATAAATGTTGCTTACATGTTGCACGCATTCTTCGATAAGGATTTGGATTCTTTAGTAATGTTAGGAAGGACTCTTTGTGAGTGTTTGTGTTTTCGGCTCTATGGATATTGTACTCCTTTATTACTTTGTGGTGTTTGATGCTGCATCACTCTCTTTTGCTGCTTTTTAGAATTCCCTTTGACTTTCCAAAGGTGTTTATGAAGGGTGAGGGTGGGGTGAGGGTTAGGGTCATGTAGGATGTCCGGGGTTGGTTGTTGGTGCCGTGTTCTCAGTGTGAGGGCCCGTGTTTCCACTTCTGTGTCTGCCATGTGGTGATTGTCATCCAGTGTAATATGCCTGCTGAGGCATCTCAGTTCACAGGTGCAGGTCTGAGTTTCTGTTGCAGTGTGTTTGTTTTGCTCATAAATTGTCTTCGGCGGTCTGTCGTCTGTTTGGGTGTTCTTGGTTTCCATTGTGAAAGAAAAAGCCACATGCTAACCTGACAAGCTCAGGGAAGGCCTGCGTGGCAGTCTTGCAAACCCAGAGACCTAAGATAACCACAAAAGATGGTTTGAAAATTAAATATCTAACAGGTTATAGTAGGTAGTCAAGTCCCAGATATTTTCCCAGACCAAGATCAACTTTGATCTTTTTACTGAGCCCATTTGCCTTTTTGCCTCTAAGATAACATATCTGTGAGATGTCTGGGTGACTTGTTACTTCCCTTTTTCCGGAGCCCCTGGGGAACAACCAAATGTGGTGGGCGCCAGGACAGATGCCTTAAATTCCTTCTTTATCATGTTAATTGTTCCTGCACTCACCTGAGTACACGTCCATCATTTTACTTTTTTTAAAAAATATATCTTATTGATTTTGTACAGAGAGGAAAGGAGAGAGATAGAAACATTGACGAGAGAGTCATCGATCAGCTGCCTCTTGCACACCCCCTACTGGGGATATGCCCGCAACCAAGGTACATGCCCTTGACCGGAATCGAACCCAGGACCCTTCAGTCTCCAAGCCGACGCTCTATCCATTGAGCCAAACCGGTCTGGCTCATCATTTTACTTTTTATCCAATCCCAGGAGTTTCCCACCACTTTGCTTTCTCCCGCCTCCTTACTCCATCACCAATGAATTTCATGTAACCCACCTATGTCCCTCCTTTGATTTCGGTGTATAAATAGAGAAATGTAACCCACCATTCTTTGGAGCATTATCTCAATCCGTTGAGGTTTTGCTTCCCGGCAATTGTCGACAATTTTGGCTCAAATAAACTCTTTTAAAAATTCTTTACAGGTTTCAATGTTTTTTTCGTTAACACCATGCTTTTTTTCTGTGTGTGTTCCCCATGAAGGTGTGGCTTTAGGTCCTTGTGGAAAGCATGCTTTGTGATGTAGTGTCCAGCGTTTATGGTGCTAGAATTGCTTTTATTGCCCCTGTCGTCCTGTGGTATGTGTTCAGCTTTGGGCACTGGGGTGGCTTGGAGTTTTCTTGGTGTCTTGGTTCTGGCTCCATTATGTGGCGTCTGTGATTGTTCGCTCTTGTCTTTATCTGTCTGCCAGATGGATTTCTTGTCATGCTCTGGGGTCGGGATTCCTTAAAGTAATAGTTTTCCATGCTGTGCGAGTTCTCTTCCTGTGATCTGGTCTGTGTGCCCAGTCCTTGCCTTGTTATGTCCTCATGATGCAGTCCATGAAACTTGCCGCCGTGTGTGTTATGTAAGTGCCAGGATAATTGCGGGCAATAACGCCATCGAGTAGCCCCTGTGTTTTATTTTTGTGAGCTTGGTCTCCGTTATGTGTTGGGAGTCTTTTTCGGTTTGAGCCACATTTCCGC